>CM040995.1:6596164-6608017 GCA_022985145.1 Pangasius djambal | reverse complement strand
CAGGTGGCATCCTATGACAGTTCCACGCTGGAATTCACTGAGCTCCTGAGAGCAGCCCATTCTTTCACAAATGTTTGTAAAAACAGTCTGCATGCCTAAGTGCTTGATTTTATACACCTGTGGCCAGGCCAAGTGATTAGGACACCTGATTCTGATCATTTGGATGGGTGACCGAATACTTTTGGTAATATAGTGTATGATGTGGCCCCAGATTTGATCAGCATATGAGAAATAAAGGCATGTCACAATATAACCACGAGCTCAAAGCTGTGTTCACTGTAAGTCATTGCAGACTTTTTCCATATTTGTTTGCTACCCCACATAAAGATATAATTTTGTTTGTGCTCCGAAGCTTAGTTGTGTTATTGTAGATGCAAATAAAAAAAATGCATGAATGTGTATTATATGTACATTCCTTTCTCTCTCTCTCTCGCTCTCTCTCTCTGTGTGTGTGTGTGTGCAGTCTGACCTGGCCTATTTTATTGAAGTCATTGAACATGGAAAGTGATGCTCTGTGGTTCAAATCAACTACTGGAATGGCTTAAAATGTGCTACTGCAGAAGGCAGTATGTGGTTTAACACAGAAATCTTCCATTGTGTGGAAGTCTTCCATTACAGTTTGACACAATATCTATCAGGATAAAAAGCTGGCTTCTTTAACCTTCAGAAGATCAAAAAACACCTGTGGCAATTTGGAAAACCACCCTCCCTCCAAAGGAGAAATGGAGAACCAAGCTACCCACATCTACTGTGAAGAAAACCATGCAAATCAACATCACGTCACCTTGCATTGTGGGATTGTGGGGATGTAGATGTAGATGTAGGTGTTGTGTGTAGACTTAGTGTAATGGACACTCAGGCTAATATTCACTTTAAATTTATGGCTGTAGAGGGCCTCCTAGTGGTCAGGGCCCCTGGACCTATGCCTTGCCCGGGCACTGATTCATTCCTATTCCAGAGTAAATATGTTCGTGCACACAAAAACAAATGGTGCATGCAAAAGAAAATCAGATTAATAAAAACTTTGTGTATGCATACGTGCACGTTGTTTCTGCTTTATAAATCACAACCTTCTTGAAAATGTACGAATCTTCTGCCCTGTTACTGTCCACAAATATCCATAAATGGTCAATGCAAATGAGCTCATGCATATTTAAATATAAGTTGTCCCATTCATTGTTGAATGATGTAGCAGAGACAATGGCAGAAAAAAAAAACAAAAAAAAAAACAAAAAGAGGAATTTTGGGGAATGCAAAGTGAAAGTTGTGTTGGAGATCAAGAAAAAATACACAATTACCACTACTGAAAACTTGATAAATGAGCTAATAAATGGGATCATGTCTGAAGTACCAGTGTCATTAAAATCAGCACATGACATCCTCATGCAGTCTCACAGTGTGAAGATTACACTCATCTGATGAGTGAGATGTGAATTGGTTACTCAGTTTGTTGGTTGGGGGAGATGAGGAGGGGGAGCCCATTTCACAGTGCCATTTTGTGCAACAGAGCACGTGCCCTCACAATCCAGCAGACATTTTCTTGTTGGTATAGCAGTCTCCCACCTGTTGCAGCCAGACAATGCCATCGCCTTTTAAGCAGGCCAGTAGTGCGTACGACAACAAAAAACGGCATGTCATTGTAGAGCGTCTCCTCTGTAGTGGGTTAGGGAATGAAAATGACTTGTTCAATTATAGAATTAAATTGCTTTCAACTGTCAAAAGCAGATTCATTCTGACTAGCAACATGAATGCAGCCATTTGCTCCTATTTGGGAATTTTAAACCAGTTTAAATCTCAGCACATAGTTCTAAGAGAATGGCTCTTGTAACTCTAAACTGGCTCTTTAGTCAGTCATCATTGTTGGCAAGAAATTCCAGACCCATTTTTGAGCATACGCACCGTTTGTAAATGAGGACGGACAGCCATAAACAACATGTTTGGTGAAGAACCCTACAATGAAAAGCAACTGGAAACCATGCTGGGATGACATGCAGTTAGGCTTGCCCAGCTGGAGGATGACCACGTTGACCTTGATAGTGGTGTAGCGGTGAGACCACCACAGATCACACCAAACCCTGAACAAAACTAAACACTTCAGGACATACTTGCAGGAGTTACTGACTTAAAAGACACATACTATATGACATGCTGCAGAGAAATAACCAGTCTCCTTGAAATTCAAGCTTCTTATGTCTTATGATAAACCAAGAAATGACTATTGCCACCTGCTAACCCCTCTTTTTTTACAATAACAATGTAACATGTATAAATTGTATGCAGTAGAGCCCTATACTCTATATACTCTATATTTACTTTGTAAGAAACTGTTTAGAAGAAAAATGGAACACAAGAGCATGCAAAGCACAGAATTCATATAAAATTCATATCAGTCATATAAACTATTAAGCTCTCCTGGGTTTCATGAAGTGGCACTCTAAGGATAATTTGGCATATGTTGGCCTCAGGAAATATTTGTAATGAGTGTCTGCTTCATGAAGGAACCAGAGGACGTTGAAGAAAGCCCAGTGTAGGTACAACTGTGACTCCCACTCTTTATTACACAGATAGATGTTAACCATGACTTGCAGTCCTTGACCACAAATGAATTTGCCACCAAATTCAATGTCCTGATGTAAAATATATTTTTTAAAATGTAAAATATTAAATGTTGACCCATCTATTGTTTCTCAAAACTGCACATACACCAGTACATCAATACAATACATCAGTTCTATTTTACTTAATTTCTTAATAGGTTGCACACATAAGTTCATACCCTCAACATCAATCAGCTAATCCCTCCAGAAGCCGATAGTCTGGTTTTCATGATACCTTCAATTGTTGTCCATTTCTGAGAAGCACACCTCAAACATAGAGGATATTTTTCTCAAAACATATTTTGCTTCAAGTGTCTTCTCAGCATTAAGGAAAAGAGCTTTGAAAATAGCTCCTCAGTTCATGGAGCAGCCCAATCATGTTAAACCCCTTCTGAAAACTGTGAAAACAACAAACAAAACTTATTCAAAGTCAACATTTTTAGATCCCTGAAGTACAGTAAGTTATAAGTGCATCCACTTACTGTGTCAGTGCAGCATGGGTAAGTGCACTGGTGTAATATTCTATAGCTGACTGGGCCATTCCTCTTCTCTACTGAAGTAACACAACGAGGGCTCCCATTACATTGAGGCTGTCCTCAGCCTTATCTATTATCTATAACACAGCTGCAAAAAGAGGTAGTTGGGAAAGAACTGTGGCCTAACACCACCAACTGGCCTCAGGAGCTGAACAAAAACACAAAAGAGAGACTAACATAGCATCAATTGCATACAACAGCTGTCATTTTATTGAGATAGAGTCAAGCAATTATTTCATTGTTGTGCCTTCATGAGTAACCTGAGATACTCTCTGGTCAGTCCTCCTTAATGTACAGCCACCTCTGCCTCACCATTACTGTCCACAAAGACAATATTCACTTTGGTAGGATCAAATAGGCACATTTCAAATGCTTGGATGCTGCCCTTCAAAACATCGCTCCTGCAGACTGCTTGGTGTCTCGTTGCTCGTCCTGCCTGGTCTGTGTCATGTGAAATACCCAGAAGCACATCAGTGACAATTTCTTGCCAGGACCCAGTCAGTCCTAAATCCCCTGCTAAAGGAACAAACCTGGCCAATCATTTCCCAAGATCACTGTTTGGGAAAGGTGGGGACTAACCACCATCTTTATGCTTTGCTTATGTCCCTGGTATATAATTGTTAGGCACTAGAGTATATTTATGCACATCATTAGTTATACAACTCACCTTCACCTCCAAACACCTTTCCAATGCCACATTTTGAATCAGGTTTTAGTGGATCAAGGTCTGCACACTGCCCAAATCCACCAATGCCTGATGTATACCCTCTTGAGCTCTGGATTGGGGAAGAGCCGTAGGACTGTGGAGAGCCAGAGAATCTTACACACATCCATCTGTGGAAATACCCTGGTTTTCCGTAGCCACAACAGACCTGTCTGGGCCCCATTCCAGTTCTCTGGGCCTCTGTGACACCCTGGGGAGAAGAAGAAAAAGAAAAAGCAAGTTTAATCGGGGTGCGGAGAGGTTAAATTGACCCATGTGGCCAGTGTGCAGCCCTGGGGACTTCTCGGGAGCCACAGGTGGCAACAGTCTTCTGATGTGGCACCGGGGTGGGTAGAGTTTTGTAAATGGTCTCTATGTCTGTGCAAATGGACATGTGATCCTCTGCCAATTGGACAGCATCAGTCAACAAGTCGGGCACTGGACCCAGTCTGATGTTCTCGCCAGCAGTTAGGAGAAGAACTGTTCCAATGCCACCCACTTAGTGACCTTCTCCAGATGAGCAGGGTCCAGTCTAAGCCAGTGTTTGCAGAAGTTGAGGAGCTTGACATACATGAACAGCCGATCCACCCCTTTTAATGGCATGGATCAGAATCGCAGATGATGTTCTTCTGATGACAGTCCAACCCGCTCAAGCACGGCTCTCTGCACAGCTGTGTAGTCCAACTGTCTCTTCAGAAGCAGGCTACAGGCTGTCTGGCTTATCAGGTGGGCTTGAATGCATAGCCCCTACCCTCTCCTCAGCCATCCATATGATGAGGTGATACCCTCAAACATCTCCAGGTATGCCTCAGCATCATCCTGGGGTGTCATCTTGACTGGAGAGAGAGCTTAAGAAGGGCTCGTGGGAGAGGAAGTGTAGGATGAGGAGCATTTGGCCCAGTCTGTGGCTTGCTCATCTACAATTTATGTGAAGATCTCCTCCTGCTCCACATACACAGCCGAGCTCTCTAAAAGAGAGAGAGAGAGACAGAGAGAGAGGGACAGAAAACCACACCCCCACCTGCTACAATAATCAACACTGTAACAAACCTGACATACCTGGAATACCCCAGCTAATGGAACTATATACAACCTCTTCTTCCCAATCACATGTTTGAGCTCCTTAACAGAAGTAACTTGAACACTTCTCAATGTCTTGCTGTTGTTGGCCCAAATAAATTTGTAACAGTGCAAGGTCCACGAAAAAAATATTGTGTGCACAAAGTTAGCATGCATTTGATTAGCTTCAGAGGAAATTAATTTAGATAGCTGTCTGAGTAGTTACATATATCAATCTATGTGACAAATTAATCTAACAATAATTAGTATCTACTTAGAGAATTATGAATTCTCCTAAACTCCAGCTATCTAGCCAGCTCAATAGTGAGGGGTAACTAGTTGAGTTACAGCCCATTTCTCTTCACAATATTTCCTTGCCAGTCTCTGCATGACTATCCATATCAATTCAAACTAATTCCTGTATAACTTCTGATTTATAAGTTCTGATATAAACAATAATGCCTATAACATCTGACAGCTATTGTAGAGATGCAATTTTTTATACCACTGCCACACTCCATACACACAGCCACAGATCTCACTACCCTTTAACCTAAATGAGCTTTTCAACTGCACTCAGTGCAAAAGCTCACACAACGCAAACAAACAACTGTCCGTATGTTTTATTTAATTATTTTTGTATCTCATACAACCTACCTCCTTATATCCCTGTATCCTCCAAACCCTTTACTATTGTCAGTCTCCAGTCCCTATTTGTAAACGTCTACCTCGGACCCTACATAGAGTCATATCTTATATCAGCCCTGGTTGCATACTGTGTATGATGATGTTAACTTCTCTCTACTCACATGTAACTCATAGTAATAATAATTAACTTGACACTTTATGGAATGTAAGAAGAATCAGATCACAAGTTAGAAGAACAAAAATAATTTATTATCTCCATAATCTGGATTCAGACTTCTGTTTCCTACAAGAGACACAATTGACAAAGACTGAATCCAAGAAGCCTACAGTGAAATGGATAGACCAGACACATTATACCCACTTAACACCTCATACTCTCACAATACTACAATTATTAATTGAGGGTTACTATGCTATATTCAATGGCACCACTGGCAAGGACACAGTAAGAATAGCCTACAATAGCCTACATACACTATATGGACAAAAGTTAGTGGACAACAGAACATCACACCCATATTTGGGCCTTTCCCAAATTGCCACAAAATACACATAATTGTATAGGATGTCTTTGTATGAGGTAGCATTAAAGTTTCCCTTCACTGGAACTAAGGGGCCCAAACTTGTTCCATATGACAATTCCCCTTTGCACAGAGAAAGGTCCATGAAGACATGATGTGCCAAGGTTGGAGTGGAAGAACCTGCATGGGCTGCACAAAGCCCTGACCTCAACCCCTCAGGATGATTGGAACACTGACTGTGCCCCTGGTCTCCTTGCCTGACATCAGCGCCAGACCTCACTAATGGTCTAGTGGCTGAATGGGCAAAACCCCACAGCTACATTCCAAAATCTAGTGGAAAGACTTCCCAGAAAGTTATTGTACCAGAAAGTGGTCACTAAATCTGGAAAGGGATGTTCAGAAAGCACATATGAATGCTATATCCAGGTGTACAGAAGCTTTTGGCCATATATTGCATATGGCCCAAACTCAGACTCCCCTAATTTCTTTTTCTAAGAACTTTGTAATTTCCTCCATTCAGTCACAATCATAGATGGTTATTTAAATGCCATTTTATCTCCCTGCTCAGAGACAATTAATTAAAGTCCTAATTCCAACAAAAATGGTCATCCTTTTTAGAAATTAATACTACACCAGAAACATCAGCCTGCACTACATGGGAAACCACAAAAACAGTAATGAGACGGAAAATAATCTCATTCAGCAGTCATAAGAAAAAGAAACAGCACAGACAAAGCAAAACAAAACAAAACTGTAACTGCGCTGTTACTATAGGTCTACAGTAGGTTGCAGGTCTACTACAGCCCTCTAGGGGCACTAAGCTGCTTTTCTCCACTAACTTAAATACGGGTATAGTAGTAGAGGGAGAGAATTGTTTGGTCAGGAGGAAGCATGGCCTTGCTTTTATGCTACTGGCAATGCTGAAGAGTCCAGATTGAGAAATGTGTGTGTTTCAGGCTCAATAAATGTAGGTGTTTATCTGTTTGGTTTGTTCTTGGGTTTTTTTCAGTTGACTTTATATATGATTTGTAATTTGTTTCTCATGTTTTTTTCAGGTTGAATGTGTTTAACATGCTAACCCTCAGTTTGTATTCTAGAAGGACTCTTTTATACTGGTAGTTTTGCTACTGGTATGCTCATTGTGTGAATGCTAAGATTGCTACTGCACACCCTATCGTGGACTCATTGAGATTATACACTCAAATCAGGGACGTTTGCCTGGAAGCTCGTGGTGGATGGTGGACAACCTGTGTATCTTCATCATCACCATCTTCGTCAGCATCTTCAACATCATCATCACCAATCAACGATAAGTACAATAATCATCCATCAAAAGACATTCGGGTCTCACATCGCTCAACGTGCAGGTTTACCTCTCATCCATAATTCACAACTTCTGCTCCAAATGGTTTTATACAAGTTTTGGGGCCTGCTGATTTCTTTTGTTTGTTCGTTTTTTTTATTTTTCCTTATTGTTCATGCCATTTTCTAATTTCCAATAATAATGTTGTAAACCCCATCTGTGTGATTATTATTGAAGGTACCTATATTAAGAGTGGTTGGTGGTCCCCTCCCTCAAAATATTTTGTAGCGGCCCTTACTTTGAAAGAGAGGGGGAACGGTTACATACAGGGCAGTTACAGCATAGATCACAGACATCTCTGGAAACATCACTCAAGATGCAATGGAAATAAAAACTTCAGATCTTACAATATTAAACCTTTTTAAACCAGAACATTACAACTCATCAGAAGAAATCAACACTTTTCTGAGGGATGTTACCCTTCCACAACTCACACAGTACAGCTCAATCCAATACACTTGAAAGGCCTATATCTGACAAAGAACCCCAAACAGTGCTACAATGCATGACAAATTATAAATCCCCAGGACCAGATAGTTACCCAGGAGTATTCTACAAACATTTCTGACCACTCATTGCACCCTTATTTATGTAAATGATATCTAAAATACTTAATAACTCAACCTTATCACAACATACGAATACAAACCTTAATATTTCACTTATCCTGAATATTTAATTTATCCTAAAACCAGGGGAAAACCCCCACAAAATGCTCTATTGTCCACTGCCTTTAATAAATACAGACATAAAAATAATCACTGAGGCCCTAGTTATCAGTCTAGAATTTAGTAGTACCTTCATTAGTCCATCTAGATGAAATTGGTTTTATTAAAGAGAGGCATTCCTTATGAAACATTGATTATTTAATCTAATACACCTCTGCAACACTACAACTCCTTCCCTGCATAAAACCCCAAACATAATTGCATTGCTAGATGCTGAAAAGGCATTTGATAGGGTATGCTGGCCTTTTCTCTTTGTCACCCTAGAATAAGCTGGATTTGAACAATACTTCATAAACTGGACCTAACTACTATATAACTCTCCAATAGTTTCAGTAAAAACTAATGGATATATCTCTAAACCATTCACCTTACACAGCAGAACAAGACAAGTATGCCCATTGTCACCCATCTAACCACTTGCTGCATCAATCAGAGGAAATATAAGCCTTTACATCAACCTCATCAAAACCATCAGCTTGTGCATTAGATCCCTTACCTACACATTTCTTCAAACAGATACTACCAGAAGCAAAAAAAACTCTTCTAAAAATAATCAATTCTTCCCTTAACACTAGCTGTGTAACTTTAAACTAGCAGTTATCAAACCCCTGATTAAAAAAAAAAACCTGACCTCGACCACTGTCCGCTGTCCAAATATAGGCCAGTGTCAAACCTCCCCTTTACCTCCAAGATACTAGAAAATGTCATAGCACAACATTTAAGCTCCTTCTTAAATAGCAATAACATGAACTCTATCAGTTAGGATTTAGTCCTCATCATAGCACAGAGACAGTAATGGTTAAAGTGGTAAATAACCTAATACTAGCCTCTGATCAGTGTTGTGTGTCCTTGCTTCTATTGCTTGACCTTAGTGCAGCTTTTGACACCACTGATCATACTATTCTCCTTGATAGAGTAGAAAATGTTGAGTTAAGGGAATGGCCCTCTCCTGGTTTAGGTCTTATTTGACTGATTATTATCAGTTTGTAGATGTAAATGGTGACTTCTCTATTCAAATGTAGATGTAAATGGTGACTTTTCTAACTTTACTAAGGTAAAGTTTCGTGTTCCACAAGGTTCTGTTTTAGGCCCACCGCTTTTTCCTCTCTCTCTCTCTCTCTCACCAAGACGTTAGCAGCAGATCCTTTAAGTCCTGTAAGATTGCCTTTTTCCTACAGTGCATCCTGGTGCCATCTCTTCCCCAGGTAAGTGACTCACATGCACCCAGCCATCCACTTGATGTAAGAGACAACGTGTTTCAGCAGACCAGGCCACCTTTTTCCCTTGCTCCATGGTCCAGTTCTGATGCTCATGTGCCAATTGTAGGTGTGTTCGGCGATGGACCGGGGTCAGCATGGGAACTCTGACCAGTCTGTGGCTATGCAGCCCCATATGCAGCAAGCTGCGATGCAGTTTTTTCTGACACCTTTCTGTCATAGCCAGCATTAACTTTTTCAGCAATTTGTGCTACAGTAGCTGTCCTGTGGGATCGGACTAGCCGGGCTAGCCTTTGTGCTCCACGCACATCAGTGAGCCTTAGGCGCCCATGACCCTGTCTCTGGTTCACCAGTTGTCCTTCCGTGGACGACTTTTGGTAGGTACTAAACACTGCATACAGGGAACACCCCACAAGACCTGGTGTTTTGGAAATGCTCTGACCCAGTCTTCTAGCCATTGCAGTTTGGTCCTTGTCAAAGTCACTCAGATCCTTATGCTTGCCAATTTTTCCTGCTTCCAACACATCAACTTCAAGAACTGACTGTTCTCTTGCTGCATAATATATCCCACCCTTTGACAGGTGCCACTGTAACGAGATAATCAATGTTATTCATGTCACCTCTCAGAGGTTTTAACGTTATGTTTTATCGGTGTATATATGTGTATGTATATGCTATCTCTGGGTAAAATGTTTCATAAACATGGTACTAGCTTACACTGTTATGATGATAACAAACTGTTGTATGTTTCAGCAAAGCCAGATGAGAGACACCAGCTGCTGAGGAATGTGTAAAGGACATTAGACACTGGATGTTTATAAACTTCCTTCTACTTAATTCTGACAAGAGAGAAGTACTTGTATTAGAACCACATGAAGCTAGGAAACTCTGGATGGCCTTTCATATATGTACAGCAGTAAGAGACCTTGGCGTGATTATTAACTCCAGTCCTTCCTTTGAAGCTCAAGTAGATAGTAGTATAGCCTTCTTTTATCTCAGAAATATTGCTAAGACATATAATGATAAGAAATATAAAATCACTACATGATGCAGAAAAACTAGTCCATGCTTTTGTTACCACTAGTTTGGATTATTGTAATGCCTAGCTGTCTGAATGTTGATGTGGGTGCATAAACAAGCTCCATTTAGTCCAGAATGCAGCAGTCAGAGTCCTTACTAGAAACAGAAAATATGATCACATCACTCCTATCTTATCTTATCCACACTGCATTGGCTCCCAGTCAAACTTTGCATTGGTTATAAAATACTTCTATTGATCTATAAAGTACTGAATGGTCTTTTTATGATCTGCCCCACCTACTTTGATTAAAAGGTGCAGGCTCTTTGTTGGTACCACAAATAAGGTGAGAGCAGGGGGCAGAGCTTCCTCTTACAAAGCTTCACAGTTATAGACCAGCCTTCCAATTAATTCAATTCTATTCACTTTCATTTGTATAGCACTTTTAACAAAGGACATCGTCACAAAGCAGCTTTACAGAAATAAATACATTCGAATTAAATTACATCATAATAAATTGTAAATGTGTGAATTTATATGAGCAAGCCATAGGTGATGGTGGCAAGGAAAAACTGTCTGAGATGATATGAGGAAGAAACCTTGAAAGGAACCAGACTCCAAAGAGAACCCATCCTCATCTGGGTGATAACAGATAGTGCAATTCTAAATAAATCCCTTCTATAACTGTGTACTACATGGATAAATAGTGCAACCAGTAAATTCATCACAGTTTTCACATGAACTCTGATTTGTTGAACCTATCCCCTGTCCACTGATGGAGACCTGAGTGCAAAACTGCTTAGGGCATCCGCAGCCCCAAAGCCATCACAGCAATCGCAGTCCCAAGCTATCATAGTACAACTCCCCATATGAGATCCTCAAGCCATCTCCACAACCCCCAAGTGGCATCATCCCCAGAAATCCCAATGATCTTCAGGCAGCAGCGAGTGCTCTCCAACCAGAAGAAGGGCTTCAGGATGGATCAATTAGTGTTCGACCCTCAGACACAGTATCAGTGCTTAAGTCTAGGCTGAAAACATATTTGTTTAGTCAAGCCTTTTGTTACTATTTTTTTCTTAGATAAAGGCACAGATCTGGAGAGTTCATGGGCATAGAGTGTTTTGGTAAACTGAGATATTTTCCTTAACATTACGTGACAAGAGCATACTCAATAGTCTGTGTTCTCTCTCTCTCTTCCCCCTCCCTCTCTCACCTCTTAGTCTCTTTTTGAGATACACATAATATTCCTGAGATACCACTGATCCTGACTCCTTCTCTCTCCGGACCTGCCTGATCCATCCTGATCAGCCCTACTTCTGTTTGGAATGCTCATCTCCTGAAAATCACTTGCTGCTGCTGAGGATGGCCCCACATTGACAGCCTAAAGATCACCAAAAGATTACTGTGGATGTTCTTCCTTAGAAAGCCTTAGGACTGCAACTGCTAAGAACGGTTTTGCACTA
>CM040995.1:6578363-6589137 GCA_022985145.1 Pangasius djambal | reverse complement strand
ACCAATGCGCTTTTGGAAGAATGGTCAAAAATTCCTATAAACACACTCCTCAACCTTGTGGACAGCCTTCCCAGAAGAGTTGAAGCTGTAATAGCTGCAAAAGGTGGACCGACATCATATTGAACCCTATGGGTTAGGAATGGGATGGCACTTAAGTTCATATGTGAGTCAAGGTAGGTGACCGAATACTTTTGGTAATGTGGGGATCTGTGTTTTTTTTGTTGGTGGTTACCTGCACTGACAGTGTGGGGATCATGTGATCTGCATTGTGTGACTGCTTGTCTTGGGTCACATGAGGCATGTCACATGACACATTAGGAGATTATAAAGTTTGGCTTGTGGAGTTCACACTCTCTTGCTGCTGCCATTTGCCACTGCAACTAGACTCCCGTCATGCAGGGTGACTGCTAGAACAATGTGTTCCACTCTTAATGGAGGACACAGGTGACTGCGTGGCATTTGAAGGACTTGTGACCTCCTATTGAGTTGCTGGGCTACAGACACTCTGCACTGGAGTGCCCCATTTTATCTTCCTGGGTTATTGTGCTGCGGGGAGTATTGAACACTCTTGCAAAGGACCAGGCCAGCCACTGTTTTATTGTCAGTGTACAAGTCTTTTTTTTAAGTTTGTTTGTTGGTTGTTTTGTTTGCCTTCGGCTTTGTCCTTTTTTTGTCCTTGGGATAGTGTAACCCTGCCTTGACCAAACCAGCGGGGTGGTCATTGTGTTGGGAGCTGGCTGTTCTCCTCTTTTTTTGTCTCTGTATAGGTTCTCTGTACAAGGCCGGATCTGCAACTCACTACTGCTCCTTTCAGTTGGGGACTGCACTGAGGGGGCACTATTTTGGTGTGTACTGGTAACATGCAACACGGTGTGGTATTTTGTAGTGGTAATTACTGACCTTGTGTGTGCAGTGTTTGCTACGTTGCATGTTTGTATGGTGTTGGGTTTGCTGTGTCTGTCTCTCTCACCAGGGTCTCCTAGGAGAGGAGCTGTGGGTGCCGTGCCGACCCGACCTTATTAGTTTGAGAAGCTCCAGCCAGTTTCCCTTTGTCTCTTTTTCACATTAGCAATTGTACCTACTCAAAATTGTAATATATTTGAGCTTGTGTACATGCCTCGTGTAAATTGTTCCTTTGCGGGCAGCGTCTAGAATCAGCCACACTACAGAGAGAAAAGGGGTCTCCCCCGCCCGTTTTAGGGGGTGGCGTAGTCAGACAGTAAAGTACATGTAGGTATTCTGCGTGTCAGGTACCACAGTAATATAGTGTACTTCAGCAGCCACAGAGAGAACCCATTTAACGCAGGTTCAGCCAGGGCATCAAAGCTCAGAATCTGAGTAGTACTTTGAGGAGATGTCTTAAACAAATGTACACAGTGCAACAATGAAGAAAGTATTAGGTGATGTCATTCTCATTTTTTTTCTCTTGGTTAAAACTTTTAAACTGATATACATTTCTAAATATTTTAAAACACTACAGTATCATATCAGAATAAACTAAAAGGAAAATTAAGACTACTTCATTTAATACCATATAACCCAACAATGTCAACCATGTTATTTACAAATATTTAGGAAGATAATATATTTAGCCAATATTCAAAAATAATACATAGGTATTAGAAATTGAAGAGGAATATTAAGCAAACTGTAACCATATTTCTTTTTAAAATCCTATGCCATTTTCTCTAAATGAAAATTTAGAGAATTAAGACATTGTTTTTATGTTAATATAATAACTATATGAAAAATAGCTTTTGATCAATTAATTTTATTGCCCAATCACTTGTTATTTAGTTGAGGACAAATATAGTGATATAAAAGTTTTTTTATGCTACTAATTCATTGCAAGATATTCTCTTAGCCATATGTCCATAACAGGGTTGAAGTATGAATGCGAGAAAAATAGAAAATATTTTAATATAACAACATGCTGAGATGGCCTGATAGTGGCATACCATCAATGGGCCCTTGAAGGGCTGCCATCCTTTCCCTCCTTGCCAGAATTGCTTTTGACATATCACAGGACATATAATAAATTATATTCTAAAACCTTAAGCAATGCAAACACCTATTTACCCCTATTATCCTGGGAATATCAAAGTCATACTTCTTTTCCTTGTTGGTGTAAAGGTCCTTCTTTGTTGGTGTAAAGTCCTCCATTGCAAAGTCCAGAAAGTATTATTACCTCCATCAGCAAAGACAGTGCAACATCTCAGATATACTTTGTTATTTTTGTAATTGTCTAACTGCTTATTAGCAGAAAAATAATCTGTGTAAACTCATGGGCATGGGCATGTGGTCATGTGTCTTCAACTGCAGCATGGTCAAACTGTGTTAGTGGACAACTGCAAAAAGGTGCTGGTTCCTACAAGAATGTTATCGATATATCAACATGAACAGAATTTTGAAACAATTCTATTTATAATTATAAAAAATCAGAATCATTTTATTTGCCATATACATTTATTATATATCACAATTTTCCACTACATTTAATGCACCCTGAACTGCATCCAGAACTGCTGTTTCTACCTCCACTGTAAGGTAAATTACAATTGAGCCTACCATTTCCACTTATGATGTAATATTTGTATATTAGATGCAATATTTGTATATTAGGATGGCAGTTGTGTTGTCTGAGATGTGTGTTGAATGTTTCATGTTGTCACCAAACAGCAAGAAAAATTCTTAATAAACAATTCTATTTATAATTATGACAAATCAAAATCATTTTATTTGCCATATACATTTATTATATATGACAATTGTTCCACTCTGTTTAATGCACCCTGAACTATAAACATGTATTAAGAATTTTTCGAGTCAGCAGCTCTGACTCAGTTCAGCTCATACTCTGACACACACACACACACACACACACACACACAAACCAGCCCAACTCACTGAGAGAGATAGAGAGAGGGAACGAGCAAAACAGCTTGTTAATATAAGCCAACAAACATAAGCAACAGGTGTGCTACATTAATTGCCTATTTCCCTGTATTCCCACTGCAGACTCCTGCTAAACCACACCCACACCTGCCACACGCAGGTTAGAGCCTGCGAATGACTCCTCAGTCAGCCACTATCATCTTCGACCACAGTTAACTTAAACTGGCTGAAATTCTGAATACTGACAAGTGATCCATGCGCTGGCATCCTTTATGCAGTGAAGCCACTGCAAGGGTCGGGAGGGGTCGGGAGGGGTTGGGAGGGGTCTCTGGGGGTGATGGGTTAGATCTGAACAGAGAGTGAATGGGTGCCATAATAAGTAGCATTGGAGAGTAAGCACTGCCCATTTGATGACCAGACACTCCTTCTCCACAGTGAACTTAGACTCCCACACTCAGAGCTTCCAGCTGATGTATAGCCCCGAGCTATCTCTCCAATGCATTGGTCTGCCATACAAAGGGGAGAGAAACGTTAAAGGAACTGAAGATGAGGGCCCCCACAGATAGCAGCTTTAACTCTCACAAAGGCCCACTGGCACTGCCCCAGCCATTCGAATGGATCTGGTTTAGTGAGATCAGTCAGTGGGCTGGTGAGGTCCAAATAATTGGCCACGAAGCTGTGATAACATAGTGCCAGCCCCAGGATCTGTCTCACCTCCTTTTTGGTCTTGGGTATTAATTTGGGGATTCACCTGCCCATTACCCAAGCGGAAACCCAGATACCATATCTCCATCCGTCCAGTTGCTCAATTCGCTGGGTTCGCCTTGAGGCTGGCGAATCTCAAAGACTCACATGCTGCTCCTAATTGCTACTATAGATTATGATGTCATCTAAATATTCATCAGTTTATCCATTGTGGGGCCAAAACACCCAATCCATCAGTCTTTGAAACCTGGCCAGCACCCCTAACGGGCGGTTGGAAGGGTGACAAATTGGTGTAATCTGAATGGGTTAGGGAAAGACATCTTTTCCTTGGACTTTGGTGACAAGGGAATCTGCCAATAGCCTTTAGCATTGAATAGGCACTGAATTTCAAAACCACGTTCACCTTGTGGAAGTCCACATAAAATCGTTTGGAATCAGGTGTTTTCAGACACGCCAGTCCCAACTATTCTCTCTCTCCCACTGCTGTTGTAAGAGCAACAGGGAGCACCTCCCTCCACTGTTTGCAGAGGTTAAGATGGTATTTGCCATGCATGGCAAGACAAGAACTTTATCTCCTGGAGCAAATTGTCTCAGTGCCTATTAAGAGCTGTTGCTGCCTTTCCTGATCCAGGAGCAAACTGTCTTGAAATAAGTGAGCCCATGTGGAGCTTTAGACCATCCTGCCAGTTTTATTTAATCATATCCAACACACCCCAGGACTTCTGCCTGTATAATAATTCAAATGGGGAAAACCCAGTGAAGGCCTGGGGAACCTTCTGGACTGCAAATAATAGGACTTTCCACCACTTATCCCAATTTCAGCTATGCTCACACACAAAATTACAAATCATGTTTTTAAGCATTTTATTAAAGCACTTCACTAATCCATCCATTTGCATGATAAATGCAGATCACTTTAATTCCCAATAATTTGCTTTAATTCCAATAATTCATGATATGAATGATGTGCCCTGGCCAGTTAGGATCTCTTTTGGGATCCCATCTTGGGAGATTACTCAAAACAGTGCCTCTGCTATGCTGTTTGCGGAGATTATTTTTAGACCTCTTCCGGTCACACCTCTTCCGGATACTTTGTCGCAATAATATTATAATACTAACCAATATCCTCATTCTTTCAAAGGGGATCTTGACAGGAGTGAGAAGGTATAATGGTGTGTCACCTAAATCACTGCAAATGCCAGGCCAATAAAAATTAACCATTAAGCCAACTAGTGTTTTATCTACCCTGAGGTGCCCTGCCATGAGATTATAATGAACCACTCTGTATAAACGCTCCTTAATAATAGTGAAATGGGGAAAGGTTAGTGATGCCCCAGCCTGTACATTTTGCTGTGACCCAATAGAATGCTCCAAAGTATAGTCACACAACTGCTCCACAGAAATATCCAAAATAGGTTCGAGGAGAGCCTTGTCCCTGCCTGGTCTGTGTCATGCAACATACTCAGAAGAGCATTGTCGGGTAAGACAGCGCAAACCTCACACCGTTTTTCTTGCTGGGTCTCACCCAGTCCTAACTGATCAAAGCCTTGCCAATCCATTCCAATCCTGGTCATGACTACTGGGTCGCACAGGTGGGAACTAACCTTCACCTTAATGCTTCTGTCCCATGCATATAATTGTGAGAGGCATCATAAGAGATGTGTGTACATCCCTGTGTATACATCTCACCTTTACCTCCCAACACCTTTCCAATGCCTCATGGAGGAGGCCTCATTCTTTGGAGAAGATGAAAAAGAAAAGTAACGTTAGTCAGGGTGGGGAGAGGTTTAGATTGGCAAACACACTGGTTGTGAGGCCCTGTGGATTTCCAGGGAGCTGCAGGTGGCGGTAATCTCGTCTGATGTGGTGTGGGGGTGGGTGGAGTTTTGCTGATGGGCAGGAGTGTGCACCATGTCTCTGTGTCCACACACATGTCAACAAGTCAGGGTGGTGGCACTGGACCAATGCCAATGTTTTGGCTGGCATTTGGAAGATGCCACACTCTGACCTTCTCCGGAGGAGTATCTGGGTATCCATGAACAGCCAATCCCCTGACTCTAATCAGGATCAGGATCACGGATCAGAATTGACAATCAGGTTCATCTGGCGAGAGTTCAGCCAGCTTGATCATGGCTGTCCGCACAGCTGTATAATTCAGCTGGCTCTTGGGTGGCCTGTCAGGAGCACTTGAATCTAAAGATGTCCAAATGACAGCAGATACATCTCAAGAACATAGCTGACTCAGGGTGAGATTGCATGTGAGCTTTTATTTCTTTCTCTCACCACAGCACAGGATTAAAAGGAAAACAAAAAACCCACAATGATACTGAGGTTTGCCTGTTTTTCAGCTGCCCTGACTCCGTTCAGCTCACACTCTGACACACTCTGACACACAGACACACACACACACACACACACACACACACACACACACACACACACACACACACTGTCATGTAATATCCCCTTAGCATGGATTCCAGTGTCTTTTGTTTTGATTTTTTATTACCGTCCATGTGCATTTTGTTTTGATTCTATGTCGCCACCCGACATTGGTTTATTGCCCTAGTGTGTCATTATTGAATTTACCTGTTTTCAGTTACCTTCTCATTAGTTTATCTATAAAAACCTGTCTGTTTCTTTGTCCCATTGTGAAGTCTTACTGTGCTTTATGTTCGTTAAGTCTGAGCCTTTCTTCCAAAATTATTTGACCCTGTCTGCTAATGATTTGACCTATGCTTTGAACTATGATTTTTGGATGTGCCCTAATAAACACACCGATCTCACATGATCCTGTCTCTTCACCTGTTACCTGTTACACACACACACACACACACACACACACACACACACACTCACTCTCCAGCCCAGCTCCCTGAGAGAGAGAGAACAGCTTGTTAATATAAGACAACAAAAATAAGCAACAGGTGTGCCATGTTAATTGCCCATTCCACCATAGTCCCGCTGCAGATTCCCGCTAAACCACGCCCCGCCTGCTACAGTAATCAACACTATAACAAACTTGACATACCTGGAATACCTGAGCTAATGGAACAATATACAGCCTATTCATCCAAATCACATGTTTGAGTACCTTAACAGAAGTAACTTGAATGCTTCTCAGTGTCTTGTCATTTGGCCCCAAAAAATTTGTAACAGCACAAGGTCCATGCATAAAATTTTGTGTAAGAGTCAATCCATTTGGTGGATAGGGATAGGTGGATAGGGATAGGTGAAGAGTGATGATTCGCTGTGGTGACCCCTGAAGGGAAAAGCCGAAAGAAGAAGAAGAAGTAGTCAATCCGTTTGGCAAATCTTAACTTAGTACTATTTTGCCATCCTTCCTTGCAAAAGCATTCTAACTCTGTCAAATTGCCTGGGCATCTCCTGTTCACAGCCCTCTTCAGGTCACCACACAGATTTTCAGTTGGATTTAGATCTGGACTCTGGCTGGGTCATTCCAAAACCTTTTTCTGGTGAATCCATTCCTTTTCACGTCATTGTTTAGTTTAGTTTATTCATTTATAAAGCACATTTAAAAACAACTAAAGTTAAAACCAAATCGCTGTACAAGCGATGTATAAAACAAATCTATACACAAAAACATTTAACAATACAAAATACCGAGAGACAAATGGACATTTTCAAGGCTCAGACTAAATTAAAAGATAAAGAATAAAAGTGAGTCTTCAAGGAGGATTTGAACATAGCAGTAGAGGAGGATTATCTTATATGAAAAGGGAGACTATTCCAAAGCCTGGGAGCAGCCACCGAGAAAGCCCGGTCACCCTTGGTTTTGGAACGTGAACGTGGTACTGAAAGGAGTAATTGACTTGATGATTGAAGAGATCTTGGAGCAGTGTACGGAGTAAGGAAATCACATATGTATGATGGAGCAAGCCCATGCAAAGCTTAAAAACAAATAATAAAATTTTAAACTCAATGCAGCAACTGACTGGCAGCAAGTGAAGAGAGGCAAGCACAGGAGAAATGTGCTCACGCTTCCTAGTGCCAGTCAAAAGTCTGGCCGCTGCATTTTGCACCATTTGCAGGCAATCCAGAACAGCCTTAGGCAACCCCAAATAAAGGGAATTACAGTAGTCCAACCTTGATGTTATAAATGCATGAATAACTGTTTCCAGATCCTGCTTAGATAGCATCTTCTTGAGTTTACCAATTGATCTCAACTGAAAGAAGCTGCTCTTGACAACAGCATTGTCATGCTGAAAGGTGAAATTCCTCTTCATTTTAAGTGTTTTAGCAGAAGCCTTAAGATTTTGCACCAAAATTGACCGGTATTTGGAGCTTTTCATTATTTCTTCCACCTTCAGTTCCAGCTGAAGAAAAGGAGCCCCAAAGTATGATACTGCCACCTCCATACTTCATTGTGGTGATAGTGTTCTTTTGGTGATTTTTTTTGATCTTATGATATTAGGGCCAAATGTTAAACTTTGGTCTCATCAGGCCATAACACATTATTCAACATGGTTTTGGGAGATTGGATGTATCTTTTGGTTAAAAATGGCTTCTGTCTTGTTATCCTGTAGACATATGAAGAATTTGGGGGCAGCCTCCCTTACCAGTTTTCATGGTCTTCTAATCAATTTTAGAGGGGCATCCTGTTCTTGGTAATGTCACTGTTGTGCCATATTTTCTCCACTTGTTGATTATTGTTTTTACAGTGTTCCACTGTATATCTGATGCCTTGGAATTTTTTTTTTTTGCAACCCTCTCCTGATTGATATTTTTAAACAATGAAATCCTATACCTTCTTTGTAAGCTCTTTGGGGCCCATGGCTTTTCCAGTGGGATGTTACTAAGAAGAAGTCAGGAAAATCCTATGAACAGCTGTACTTATTTTGGGGTTAATCAGTCACTTTAATTGATGGCAGGTGTATACTAATTAGTATTTAACATGAGTTTGAATGTGATTGGTTGATTCTGAACACTGTCCAAAAAAAAGGGTGTGCACACATATGCAAGCTGGGTATTGGAAGTTTTTGTTTTTCTTTTTTCCCCTAAAATACTTCTGGTAGTTTTTCACTTGATTTTTATATGTTGCAATAAAGATGAAAAAGGTTCTGACATAGTTTAACTTAGTTTCATTTTTTTACATCTCAAAAAACTGTCATTTTAACAGGTATGCGTCAAATTTTTGTATCCATTGTAGATATAATACTACTATTGACCTATAAAGCACTAAATGGTCTCGCGCCCCAGTACTTGAACGAACTTTTGGTCTTTTATGATCTGCTACGCCTACTTAGATCAAAAGGTGCGGGCTATTTGTTGGTACCTCGAATAGTGAGGGCTACAGCCGGGGGTAGAGCCTTCTCTTACAAAGCCCCATAGTTATGGAACAGCCTTCCACTTAGTGTTCAGGGCTCAGACACAGTCTCAGTGTTTAAGTCTAGGCTGAAAACATATTTGTTTAGTCAAGCCTTTTGTGAATAGTTTTTTCTTAGGTAGAGGGGCAGGTCTGGAGGGTTCACAGGCATAGAGTGTTGTGGTGAACTGGGATGTTTGGATGCTGTCGCCCCCCACTCTCACACGTTCACTCAGGTTTGTCGACAGTGGAGTGGCTGGCTGCCTTATGTCCCAGGGTGCCCTCATGTTTGTGTTACCTTCTGGCTTTCCCTTTTAGGTATGCCATCATAGCTAGTTTTTGCCGGAGTCCCTGTTTGCACTCTGCACGCAAAGTACATTGTCCTTAACCATTAGAGGACAAAAGCTTACCTAACAATCTCTCCCTCTCTCTCCCTATCTCTCCATCTCTCTGTCAAGCTACACATGCTTCTTCTGAGATGCCAGTGATCCTGACCCCTTCTGCTCTCTGAACCTGCCTGACCCATCCTGATGCCCTACTTCTGGTTGGAGTTCTCATTGGTTGAGTTTGCTTGCTGCTGCTGGGGGTGGACCCAATATGGACGACCTGAAGAACTGTTTGGATTGTTGGGATGGTTCCACCTGGGGGCTGGGGAGATGGTTTGGGGATCTCATATGGGAAGCTGTACTGTGATGGCTTGGGACTGCGATTGCTGTGGTGGCTTTGGGGCTGCAGTTGCCACGAGCACCTTCGTACTCAGGACTCCATCAGTGGACAGTGGATAGATTTTAACCAACCGGACTTCTTGTGAAAACTGTGATGAATTTACTGGTTGCACATTTGGACTATTTGTCCATATAGTACGCAATAATAGAAGGGATTTATTTATAATTGCACTATCCGTTGCACCCAGATGAGGACGGGTTCCCTTTTGAACCTGGTTCCTCTCAAGGGAGTTTTTCCTTGCCACCATTGCCTCTGGCTTGCTCATTAGGATAAATTCACATATTTACAATATATTTTTTAAATCTATTTATTTCTGTAAAGCTGCTTTGTGACAATGTCCATTGTTAAAAGCGCTATACAAGTAAAATTGAATTTAATTGAATTGATCAATAACTCCATAAGATATCTACAATGTTATTATGACTAGTTATAATTTTAGTAGTAGCTCTCCTAATACAATTTATTTCTTGTCCTAATCTTATTTTTATTAGTAAAAATGTAATCATATGTATTTGCAATTCATTTTTATTAAGAAGTTACTATAGAAATAAAAAGATATCCACATAGAGTTATTTACTAGTAAAAACTCCAGGTCCACATATCCACAATTCAATCTTGAATTTAGTCTTAATTGAATTTCAGTTATATGCTATCTACTATATTTCATAGATCAGAAATTACAGTGCAGTGAAAAAGTATATCCTGATTTCTTCGGTTGTGGCATATTTGTCACACTTAATTTTTTTTCAGATCTTCAAACAAACTTTAATGCAAGACAAAGACATTCTGAATAAACACAAAATGCAATTTTAAATGATTATTTCATTTATTGAATGAATGCTATCCAACACCAACAATTAACCAATTAAAAAAATGATGAACAGGAACCTTTCAGCAATATGAAGTTATAAGTTATATTTATAAATTCCAAAAGATAAGGAGAAAGAAAGATATTGAAATATATTGGTCTGGAAAGGGTTACAAAGCCTTTTCTAAGGCTCTGGGACTCCTGAGAACCACAGTGAGAGCCATTGTCTCCAAATGGAGAAAACTTAGAAAAGTGGTGAATCTTTCCAGAAGTGGCTGGCCTACCAAAAAGTGCACTGACGACTAATCCAGGAA
>CM040995.1:6562756-6578263 GCA_022985145.1 Pangasius djambal | reverse complement strand
AAAAAAAAAAAAAAAAAAAAAAAAAGAACTTTTATTAGTCAAAATTTCAAAATGAGGGTACCTGCAATTTGAGTGTCTACAAGTAAAAATTTAACTGCAGATATCAGAAATTAGATTTTTAATAGTAAAAATTTAATTGTGGATAAGAGATACAGGAATTCATTGTAGATCAGTTATGATAAATAACTAGACAAAACTGAATTATAGATACCTTCCATATGAATCATGTCTAGTCAAAATGTAGATAACTTTACTGTGAAATATGACTAGTAAAATGCATTACAGATATCTGAAATTGACATTATGACTAATAACAATTAAATAGTAATGCTAGAGGTAGTTTGATAGACAGGTGATATGAAACTGGTGGACAGCCTTTGTATTTGGAAGACAGGACCATATGAATGATCCCTCTGCCAGTGCTGGTTTCTGAATCGAAAATCTGATGATTTTTCATTTCCTTTAAAGCAACTGAAGGATACACACAAAACACAGTTTTATACTTGTGCTTCCACAACTAGGAGGTGAAGGCATTATGTTTTCAGGTAGTCCATCTCTCCATCCATCTGCCTGAGAATCTTGGTTGTACAATATCTGAAGAACAGTAAAATGTATATGGAATTATAATTGTAACCAGCATATGAACTTATTAGATTTTGGAATTGATCCACACAGGGTCAAGGTCACAGCAAGGTCAAACGTCTGAAATAGTTTTTCTTCAATAAGTTCCTTCCTGTTATATGAAATATATTTTAAGGGCATTTCAGGCATATAAAATTGTAACAAAAAGGACTATACTTGTTGGAGGTGGAGGCATCCTCATCGCTGGTGTTGAGTTCTATTTGTTTTTAAACGCTGATTTTAGTATTCTTCCACTTCTAGTAAAAACAAAGAAGTGTTAACAGTTAAACATGTATAAACAACTATAAACATTATTTGTGACATTTATAGATGAACTCATTGTTCACTTCAGGCATTTCTGCTTTCACAGCATTGCCACACTGATTGATCAATTATAGTTTAGCTGTGATCAAACTGTTCAAGACAGTCAAAAAAGCTCCATCAAACTGAATCAACAATGTTAAGTTAATTAAACTTATCCCTCCATCTGCACCTCTACAAATGTCTCAGAAATGATAGTAAGCGAATAAACAGGAGTGAAAGACAGAGATACAGGCAGAGAAAGAAAGAAGAAAAGCAACAAAGTGATCATTGCATCAGATTGCATCAGTGTGTCATTGCATCAGATCTCTGGTTTGAAAAATACCAAATAAATGCAGTGTACAGTTTACATTTAATGATGATGTGCTACAAATGGGCGGTGCAGTGATTTTTGGAATAAGGAACCCTGAAAAGCTGACTTCACACTCCCAAAGCCAACAGACCAAACAGCACAATGGTAAGAATGCTTCTAATATACATAATTTGAGAAAGTTAATGTGTACTAGATAATATGTATAAATATGCATTAATGAGTACCACTACTGCTAAAGATTATTATATTGTCATGAGATTTTTTTCCTTCAAATAATCTAATATTTAGAAAGAAAATGCGAGCTGTTTAAAGTACAACCAATTTACTACTTACAGTAAGAGATTAAAGTTTAGTTTATTCTTTAAAATGTATGACAGGTATGTATTATACATAAATATTATGTTTATTTCTTAATGCGTTAGTTTTATTCTATATACATCTACCCTCAACATTGGTTAATTATGAATGTATTTTTAATGCTTACCCTTTTCATGGGTACTTTGAGGGTTCTTTAAGGTTTGATTGGATAATTGATGGTTCTTATCTTTAACAAAAAGGGTTCTACTTGAAACATTCTTTTGTAGGTTTCAACAGAGAAGCTTTAATGGTTCACTCAGAGGGTCAACTATAGAACTTTTAAGGTTTCTATATTTACTTGGTGTTTAGCTCTAGGCAAATAAGTTTTTTATGTGTCAGATTATATATTTTAAGTATTTAAGTACTTGCAAATGAAGTGTAACCAAATCTGTTTATTACGTTTTTCAACTAATTATGCATAAGATGGATTATAGTCTTTTTTAATCATAAATCATATTTGTTGTAAATTAAAAATTAACATTTATGCAAGTATTCAGATCTTTATACCTCGTACAATCAGTAATGTAAAATAAGAAAGAAGTAAAGGGCATATTAGTTTTGCATAATCGTTTACTGGTATTGAACTTAGTCTTTTAAACCTTTTCTTAATAAGTAGACCTAATAGGCTGGAGCCTAACAAGCTTTATGCAAATACATTTTGCGTGCTTTACA
The DNA here is from genome assembly GCA_022985145.1 of Pangasius djambal. Lineage (NCBI taxonomy): Eukaryota > Metazoa > Chordata > Actinopteri > Siluriformes > Pangasiidae > Pangasius > Pangasius djambal. The sequence goes on along the minus strand of CM040995.1, from coordinate 6,575,979 downwards.
TACATATCATTATTGTGATGAGAAATCCCCATGTGTGAAATTAGCTCTTGCATAGGTATAATCTCAGTCTACAACCTTGTACCACCGAGAATTTGGGCTCTATTTTCATGACCATGGTGCACACACAAAAACATATTTCTTTTTTTTTTAAACATCTTTGTGTATGTTGGCACAGGTTTTACAATTGCGCAAATGTGAAAAAGGGTTACGTTTCAGTGAATATATTACTAAGAAATGTCCAATCAAAACCTCTTGTTTCCTTTAAGATTTTAGTGTGTGCTGTGCAACATAGTGGTGTTTTTGTAATGACATGATTCATATTTCACATACAGATTTCATGTGGATTTTAATTGGCAAAGAATAACTCACTGGCTGAAAGCAGCTATATATTTTCTGTGTTATGCAGAATATACAGCAGGGTCCAGAAGTCTGGAACCAGTAGAAAAAACCTTCTATTTTGGATTCTTGGAATGTATTACAATGATTTTTATTCCAAATTATATTATTGACAACAACTTGAGTTTCTGAGTATGTGGTGTGTCCCCTTTTTGCTTTAATGACAGTGTGCACTCGAGATGGCATGGACTCCACAAGGTTGCAAAACTTCATGATTCATTTGAGATCAAATCCATCAGCATGTCATCTGAACACATGCTTCAATAGATGAGATTAGGCAATACTAAATACTAAATACTAAATTGTGCAGTTTTGTTCATAAATTAAAACAATTTATGAATCAAAACATGATGAGCCCAAATTCTCACTTTGTGTTTTATCAATGGAATGGATGACTTGTGAGTCATTACATACAGTATATTAAGGTAATTAGATCTGGTCATATTACAAGCAAACAGGGTTGAAAGATTAAAGAGAATTAAAGCCCCACACCTGAAAGTATCTAAATAATTTGCTTCACACCAACTCTAATTATTTTCATTATTTTGAGGCCATCATTTCAGAGCAGACCTAATTAAAACAAAGCGTCTTAAGGAGGTCATATTGATTAGTCAGTATTTGGATGAAATAGCCTATTTATACTGAAATGCAGTTATATAAATTGTGAATATTCACTAAACCACTTTCTAACTTTGCACTTTAATAGGGAAAAATCTTATTCTTCGGGGTAAAACAGTACATCTCCAAAATGGCTTTGAAACTCACATTGCTTAGGTAGATTTGAACATCACAACTCCTTTTGCAACATTCCACAAATAGCAATAGAGCCAGCCAAAAACACATCATGCTAGCATGATCCAGCGAGTTACCCCTACACTGACATGAAAATAGAGCCATTTATGTGCAGTAATTATATGTACAATAATCTTTGTGGCTGCAGGACAACTGTTCCAGTGTCACCACTCCACTATTAGAGAGAGTTTACCTCTCGCCAATGTATGGTCTGGAATTTACCATTGGCTTCATTGGAAACCTAGTGGTGGTCCTAGGCTATATCTTTTGCCTCCCTGCTTGGAAGTCCACAAATGTGTACCTGTTTAACCTGTCTGTTTCTGATCTCATCTTCCTGTGCACTTTACCCGAGCTGTCCTACAACTACGCTCACAACCAGAAGAAATTCAATTCTTCACTATGTGTGGTCAATCGCTACATCCTCCATGTGAACTTGTACTCCAGCATCCTTTTCATGATGTGGGTAAGTGTGGACCGGTTCTTGTTGATTTGTCACCCACAGCGTGAACACATCCTGTTGACTCTCAAGGCCTCATTGTGCATCACCATACTGAACTGGATCTGGGTGAATGCTCAAATCGCTCCCCTCATTGTCTTCATTATTCAGGACTTGGAAGAAAATGGCTGGACAGTGTGTCGTGATTTTGCGAGCCTGGGAGTGGCCAAAGTTACTCTGGCCTACAGCGTAGTGCTCACAGTAACTGGATATGTGCTGCCACTGGTGGGTTTGTTTCTGTCATCACAGAGGATGGTTTCTGTACTCATGAAAAGAGAGGAGATGCGTGGGAAATCCTTCCAAAGGCCAGTAAGAATCGTGAGGTCTGCAGCAATAATGTTTCTGGTGCTCTACACACCCATCCATGTAATGAGGATTGTGCGTCTTGCATCTCGGCTTCCTGAATTAAATTTGTCACGGTGCGTAATGGACTACATCAATTCGGTTTTCATAGTGACACGGCCAATTGCATATGCTCACAGTGCCATCAACCCTGTGTTTTACTTCCTCATGACAGACAGCTTTAAAGAAGCCCTGCAGGACAAGTGGCGGCAGATTAAAAGGATGATAATGACTGCACTATAAGCAAGTCTGACCCAACAAGCAAAGAGAGTACTAATAATAATTGCCTTGCTTTCAAATCTGACTGTTGTGTACATTTATTTACAGATGGGTGACAAATTAAATTACTTTGTTTTGATGATGGTAGCAAGCACTGTCTAACACTGGCAATTGCGTTGCGATCTGATGACTGTGAAGGCCATAGCATATGATTTACTTTTTAATACTCATTAAACCATTCAGTAAGCCCTTGTGCCCTGTGGATGGGGTGCCATCTTCCTGAAAGATACCACTCCCAGCAGGATAGAAATGTTCAACCTCAGTATAAAGGTGATCAGTCAGTAGAGCTCTAGTGAATGCAGATATTATTTTCTCTAAGGCATACAAATTCAAACTTACACTACAGCAGAAGAGGGCAGAAAAAGCAGTGAACAGTAAGAAACATAACAGTAGGCCTACACTTTACATTTCACTGTCCACTTATAATTAACATTAAAAAAGATTGAAACTTTGTTGTAGGCTTATTTAATCATTTTTGCCTAGCCCAAATTTTATACGGATTTAATGATAGTTAGATTGGATGCACATTGATAGATTTTATTTCACATTATTTTCCATCTTACTTGCACCCCACCTGCAATTCATTTGCCCCACAGTTTGAATATCTCTGCTCTAAGGCAACAAATGGAGCCAAATCACGCCAATATCCTACTGCATAACAGAGGCACTAGATTCTCCTTTAATTTTTCACCCTTCTGTATACACACACACACACACACACACACATATATATAATTTATGTATGTATGCCTATATGTGTGTGTATGTATGTATGTATGTATGTATGTGTATATATATATATATATATATATATATATATATATATATATATATATATATATATATATATACAATTCCTAGAATTGTAGTAAAATTGCAGTGTAGCCCAAAGTTTATCAAGAAATAGGATATTTCAGACAAATGTTCTTTATGGTTCTTTATCAGTTGTGCAAGCAAACACTGTCTGCTATCTGTAGCATACATTTATTAGTGAAGTAACATTGTTCACTGTTTTCTGTCTTGTGATTATATTCACTATATATCATTATATTCTGTAACTTATTTAAAAGATTCCTAGTATCTGGTAAATTTAAATGTTACAAATAGCCAAAAATAAAATACAGAAATGTAAAATAGAGTTATTTGCAGACATGTTCCTGTAAGGGGAGCTATTCTCTCAGCAGTAAAATACTATTATTCCACTAGAACTCCTGTTGTACTGAATAATTATGAATAAAAATTGGAGCTTCTTCAATATGATTGTGTTTTCAACAGTTATTGTATTTTTTGTATATTTCTTTGTCAGTGGAATCCTGCACAACAAAGCAATAATAATAAATAATAATAAATAAAATAAGTACTAATAATAAAAACTGTAAGGACATTAAACAGTAAATTTATCACACTATTTAGTGGAATTAAATAAAGCTTATGTATATTAAAATCTGCAATTAACCCTACCAAGAAAGAACAGAAGTTCAGGAGTTGACCTTGTTGACCTTTCTGATAACCATGTGACATTTCAAATATTTTATCTGCTCTGTCTTTTTTGAGTTTGCATTTCTAACTATAATTTTTCTCTAAACACGAGGAACAACGTGGTAACAACGTGGAAGTGCTTGTTTATCGATGACATCTAAATCGCTTCTTCCTCGCTTTCTGTGATATATGTGATGGAATTGCCATTAAAACCAAGTCATATTGTTTTAGGCCATGATTATACTTAACATCTTATCTGTCTGTATGATGGAAAATTTAATCATTTTGCCAGAAACTCTCACATGACACTCAAAACCTTAACCTTAAGTGCTATATAAATTGAACAAATAAATAACTAAAAAAATTAGATATGTGTGTTTCATATCAGTGATCTTAATGGGTTGGAATGGTTTATACTGTGGTGTTGCAGAAAGCAGTATGTGGTTTATCCCAAATGTGTGGATATTTTCCACTATAGTTTGACACAATATCTATCAAGTCTAAGAGCTGGCTTCTGAAGCCTTCAGAAGATCAAAAAACACCTGTAATTTGGAAAACCACCCTCCCTCCACTGGAGAAGTGGAGAAACAACGTCACATCACCTTGTGGGCTTGGTCTACCATACTGTCGGTATAGAATGTTTTGCTTCATATATAAATATTGAATGTAAACAGTGCATTTCGGTTTGGTTGTGACTGATAAACCCTGCATGCTGAGGGCGAGTGCCAAATATTAAAAAAAAACTTTATATGTATAACCTTTATGAGGATGTAAAAGTGTGACATAACGATGCTGTGATGAGAAACATACTGTATATGCTCTGTCAAAGTAGAAAGGTAAGCTTATGTATATTAAAATATATTAAAATAAGCTGCAATACATGGGCTGGGTTATATGAAATTGTATAATATCATTAAGTTTGAGGCTGTTATGAGCATGCATGATTCCCAGGGGATTAGTAAATCTTGGGCCCATGGGCAGGAACCTACACAGGGCATACCTCCCTACCCCACCATCTATGAACCAATGCATCCTTGACTGCCTCCCCCAGGAGGCCATTTAATAAGCCCAGACTCAATATCCAGCATTGGGTTGGTGGTTAAGGGAGATGAAGAGGGGGACCCACTCTGCTGTGCCTTGTTGTGTAACAGATCACAAGACAAATCCATCACCCTTTAACCAGGCCAATGGTGTGTTCCACAACTGAATGTGCGACCAAGTGCATGGCACTGTAGTGCCTCCTCTGCACTATGCAGGATAGGGATGGAAAAGTACTTCAGTTATAGAATTAAATTGCTTTCATTTGTTGAAAACAGATTAATTCTGACTAGCTGCCCTTATAGCAACATGACTCATTTGCTCTGAACATTGCTGCAAATTGAGCTTTGATCTTGTTCATCCACCATGTAAAGAAATCTAATGTACTGACTTGTCAGTTCAGTTTTGCCTACCAAAAAGGCTGGTATAATGGAGCTTAAGGATGGCTGGAATATCCCTGACCCATCCACTAATTCTGCCTGTAAGCAACCATTTGCCAGGAGTCCAAGAGTTGTTAAGACACTAAGCTGACAGGTATTGCCCGGTTTAAATAAGGGGCCAACTCAGCACATAGAGAATGGCTCTTGGAAATCTAAATTGGGTCATTAGCCAGCCATCATCATTGGCAAGGAAATCTTCATGGTCTCTAAAAACACATTCTTGCCTTATTCGTCAGATGATATTCATGTGTTCTTTTAACAATGTAGCCAATTTGTAGAATGTGTGAAATTACTTTACAGCTGTCTGCATTACCCACAATTAACAACAACCCATAACAAGCTTCTATTTTGTTCGGGGAGGGGATTAAACAAATTGTAAGCTGCATATAGTTATTTGGAGCAATATATTTGAATGCACAAAACAGGCTAATTAATCATACACAAATAAACAAAGAGATAAAACTCATAAAAAATATTCTTAGGCTTTATTGTTAGTTGTAATTATGTGCATATCCTCAGGGTGTCTTCAATTTCCTCTGTCACAGTGAAGAACAACTGAAAACCATGCTGGAATGACATGGAGTTAGGCTTGTGCAGTTTGAAGATGACCAGGTTGAGCTAGATGGAGCTAGACAACACCAGCCCACCCCCTCTTTTTTTTTTATTTCACCCCTGTATTACAATAACAGTGTAACTTGTAAACATAGAATACAAGTAATAGAACCCTGGACTAAATATTTTAACAAAATGATTTACCTGGTAAGAAAACTGTTTTACTTTAGAAGAAAAATGGATGACAAGAGCATGTAAAGAGCAGCACTTTTTTTCATATAATTTTTTAGACTATGCCAAAAGTTGGAGCCCGCAGCATGGCGTCAGTTATATAAAGTTCTAAGTTCTCATGGGTTTCATGAAGTGGCATTCCAAGGATAATTTGGCAAGTGTTAGCTGAAATATTTGTATTGAGCCCAGCTGAGGCTCATGAACTGTAGGCAAACTCTAAGACCATCTGCAGTGACAGGGGACTGCACTGTCCTTCTGCAAATACAGTGGTATGGTATGATAATATGGACTTCACACAATGTACATGGCACTGTTTATTCCACAGATAGATGTTGACTATGGCTTATTGTGCTTGACCACAAAGATTTTGCCACTAACAATATCAGTTACCTGATTAACGAATGTGTACTACCAAATGCAATGTCCTGATGTAAAATATTAAAAAAATGTAAATATGAAGTGTCAGACCCTGTATTGCTTCTCAAAACTGCACATATATCAATAAATTTTATTTTCTCAATGTCTTGGTAAGTTCCAATCATAGTTTCATACCCACAGCATCAATCAACTAATCACTCCAGAAGCAAATAGTGTTTTCATGTCACCATTGGTTGCTGTCCAATTCTGAGAATATTCTGAAAACTGTATAATTAAAATAAAACATTTTGCAAAATACTAATCTTTACGAGAAAGTCAAACTTTTAGATCAGAGTTATGAGTACATCCATTCACTGTGTCAATACTATGGGTATGTCCATTGCATTAATATTCTATAGCTGACTTGACCATGCAATTCCTCTTCTTCAGTGAAGAAACATAATGAAGGGCTCCCCTGGCACTGAGGCAGTCCTCACCCTCACCTACTGCAGTGTTTGCCTTGTCAAATGTGTCAGGTTCTTTGATTTAAAAACAAAACAAAGCAAAAAAAAATCAATGAAGCATTGATGAGGCAAAAGCTGCTTTATGTGTGTATAGCAATGTACCAAGGGCTGTCACAATCATTACTTCGTAAAAGTTTCATTAAGGGCTTTGAAAAGAACAGTGCCATATGCCACCATAATGCAGACAGACAACTTCAATCCAATAATTGTGTATTGACTGGTTTCAAGAGCTGAAAAACACAAAAGTGATACTAACATAGCATCAACTATTAGTAAACAGCTGTTATTTCAAGCAGATAGAGGCTTTTCCCTAGTATCTTGCCTGGAATTGAGGGTCAAATGACAAACCTGTTTAGGCCCTTCAAAAATACTGAATTGCTATACAGCCTTCATGAGTAACCTGATATTCTCTCTGGTTCCCCTTAATCTACAGCCACCTCCACTTTAACATGACTGTCCACAAAAAATATAGTTTTGCCTGAGGATCAAATCAGTGCCTTTTAAATGCTTAGATGCTCCCTGCAAAATATTGTCCCTGCAGACATTAGAATACACACACATTTTTTTATGGCTGCTGGTATGACAGTGTGTGAAATCAACTCTGCTGACCAACTTCATTGAAGTGGTTTTCAAATCAATTCTGTAAAGAGAAATTGGAATGCTAAATTGTAGCTACTTCCATATGTATCCTGATGAGAAAGAAATCTATTGAAATATATCAGTCTGAAAAAGGTTACAAGAGCCATGTCTAAGGCTCTGGAACTCCAGAAAACCACACAGAGAGCAATTATCTCCAACAGAAGAAAATTTGGAACAGTGGTTAATCTTCCCAGAAGTGACCACCCTACCAAAATTCCTCCAAGAATGAACTGATGACTCATCCACAAAGTTACAAAAGAACCCAGTTAAACATCTTAGGAACTGTGAGCTTTGTCTCGTAAGGATAATGTCAGTGTTCATGATTCTATCATTAGAAAGAGACTGGTAAAAATTGTATCCATGGGAGAGTTGCAAGGCAAAAATCGATGCTTGCCAACAGGAATATCTCAAATTTGCCAGAAAAACACCTTGATGACCCAACTCTTTTGGGATAATATTCTGTAGACTGATAAGTCAACATTGGAAGTTTTTGAAAGACATGGGTCCTGTTACATCTGGCATAAAGTTAACACACCATTCCACAATAAGAGCATTGTACCAACATTCAAACATGTTGGTGGCAATGTGATGGGGTGGGGATTCTTCACTGCTTCAGGGACTAGATGACTTGCCATAATTGACAGAACCAGGAACTCTACATTCTATTACAAAATCCCGAAGAAGGTCTGGGTATCAGACAGTGATCTGAAACTCAAACAAAACTGATTTATGCAGCAAGACAATTATCTGAAGCACAAGAGCAAGTCCACTTCTGAATGACTCAAACATATTTTTCATAACATCAAATTATAAATAACTGTTTAGCAGCTACCCAGAAATTTACATTTTTGTTGTCTATTTTCAGCTATTCCTGTGGTTAACCCTGTAATATTATTTAAAATTGTAAGATTAATACTTTGATTTATGCATATGATGTAATGCTGTTTAACAGTTAATACTATTTTTTGTCAAACAGAAAACAGAGTTTTCTAAGTTAGCACAGACACTGCACAGCATGGTCAAAATATTGGTGTACCTTCAAAGCATCAAGAATGTTAAGCATGCATACTGCGCATTTTCTAATTTGCTTCATATAACTCTACTTAGAAATAAACTATAATCTGTTAAGCAAATGTTTTATTAAATTAGCATGTTTTTTCATGTGAGCTTAAATGGTACAGCACTACACAACATATGCTGTATTTAAGTGACTTTAAATGAGAATAATGAATTTTATTTTTTACATATTATCAGGAAAATTGTTAATATTATGTTTTAGTTCTCATAGTAAATTTGTGCACTAAAATTTTTTAAAATAACTTTTAAGAAAGTAGTATTTGTGAAACTCGTGAAACAAAAAAACAGACAAAAATCCAAAAAACAGAACAACAACGATCACAGGCAAATGGCTTGGTAAAGTCAGATATAGAGCAGAAACTGACCATTTACTTCATGGAGATATAGTGAGTGAAAGTCTCTTTCACAGTGTGTGTGCTAGAGAACGTGTACCCAGGAAACAGGTGTGCATGATTAGAACTTGGGTGAGTGTGAACGTGCCGGTGGAGTGTGGTGCTGGGTATTGTAGTCCATGGTGGCCATGAACGTAGGCTGTGGTGTGTTCTGGGAAGTGGAATTCTTGGCATGCATGGATCTGACAGAGCCCCCTCAAAGGGCTCACTCCGGGAGCAGTGTTTATGATGCCTCCCCCTCATTCAAGGGCCTTTGTGTTCAGGGTGACTGGCATGGAATTCTCAACATAAACTGGAGTCTAACATGTCATGTGTGGGAACCCAGCTCTGTTCCTCTGGACCATATTCCTCTCACTTGATGAAGTATTCCAGACTTCCATTTCTGTGCCGGGAGTACCGGGAGAATGGTTTTCACCAGGTAAGCAGGCTGGTCATCAATATCGAGTGGAAAGGGTGGGTTGGCAGACAGGGGATAACTGGTTTTAAGCGGGAGAAGTGAAAAGTGGGTGAAATGCAGCTGTGTTGAGGCAGATCGATATTGTAGGTTATGGAGTTGACTTGTTTAAGAATCTTGTATGGAACTATGTACTTGTGGTTCGACTTTTTGCAGGTGAGAGGTTGCCTGAAGTCCTTGGTTGCTAGCCAAATCCAATTTTCTGACTTATAGCAAGGATTCTCTCCCGGGGTTGATCAGAATTAGCCTTGTGGATTAGTGTCATCAGTTCGAGACATTGGTGTGCATACTTCCATACTTGCTTGCTTTTACTGGACCAGTCATCCACTGCTGGTGAGTCTGTGGGGTTTGTCTTCCAGGGAAACAGGGGAGGCTGGTACCCGAGTACGCGCTGAAACGATGTTAATTGGACGGAGTAGTGCCGTAGTGAGTTCTGAGCATACTCCGCCCAAAGAAGGAACTGGGACCAGTCTCCTTGGTTCTCCAAATAGTAGGTTCTCAGGAATTGCCCAATCTCCAGATTCTACCACTCCACTTGGCCATTGAATTGGGGGTGATAGCCGAAAGTTAAGCTGATGGTTTCAGCTAGCTTAGCCATAAAACTGGACCACACTCTAGAGGTTATTTGGGGCCCTGGTCACAGACAATGTCATCCAGGATTGCAAAGTACCTGAATACCTGGTTAAACAAAAGGTCTGCGGTTTTAAAGGCAGTGGGCAGACTGGGTAGTGGGACTTGAGGTAGGGACTTGGAGAATTGTTCTAGGATAGTGATGGAACTTCTGGATTCAGGCAGGTCAGTGATAAAACCAAATGCTATGTGTAACCAGGGTCATTGGGGCATAGGTAGAAGTAAGAACTTGCTAGCCAGATGGGTTCTGGGTACTTTAGCCTAGGCATAGGAGGTGCATGAGCTACAGTGTATGCCAGTTCGCATGTTGGGCCACCAGTAGTTGTTCTGCAGCAAGTGAAACATAATCCTGGTTCTGAATTTGGGGGCAGGAACCTTCAACTCGGAGAACAAGAACAAGGAATTTGGTTCTGGGGCATGGGGGCAATGGCAAGGTTAGTTGCATACACTTCAATGAAATGCTTTTGTGGCTGAAAGGCTGTTGTTGTGGCCACTCCATTGCAGATAGTGTCCAACACAGGTGACTGCATTTAGAACCTATCATATAGCACAGTGTTCTCTTCAACTGCCTGAGGAAATCTGGGCTCCTGTTCTGAGCCCTCCTCCATTCTGGTGATGTAGCTTTTCCTGCCGTGTTCGGTTTTCTTAATGGAACTTTATTAATATGCATGAGTTGTTATTATTGTACTAAACCATAGCACAAATAAGCTATTCTTACTCATTTGAATTGTAGATTCTATTTAAGATCTAATCATTTTTTAAAAGATATCTACAATATTATTATTAGTTATAATTTTAATAGTAGATCTCTTAATACAAATTAGTCCAGACGAGATGACCAAGAAAGTTATTGAAATACGGATGAGTTACAGAGCCATTTCTAAGGCTCTAGGACTCCAGCGAACAGCAGCTATTTTCTCCAAATAGAGAAAACTTGGAGTGGGTTGAATCTTCCCAAAAGTGGCTGGCCTAACAAATTCCTCCAAAAGTGCATTGAAGACTCATCCAGTAAGTTACAAAAGAACCCAGATGAACACTAAAGGAACTGCAAGCCTCATCTCAGTCAAAGTAAGTGTTCATGATTCCACCATTAGAAAGTTTAAAGACTGGTCAAAAATGGTATCCATGGGAAGTTGCAGGTGAAAATCATTGCTAACCAACAGGCACATAATGGCTCATTTCACATTTTCCAAAAAAACAAATACTCCAGCCACCCATGTTCTGTAGACTGATCAGTTGAAATTGGAACTTGGAGGCATCATTCCCATTACATATTGTATGGCAGAAGGCTAATACAACATTCAACAATAAGAATATTATACCAACAGTCAAGCATGATATTGGTAGTGTGATGGTATGGGGATGCTTAGCTGCTTCAGGGCCAGGGCGACCTGCCATAATTAATGGAACCATGAATTCTGCTCTCTACCAGATTCAAAACAGACAGAAACATATTCGAAAGAGCAAATAATCTAAATAATACAAAACAAACAAACAAACAATAATAATAATAAAAATAGTAAACTTTATTTTATATAGTGCCTATAAAACTAGCTTCTCAAGGCGCTTTACATAAAAAAACTCAATCATGTATAAATAAAAATCATAATTTAATTAGCATACACATAATAAGCATAAGCATACTAAGCATAATAGGCATACAACAGAAAATAAAATAAATCAGATACAAAATTAATTCAGCAGTCAAGTAAGTTTAGACAAAATTAAGGTTAGTCAAGAACACCACCACTGAGACACTGTGGCAGGACCTTAAACAAGTAATCCATGCTCAAATGCCCTTCAATTCTGCAAAGAATTGTGGGCCACAATTCCTCTGCAGCAATGTGAAAGACTGATCTCCAGTTACTAGAAGCATTTGGCTGCAGTCATTGCTACTAAAGGTGGCACATACAGAAAATATATAGGTAAAATTGGGGTGATATAAGTATTGCATAACCTTTTTCTTTCAACAAATGAAATGATCATTTGAAAACTGTATATTGTTTCCTGATGTTCTCCAATGTTATAGTATTTATGTACGAGAATCAGAAAACATTTAGTGTGACAATTTAGTTGCATTATGGATATGTTGAAACAGAATTACAACTAGTCAAAATAGAACTGTAGATATTTTTTTATTGTGAATAATGAATAGTGCAATGAAAACTGCACTGCAGATATCAGAAACTGACATTATGACATGTAAATATTTAGGTATGACTAGTAGTTCTAGAGATATTTTATGCAAAATTAGGTTTGCCATATGAGGCTGGAAGGTATAGGAGCTGGAAAATGGCACCAGGGTCTGGTGTCCTAAAGGTGCCATGTGAACAATCCATCTGGCAATGCTGGCTTACTGATTCTGAAACAATAGTACATCTGAAATCTAGCCTTAATGTACAAGACACTTGCAAAAGCTCCATCAAATAAGGTTGAGTCAACAAACCTTATCACCTCTCCATCTGCACCTCTACAAATGTCTCAGAAATGACAATAAGTAAATAAACAGACGTGAAAGACAGACATGGAGGCAGAGAAAGAAAGAAGAAAAGCAACAAAGTGATCATTGCATCAGATTGCATCAGTGTGTCATTGCATCAGATCTCTGGTTAGAAAAATACCAATAAATGCAGTGTACAGTTTACACTTAATGATGATGTGCTACAAATGGGCGGTGCAGTGATTTTTGGAATAAGGAACCCTGAAAAGCTGACTTCACAATCCCAAAGCCAACAGACCAAACAGCGCAATGGTAAGAATGCTTCAAATATACATACTTTGAGAAAATAATGTGTACAAGATAATATGTATAAATATGTATTAATGAGTCATATTAATGCTAGAGGTTATTATACTGTCATGAGATATTTTTCCTTCAAATAATTTTTATAATTTAGGATAAAATGTATAATATTTATCTATAATAAAATTTAGGAAGAAAAATGCTAACTGTGGTTTTATATAAATCTACTTATCAGCATTATTATAAATCTACTATCAGAAAGTATTGTTAATACTTCTGGTAATACTTCAAGGATTCTTTAAGGTTTCATTGGATAATTAAAGGTTCTTATGTTAAACAAAAGGGTTCTACTTGAAGACCTT
>CM040995.1:6541808-6562656 GCA_022985145.1 Pangasius djambal | reverse complement strand
CTTGTCATTGTTAATGATTACTTTTATTCGCTTAGATGATATCTTAACCAGAAGCGACCAAATCCAATCTAAGCATATAAACTCTTGTAAATAAAGGTACCAGACCAAACATTTCCATATCACGGAAATGGGGTGGTACTATCGAGGATCGTAGTTTTTAGAGTAAAGCTTTAAGGGTATTAGTAGTCCTTAAGCTCCAGTTATGTGCCTTAAATTATTTTTGAATAATTTTCCAGGTGAAAGATACATACTAAAATGTTAACATTATGGTACCATTACATCTAGAATAGTATAAATATACATATCTACAGTAATTTACTAGAACAACTACTTACATTAAATTATTGTAACAATTATTAAAGTAAGCTTACTGTAATGGATTAATTATAGTAAAATGCTGGCAACAGTGTTGCCAGGAAGATACTGTGATAAGGAAAGCAGTGAAATGTTTTACAGTGTCATTAATGACTAATGGTTTCTTCATTTTAGTTCACAGTGTGAAGCCTGAATGTCTGGATTCTTATAACAAACTCTGGTAAGCGCCAACCCTTTCCCATTTCTTTTTTTCATATCTCAAGTGTTCCTGGTGATTAATTACAAACCAATGAACTATTTTCAGTTACTTAATCAAGAATTGCCTGTTGGAAACCCTTGAGACTGAGCCGATATTTCGCCTGTAGTGTAACTCCATCCGATACGTATTCAGTTCTATTCCTGTGAGATGATTGGCAGGAACAGGAATCTGCTGCACTCCATTCCTGAACTGCATTTCAGGGACAGTGACTTTGAGAAAATTCATTTTAAAATGGTGTTGTTTCTCAAAATGAATGATATAAAAATATCTTGGTAATGGATTTGGAATTTTGATTGGAATTATTTGTTGTTGCCGTCAACCCTGTTGTCCCTGTTTTTGTACTATTCAATACCCAATATTCAGGTTTTAATACAATAAATAACTGATGATCTCCATGCCTACATTGTGACCCACAGTGAAGATGTGTTGCCTTCGATCCATGCGGATAAATACTACCCCTGTGAGCTGGTGGGAACATGGAACACCTGGTATGGAGAGCAAGACCAGGCTGGTAGGACCTTGCAGATAAGCACCATGTTCTTTCAGGCCCCAGAAATGGGAGGAAGATGTGATTTTACTAGTGTTTTCTGTTAAACTGAGCAAGGTTTTTATCCATCCTGGTCATTTGATATGCGTAGTCCTGTTAAATAGCCTGTTCAGTGAAAATCTCTGAAGGTTTTAAACACTTCAGTCATTGTCAGTGTTTCATCCTATGAAGTCTAGGCATTGAAGATGATTTGCTACATATCCTAGACTGGCTAATACAAATTGAAGGGGTAGACAATTTGGTGACTGAGAAAAAGGTTTATTTTATGATTATTAAATTGTCTAGTCTTCACCCTAAGATGCTGCCATTGTTCGACACTCATAGCAACCATGTTCACTAGTTGGCTGCCACTACAGTTTGTTTTTCTGGCAACAGTATTATTATTCACATTACAGACAAACTCTTCACCATTAGCTTACCATTATTATTATTATTATTATTATTATTTACTTTGCCACTAGTTGTAATAGTTAACCATTAGTGGTCGAATTTTGCTTCCTTTAAGGGTAGCAGATGCTTGTTTTCTTTTCCGGTGAGTCTACCACTTACAGCAGTTTATCAATGTTTTTCCCTTTAAGTTTTTCCTTTTTAATAGTAATTGTAGTAAACAAAGTAGCTGGGAAAAATTCTTTATATAAAGCTAGCCAGAAAAAGCCAGTTGGCCACAAAACTATTTACCTATGAAAATATAACTTTGCTACATACATGCAGCAAGGTAAACCTTAAGAGTTTGACAGCAGGCCAATATTTTATGAGAGATTTTATTAAAAAAGTAAATTCCCTATATCAGTTTTGTGTGACAATATACAGTCTGATCATGTCCACTAGAGTAGGTGTTTCTAGGGGTAATCACAGCGGTTATACTGTATTTCAAGCACAGTGACTTTTGCAGTAATATTAATGAAATGTGATCCTGTAAACATATTGTAGACCTTTTTTTTTTTACACATTATTAAGAGTTAGTCTGGAGAGTGCAAACTGGTATGTATAATTCTTTGTGTACAGTCCATCTGTGGAGGTACCGTGGAGGCTACCCTGCCCTGACAGAAGTCATGAATAAACTGAAAAATAATAAGGTATATGACATTTTAAGTAATGTCTTGGTGTGTTTATAGCTTAAACGACACCCCAGCTGTTGAGAGGAAAGCATTCTAAAGCTTCACTATTACCTTCACGATGCTAAATGCTTGTGTGGATTCAAGAGTGATGACATTATTTAGTGTAAAGCAATTGTAGAAATGCCATTTCTAACCATTATAATCATTATGATATTAAAAGGAATTGGTGGCTATTACCTTTAATTGTTAATTTCAAGCTTTAAGCTAACTTAATGTCTGATTTACTCACATTTAATCAGTGCATTTGATTGAGCCTTGAATTTCCATGTCGTTTTGGACTTAGGAATTTTTGGAGTACCGAAAGGAACGGGGGAAGATGCTGCTTTCTCGTCGCAATCAGCTATTGCTGGTGTTTAGTTTCTGGAACGAGCCAGTTCCACGCGAGGGACCAAATATCTACGAACTCCAATCATACCAATTAAGAGTGAGTTACAAAACTGTGTTTTGAGGACTTCACCAGATCATTTCATTTTAGGTTGTTTACACCAGTAGTTAAATACATTCGACTGAGGGTGAGGGCTGTTTTTGTACCCAGGTGTGATCTAAGATCTCTAAATTGAGCCTATCTCTAGATTGATGACTCCCAGGTGAGGACTTCTGATATTGCATTGCATGTAGCAAACATTGGCAATACGTTAGCTAATTTGCTGCAAGCATTGGAGCCTTCCCTTCATGTGTAGATGAACATCTGTAGATGTTGAGCCCTCTGTAAGGGAGCTGACTGACACCTCACTCTTGGCAGTGGGACAACTGGGCCAGGATATGGGGCAAGTCTCTGCTATCTTGGTTTATATGCATTGTCAGATTCCTGATGTATGCAGATCAGCCCCTTGGAATCTGCCTTGCGTGCTGGGGTCATTCTATGGACCTGCCTTTAGGACACCACACCCTGGTTCCCTGTTCAAACATCTACACAGCCTGTCTTCCTTGCACTGCTTTTGGTAGGGGACGGGCCACACCCATGTTAGGTATCTGAGTGCCCTATATTTACCCTGAAGGGTATGTCTTAGACAGCACCATAAAGAGTCTACAGTGGCCCATAGACTCAGCCTGTTTGGTGCTCAAGGCTTCGTTGATATCAGACTCCAACAGTTGCACTTCATCCCAAGACATTTGTCCAATCTTGGACAGGGGTGCAATTTAAAAGGTAGACCCTGCAATTCAAACAAGACGTTCTATTCAATTTATTAAGGTTGGTGGTTTTTGTTCAATTCCACATTTAAGAAGGTTGAACTGAGCATCAGCATGAGGCTAGATTCACTGAGAATGCCAGTCACTCCATCACTCCATCATGTGGCAGATCAGCTTCAGTCAGGCCATCATTCATGTTTTTATCATGCATTTACCCTTCTACTACTGAATTTTACCACAGGTATAGAATTCAGCAACTAGGTCAGAGTCTTGCTTGTGGTCCTGAGATTGCTGACAAGACCTTGCTTCAGTAACAAAACAGATCTCACTGCTACAACCCCTGGCAAAAATTATGGAATCACCACACTTAGAGGATGTTCACCCAGCTTTTTTAACTTTATAGCAAACAAACAACTCACAGATATGACACAAAAAAAGGTTTTGTTCAATAGCTTAACATTCTGGCTTTGTGAAACATACATCAAAAAAATTCAGTGACATTTTTTTTTTATTAATGGCATGTCATTTTCCAAATCAAGTAGAGGAAAAAAGTATGGAATCACTCAATGTTGAGGAAAAAATTATGGAATCATCAACAAAAAGACACAATTAGTACTTTGTTGCTCCTCCTCTGGCTTTTATGACAGCCTGAATTCTTTGAGGCATAGACTTCAATCTGGTTCCAGCTTTCTCGAATAGCAGTTGACAGATCAGCTTTGCAGGATGGAGCCTTATTATGAACCAGTTTTTTTTAATATCCACCATAAATTTTCAATTGGATTGAGATCCGGACTGTTTGCTGGCCATGTCATTGAGTTGATATGGTTTTCCTGAAGAAAAGCTTTACCACTGTTTGCTCTGTGGCACGATGCGTCGTCATCCTGAAAAGTTACTTCATCACCACCAAACCTATTTTCTTTGGATGGAAAGAGAAAAGTGTCAAGAATTTCAATGTACTCCTGTGCATTGACTGCTGAGGTAATGACTGCCACCTCCCCTGGTCCTTTACCTGACATGCAATCCCATGTCATAAATGAGTTGGGAAATTTGATTGTTTTCTTCAGGCAGTCATCTTCATATGTTTCGTTAGAACGGCACTAGACAAAAGTTCCAGCATCACCTCCTAGGCCAATGCAGATTCGTGATTCATCACTGAATATCACTTTCATCCAATCATCCACACTCCATGATTGCTTCTCCTTAGCCCACTGTAACCTTGTTTTCTTCTGTTTAGGTGTTAGTGCTGGTTTTCGTTTGGCTTTTCTATATGTAAATCCCATTTCATTCAGCCGGTTTCTTACAGCTCTGTCGCAGACACTGACTCCTGTTTCCGCCCATTGGTTTTTCCATTTGTTTTGTTGTGCATTTTCGATTTTCAAGGCATATTGCTTTGAGTTTTCTATCCTGATCCTTTGACGTCTTCCTTAGTCTGCCTGTATGTTTTCTTTTTATAATCTTCCCATTAAGTTTATATTTGCCCCAAATTTTAGACACAGCTGACTGGGAGCAACCAACTTCTTTGGCCACACTCCGTGTTGAAATTCCATGTTGAAGGAGTTTTGTAATCCTTTCCAATGTTTCAACTGACAACTCTCTCATTGGAGCCATGTTTCCTTTCAATTAGTCAAGTCCAACAGCTCGTTAAGGTGTGTAAGCACTCCCTTTTAACTGATGACTAATTAGCATGTTTAAACGTGTCCCGGTATTTGTTTTAGAAATGGAAATTAAAAGATGATTCCATAATTTTTTCCTCAACATTGAGTGTTTCCATAATTATTTCCTCTACTTGATTTGGAAAATGACATGCCATTAATAAAAAAAAAGTCAGTGAATTTTTTTGATGCATGTTTCACAAACCAGAATGTTAAGCTATTGAACAAAACCTTTTTTGTTTCATATCTGTGATTTGTTTGTTTGCTATAAAGTAAAAAAGCTGGGTGAACATCCTCTAAGTGTGGTGATTCCATAATTTTTGCCAGGGGTTGTACAAAAGAGCACTAACAGAGTTGACAGTAACAGGGTTGATGATTAGCATGCTAAATCTGCAATAGCTAGCAATGTGGTGAAGCACATGGTGAGGTAGCCCATTTACTTAACAATTTTAATAACATTTTCATATATTTTTTTATTTTATAAATATTTTATTGTTTTCTGCAGGATTTACATTCAGCAGGGCTGAAGTTCTGTTTGTCTCCATGTGTCAAATGTACAAAAACTTGTTTAAAACAGTGACAGAAAAAGAGCTAAATTACCATTCTTTGCATGCATGCTTCTTTGTAATGAAATGAAGTTGCTTCTATAAGGTATGTGAATTAAATCAACAGATTTAAATGCCACTTCCTGCAGTTTTTTCCCCATTACAACATGGTTGACAGGGAGTTGATTTTTTTTTTTTTGCACTATTTATGCATTAAAATATGATTTTTAATTATTTTATGTGTAAAATTAAAACTTACATTTTTTTTAATCAGTTTTCATTTTTTAAATATTAGTTCATTTTAAGATAACAACTGTTAGTTGTTATCCACTAAGCACAGGGACATGCCATTTTACTGTGTTTGCAACTTTTGAAAGGATTTCTAACATATAAAAAAGAAAATATAGTAACAATTACTGAGTGTTTTTATTGACATAAAATATGCAGAAATTGATTATGCAGCTGCCTTTATGTATTCGTAGACTGTGTGTGTTTTATTCATTAAAATGTCAAAGGGACAGAGATTGTCCTCAAATGCTGCTCACTTTATTTAGCAACCTACTTAAGGTTTTGAGTGTCACATGTGATTTTCAGGGAATATGCAAGTAAATTTCTATCATACAAATGTTAAGTATAGTAGAGGCCTTAAAACAATATGACAAGAAGCCACTTTTCAGTACACCTTATCATGTGAGTTAAGGTAAGAGTTAGATTTTAATTTGAGACAAGCTGTTTAATATATTTTTATTTGGAAATAAAAATGAGTAAATAAAAATGAATTTTAGAAATTGTAGAAATAATTAGGGGTTTCATTTACAGTTTTCTCTATACTTTTCTATATTTTTAGTAATAGAAAATCAAACTGCAGATATCTGCATTTAAATTTTGACTATTTCAAGTTCACATATCAATAATTAATTTATGACTAATAATATTGCTGTGTCAAGATACAGTCCCCTCTGAAAGTATAGGAACAGCAAGGCTAATTCTTTTGTTTTTGGTATACGCTGAAGACATCTGGGTTTGAGATCAAAAGATGAATATGAGACGATAGACCAATATTTCAGCTTTCATTTCCTGATATTTACATCTATATGCATTAAACAACTTAGAACATGGCACCTCTTGTTGAAACCACACATTTTTCAAGTGAAAATACTGGAACATGTGACTGACAGGTTTTTCTTGTTGCCCAAGTGTGCTCTGTTAGAATGAATGTTTAAACAATTAATAGCTCTGTTATGTGGCTGTCAGAAAGGTCAACGCCTGAATTTTTTTTTTTTCTTTTTATTTAGGGTTAATTGCAGATTTTAATATACACCAGATTTATTTAATCCTATTAAATTATATTATAATTTTATTGTTTAATGTTTATCTTTCCAGTTTATTACTTTGCTGTGCATATTCTTAATAATAACTTCTTAATAATAACTAAATTAAATTAAACAAAAGAAAAAATAACTGTACTGAAAACACAATCCTATTCAAAAAGCTCCACTTTTATTCATAATTATTCAGTAGTAAGGACAGGCTTTCTAGTGGAATAATAGTATTCTACTGCTGAAACAATAGCTCCCCCTACAGGCACATATCTGCAAATAATTCTATTTTACATTTCTATATTTTACTGTTGGCCATTTGGAAAATATTCAAATACACCAATTATGGCATATGTGTTGGCTGATGGACTGCATTTGGGATACAAGTACAGTGCGGCACAATGCATATGATCATGCAGATACACGTCAAGAACTTGTTAGGTTAATGTTCATATCAAATTGGGGTCTCAGTGACTTTGACCATAGTATGGCTCTTGGTGCTAGATGGGCTGGTTCGCCACATTGGGTTCCACATCTCTTAGATGACAACATGATTCTGAGGCTACAGTGGGCACAGGCTCACTGACACTGGGTAGATGAAGATTGGGGGAAAAAACATTGCCTGGTCTACACTGCACATCCAGTGTAGTATTTCACTAATAAGTGTACAGTTAGTTACAGTTATTAGCATACAATGTGTTTTGCTTGCTTGTGTTTTGCCATTCCTTTACTAAAAATACAGGGTTGATGACACTGTGAGCAAATGCAATTGGTCTTGTCACTATGTACACTACAAATATGAAACCGGAAACTTAACAATAACAGAGTTAAATCTAACACTTTCACAGTATATACATAGGCACCCCCACATAAGTGTTCACACTTTCATAAGTGTTGAAATTTCCAACACTAATAGGGTGTTAAAAATGTAACAGTGTTAGAGTTAAATAATAACACTGCATTAGAGTATTTAAACTCCAAACTGTTGTAAATTCCAACTTGAAAATTAACTTCAGGAGTGTTATTTACACTACATCATTGTTGATGTTACACTAATACAATGATGAAGGTTCTTTTATTTTACTCTATGAGAATAAGAAGGTTACTTGTATTTCACTCCATAAGAGTAAGCAAATATTTTGTATGGTGTCAACTTTACACTATTAAAAAACATTTGTGTTCTAAGAGGAATACCAGAAGAGTATGGAGCTTACATGTGTTCGTTTACATTACTTTTACATTTCTGCATTTGGCCTTTATCCAAAGCGACTTACAAAGCATTCAAGGAATATGTTTTTCAGTTCATGCATTCCCTGGGAATTGTCTGGAAAAAAAACATACAAAGAAGTAATTCATCTATTTAATAAACCGCATAGCACCCCCAGTTTCAGTATACTACTGAATCACAGCCATAAGGTCAAATGGTTTGGAGTTCATTCATTTTGTTTTGCAATACAAAAATAATCAAGCTCTTTAACCTGAAATGCATGCAGGCACTCAACATAAGCTGCCTCCATTTCCATCAAAAGAAAATGTATCTCTTCTTTTCTTAGGATAATTGCAACAATTTTACAGAACATTGGCATGTTATCCACTGCATCAACAAAACCAACAGATCCACAGTGATACTCAATCCAGTCACGTCTTACTCATGCAGTATAAGAAACAGTATCAGACATGTAAAGTTGAAAATGTTCACAGACCAATTCGTCATAATCCAATTCACCTAATATTTAAGTTTTCACTGGCCCTGACTCAGTATGTTTTACTTTAAGTGAGTCCCAACGATAAGCTTCAGTGCTAAAGCCTTGATCAAGTTCTTAATGCTGGATTTGAAAGATTTATGCTTTGCTTCATATTTCATTGTCCAAACCAAAGGATCCATTTTTTTAATCACACCTGGATAATGGATCATTAAGTGATGTCTCGGAATCAAATTATGAATAGGGTACAGTTCTTTAAATAATTTGTGAAGTTCTGCTATCAGGTGACTCAAATAGACAGTCATGCTCTCAGAGATGCTAGGAGAGAAAATTATATTTAAATTATATTTAATATCAAGTAGAAGTAAGAGTAGATTCCAATGGTTGTCTTCCTCTGGAACAACATCACCAAATATAAGTGGAATGTGTCTCAAGAGACACATTGTTTGGCTGGCATTGAGCCCAAGTCCATTGAACTGCATGTTAATCTTTCTTGGTCTGTTCTTGCGGTCTAAATGGCCATAGCTGTATGCACAAATTCTCAAAAGGATGTTTTCACTGGAAATTAAATCCTTTGCTAAATAGTCCAACGGTAGCTTGAGTTCATATTATGCTACACCTTCAAGGATGTCATGTATTACATCTATAACCACATTATCTGTAAAGTTAAAATATTTTAACTCATTGAGAATGCTGTTGTATTTGATACCATAAGATGAACTTTCACCAGAATCCTCAAGATTTTTGTAATGCTGTTCAATTAGTTCTTTAGACCACAAAACATTGAATACTGTTCATTGAATACTGTTTGAGGTGTGGCCTTGTCTGTTACACACAACCTGCAAAAGTAGTGGGCACTGAAAGACTCTACATACCCAAGAATACAATTTAAACCTAAATTGTCACATGTGATCTGTGATACTGTTCCATAAAGATACTTTCATCCCACACGTTTCAAGCTTCTTCACATCTTCTACAAATGACTTAGTGTCTTATCCAAGCCATACTTTCTGGCATCTTGTGAGTGCAGCAGGGAAATGAGATGTATGTTCATGAGAGAAGATTTGAGATGAGGTGGAAGATTTCTTAATATGAAATAGAAACATCCAAGCTTACGCACACCCTGCTTAGATTCTAAAGGATTAGCAGTTTCAAAATCATCGTAATAAACCTGAATCTGCAGAGCGTGTTTCAATTTTCTCATTCTTGAAAATAAACTCCAGTTTTTTAAACAATGGTATGTAGATAAAAGTGTCATTGACCTTCTATTTCTCTTGAAATCATATCTTACTCCTAAATGCACTCCCACAGGTTGTACAATTCCGCATTTTGCACAAAAATATTTGTTCCATTTGCTATTAGTGTTTAGATCAGAAAAGGGATTCTGCAAATTCATACGCACATTTTCTACTGCCATTCTACTGGGTTTGGACTCTGGCACTACATTCAAGACCTTTGATAGATGTATGAGCAGTACGATTAGCAAAATCTTGATGTGAGTTCAGAATTCCAAAAGAACATGAATTGTTAGGTCCATTCATAGGCAGAGCCAGCATACCTACAGATGAGATGACAGTTGTTGGCTCATAAGAGCAACTCAGAGGTTCAGTATCACTAGTGTCACTGTGAAAAATTTAAGATGTCTTCTGGTGAAATAAGATGTCTTCTGAAACCACAGTAACTTTTAAACTCCAAAGAACAACCATCATGTACACGTAACAAATTGAACTTTTTGCCAGGATATAAACCATGTGAAAGTTTGAGATGTCAAAACAAAACCCCACTTGAATGATGTAGTGTCCTACAAACATACCACCTGTATAACATTCATCAACTTGACTTGCAATTCCTTCACTTTTGGAGACTCTTTGATGGTTCCCACATCAATACCAAAGACAGTGGTCTGAATGAAAGTATACATACTGCAAAGTGCTTCATCATAAGATGCTGCAAGCGATGTGGTTCTTTGTCATGAGATGTGCTTTTATCCATGACAATGTAGAAGCTGTTGAAAGCTCTTCTGCTGGATCCCAAAGCAAGAGGATATGGCTGCCAACGATCATCTGCATCCAAATGCTCTTCAAGACTCTGACATGACTTTTAGAAACATATGAGAAAGGATTGTAATCAAGTACTTGTTCCAAAGAATATATTCAGTTTAGTGATTTAGTGAGTTTAGAGTATGCACAGATTCATGGAATCATAACACACCCTGTGAAAATCTACAAGTTGGTCCAATAAAATTAGAGCTCTATTATTATCGTGAGGCAAAAAATAGAGGATGGAATAATGGAAAGCAGTCATAAAAATTAACTGTAAGTGAAAAATGTAATGTTGCAAAATATAATTCAAACCATAACATGGACTAATGCAGTTATTAAACTGCAAAAAGAATGTGATTTAAATATATATAGTCTGCATGAATTCAAAGTAATCATCACTCTGTTTAGTCTATAATCTATTACACAAACAGACATACAGTCATGTGAAAAAATTAGGACACCCCATTAAATATTCAGTTCTTTATTAAGAAATGTCAACATGTCAATTTCTGATCTTGTTTTAATATGTACCTGTAGATGAAAGTGACATAATTGCATGTAAACAACAACAACAAAAAAATCACTTTTCTTCACTTATTAAACAAAAGAAATCAACAAAAATGAGTATTTTAACTGAGGAAAAAGTTAGGACACCCTATGTCCTAATAGCTAGTGTTTCCTCCTTTGGCTGAAATAACCTCAATGAGACGTTTCTTGTAGCCATCTAGTAGTTTCTGACATCGACTGGAAGAAAGTTTCCCCCACTCCTCAATGCAGATTTCTTTCAGCTGTTTGATGTTTGAGGGGTTTCTTGCATGCACAGTCCATTTTAAAATCACCCACAGGATCTCAATAGAGAGAACTCTCTATTTTTTACTTTTCAGCCCGTCCTTGGTGGATTTACTGGTACATTTTGGGTCATTGTCATGTTGCAAGGTCCAGTTCCGCTTCAGCTTCAATTTTTGTTCCTCAAGCACCTTCTGATACAGTGTAGAATTCATAGTGGAGTCTATGATGGTGAGCTGGCCAGGTCCTGCTGCAGCAAAGCATCCCCAAACCATAACACTTCCACCTCCATGTTTCACAGTTGGTATGAGGTTCTTTTGCTGAAAGCTGTGTTTGGTTTACGCCAAACATGCCCTCTGTTATGGTGTCCAAATAATTAAATTTTAGACTCATCTGTCCAAAGCACATTATTCCAGAAGTCTTGGGCTTTGTCTATGTGTTCTTTGGCAAACTTCAGTCTTGCCCTCATGTTTTTCTTAGACACCTCCCATGATAATTAAAGTTGTGCAGTCTCTTTCTGATTGTAAATTCACGCACTTTGACGTCAACTGCAGCACAAACTTGCTGTAGGTCCCGTGATGATATTTTACGGTTTTTGGAGACTTCTTTAAGCATCTTGCAGTCTGCTCTTGGGGTGGATTTGCTTGGACGGCCTGACCTGGCCATGTTGGCAGTTGTTTTAAATGTTCTCCACTTGTAAATGATATTCCAGACAGTGGAATGGCCGATTACAAATTCTTTTGAGATCTTTTTATATCCCTTACCAGACTCATAAGCATCAACAATCATCTTTCTGAAGGCCCCAGAGAGCTCTCTGGATCTCACCATGGTGAGACTAAATGTCTGAGGTTTAAATAAGGCAATATGTTGTTCTAATAATTTGCACCTGATGTGATACACCTGTAGGTAATTTTAGCCATTTTAAGTACAAATAAATGTGGGGGTGACCTTACTTTTTCCTCACAAGAAATTGGACTTTTTTTTAAATTATATTTTACAGATCATTTTAAAAAGACTTTTCTTTGGTTTTATTTGTTTAGTTATATTACTTGAATCTCCCAATATTGTTAAAATGAAGATCAAATGTCCATATCTTTAACTATGTTTAAAAAAAAAAACACAGACTTTCATGGGGTGTCCTAATTTTTTCACATGACTGTATGTGTGAGGGCTTTCAGACCCATGAACTCATGAGTTACTCAGAGTTTGTATGGCAATCATTACACCATTTCATTTGGTTAAATTCGAATTTAGATTCTCAGCCCTATTGCCAGCCCTAACTGTCATGCAAACACATTTTAATTTACAAAAAAATATTATGGCTGTCAATTTAACATGTTAATTCAGTGCAATTACTTACAAACAAAACTACTCACTAAGAATAGGATTTTTGCAGTGTATTGACTTCTAAGGTCACTTTTGGTGATGTCTGTTCAATAATTCTGTCTGCAACACTATTGTAACATATTTGAATTCTTTGTAACATTTGGGAGGAGTTTTCTCAGTAAATATCGATATGCGATTAATTGTGATTAATCTGCATGTCATGTAATTAATTTTTAAGTGATTGACAACACTAAAAAATTCATTTATGCAAGTCTTTACGAGACAAAGTTTTAAATGCATTACTCAAAAATGTAGTTAGGACATACGCATAACCTTTCAATGCCTGAAAGAAAACATACCTTCATTGATGAACATCTCAAAGCATGCCTTCTTGACATACTTTTTTTGGTTCAGGTATTGAACCTTGGTAATCGGTGTTCCCCACTTCATAAGCCAAACCTGCAGATCATATTCAAAATTAGATTATCAGTTGATAGCAACAAAAAAGCAAGCAATTTTAGAGGTCATTTAGATACACTTGTTAGCTAACTAACTAACTAACTAGTTAAGGTATAGTTTGCTAAACTAATGTTAGACAACATATATATTCACAAAAAAGTCCAAATGCAATACAACTAGTGTTAGTTAGCAAGTGTGATATTTTTTTCCCCAAAACTAGTTAAGTGCAAACCCTGCCCCACAGCTGATTTCACTGGTCAATTCAATCACGCAGTCACCTATTCAGACACCAGAAAAATCATGAATCCACTGATCAGTTTCTTTAAAACATTTTTTTTTATACTGGTCAGTAATGTATAGTAGTCAAGGACAGTTTCAGATAGTTCGACAGGCTCATTCTAGTTAGCAACTACACAAACAACGACGAATAATCCCTTAAAATTTAAATTTGTTGCTGTATCTGAAATAATTTAACAGTACATATATATTTCCATACAGAAAGTTTATCAAACACAAACTTTTAAGTAGCTTTACTCACCAGTTTGCTGTTTCTGCAACTCTCTGAAGTGCGGGAAAATGGCGTTTGTAAAACCCGCCCATTCCATTTGCCTGGTGGTGCTTCCCCTTGTTCGTTTTGCCACTAAAATACAGATTAAAGTAGAAGTGTTGATCTGATTCTACGAATATGTGGCTGCTTACAGTGCACTAAAATAGCCTACACTGAAATAGAAATATGGTGTAAATGTGAAATTCATGCTTTAAAAAAAAAAAAAAAAAAAGTTGACGTAACGTGTCCAGACATATCACAGAACTACTTAATGTTTGAGAAAATGCGAAACATGGCGATATAATACGCTCACAGACATTAAAATGACTTTAAAGCACATTATAATTTCTGTCAGTGATGTATAGTAGTCAAGGACAGTTTCAGTTTCCTTCTAGTTAGCAACTACACAAACGACAACAAATCTGTATCTGAAATAATTTAACTAACAGTACATATATAGGTATATTTCTATATAGAAAGTCTAATGCAAACTTTTAAGTAGCTTTACTCACCAGTTGCTGTTTCTCATCCTCCGCAAAACAAGATAAATATGGCATCTGGAAAATTCTTCGGTGACAGCACTGCCTAAATGCCTGGATGTTGGAAATAACACTGGCAGGTGTTGGTTTCCTGTTGGTAAACACTGGTAGTGTTAATTTCTCAAGATCTAACACTAGAACCTCAACACTTTACTCTGAAATGCCTTAACACTGGGAATTTAACATTGAGGAATTTGCTGTGTAAACCGCATTGATGTAGTCCATGATACACTGTGACAAATTTAATTCAGGAAGCTGTGTAATTCTCATTACATGGATGCGTGTGTAGGGCACCAGAAACATGATTGCTGTAGCCCTCACAATTCTTACAGGCCTTTGGAAGGATGTCCCAAGCACCTCCTCTCTTTACATGAGTACAGAAACCATCCTTTGTGATGATAGAAACAAAGTCACCAGTGGCAGCACATATCCAGTTATGGTGAGCACTATGGTGTAGATCAGGGTAACTCTGGCCACTCCCAGACTCGCAAAATCACGACAAATTCTCCAGCCATTTTGCTCCAAGTCCTGGATAATGAAGATAATGAGGGGAGCAATTTAAGCATTCACCCAGATCCAGTTCAGTATGGTGATGTACAACGAGGCCTTGAGAGTCAACAGGATGTGTTCTCACTGTGGGTGACACAGCAACAAGAACCAGACCACACTTACCCACATCATGAAAAGAATGCTGGAGTACATGTTCACATGGAGGATGTAGCAATTAATCATGCACAGTGCAGAACTGAATTTCTTTCTTGAATTTCACTGGTGAGAGGTAACCTGTCTGTAATAGTGGAGTGATGACACTGGAACAGCTGTCCTGTCGCCATAAAGATTATTGTACATATAATTACTGTACATAAAGGGTTCTATTTTCATGCCAGTGCAAACATAATTTGATGGTTAACTAGTGTGTTTTTTTTTTGTTTTTTTTTTTGATTGGATACGATCCGATATTTTCACTTTTGAGCTCTGTTGCATGGTCATAAATTAATGCACTGTGCTAATGTGTGTGGAATGATGCAAAAGGGGTTGTAACATTCATAATAAACCTACTCAATGTGATTTTCAAATCCATTTTGGTCCAAAAATGGGTAAATAAAGCCTTCATTTATTTATGATAAATTGGGGGCAGGGAGACAATTCATGATTTTTTTTTTTTTTTTTTAGGAGGGGGATATGTTTAATACATTAACTGATTCTTCGTCATTTTGTGTACATACCATCTTCTTTTCATATATATTTCACCAAATGGATTTTAACTAACAAAGGAAAAACTAGCCTATAGTTCTTGTTTACTGTCTGCATGGCCAGTAAAATGTAATAGAGTTTTACTGTGGTCCTGTTGACAGACACTCCAAGGACCTGAATGCTGTGCTTTGGTACTCCATCTGCTCCGTGATTGAAGCCTCTGCTTCCACACTCCAAGAATAACAAATGGCCGGAATGCTTGCACTGGAATGAACAGCTTGCGCACCAGTTCATCACGTAGTGTCCATAAAAGGCCGAAAGAGAAGATTTCACAGAAAAGGAGGGCAGTTAGTACTGCAAACTCAACAAGGACGGAACAAAAGGGTAAAATATTCACTTTATACTTCATAGTTGTACTGTCAGCATTGCACGGATACTTTCACATTTACTCTGAAAACTTGTGGATATAAGGCTATACTCACATTATATCCAATATTATATTTTATAATTTTCTACTTTTTTATGTTTATTTTTATTATTCTATATACTCTTACTTTCACACTATACTTTTTGGATTGCTGCTACAATCTGTGAATTTCCATCTGGGATTAATAAAGTGATCTATCTATCTATCTATCTATCTATCTATCTGTCTAGGTCAACAAGGTCAACTGAACTTCTGTTCTTTTTTTGTAGGGTTAATTGATTTTAATATTCATAAGACTTATTTGATCCCACTAAACTGTATTATAATATTACTGTTTAATGTTTGCCCTTCCAGTTTTTATTTATTATTAGTGCTTATTACTTTGCTGTGCAGGATTCTACTGAAAATGAGAACATAGTCTGGGGGCAGTTGTGGCCTAATGGTCAGAGAGTTGGACTTGTAATCTGAAGGTGAACCTGAAGGTTGTGGGTTCGAGTCTCAGGTCCAGCAGGGATTGTAGGTGGGGGGAGTGAATGACCAGCGCTCTCCTCCACCCTCGATACCACGACTGAGGTTAGACCAAGGCACTGAACCCCCAACTGCTCCCCGGGCGCTGCAGCAAAAAAAGGCTGCCCACTGCTCCGGGTGTGTGTGCACTTGGAATCTGTGCTCTGCATTTAACCCATCCGAGTATGGGTCACCATACTTGGCCACACTGCACTTCACCTTAACATTTCTGTTTAATAATAACTAAAACGATACAAAAGAAATACAATAACTGCATGGAAAACACAATCATATTCAAGAAGATCCATTTTTTATTGATCCACTTTTATTCATAATTATTCAGTAGTAACAACAGGCATTCTAGTGGAATAATAGTATTTTACTGCTGACAATAGCTCCCCTTAAAGTTACATGACTGCAAATAACTATTTTATCTTACTATATTTATTTTTGGCTATTTGGAAAATATTTAAATGTACCAAGTACCAGGATTAGTTTAAAATAAGTTATATATAATGACATATAGTGAATATAATCACAAGACAAAAAGCATTCTACAAATATCAGAAGCAACATGTATATTCATTACTGGTGGCCTGAAATGTAAACTATAAAATTAATGTCACTATTATATTATGGTTTCAGAAACTGCTGATCTCCTTGGAATTTCAGTCACAACAGTCTCTAGAGTGTACACAGAATGGTGCGTAAAATAGTTGTGCAGAAATGCTTTGATGATGAGAGTGATCAGAGGAGAATGGTCAGACTGGATTGAGCTGATGGCTGTGGTAACTCAAATAACCACTCTTTACAACTGTTGTGTGCAGAAAAGCGTCTAAGAACCCACAACACATTGAACCCTGAGGCAGATCAGGGCTACAACAGCAGAAGACCACATGGGGATTCTGATGCTACAGGCTCATTAACACTAGAGAGATGAAGATTAGAAACACACACACACACACAAAAATATGTATGTATGTATGTATGTATGTATGTATGTATATATATATATATGTATATATATGTATGTATATATATATATATATATATATATATATATATATATACATACATACATACATATGTTTGTGTGTGTGTGTGTGTGTGTGTGTGTGAATTAAAGGGAAAAAAGGATGCATTGCATTTTACTGGCGTGGTTTGGTGAGTTGGAAAACACCAGAAAAAGAAATGTTTAAATGATTACTTCAGACCTGCCTAACTCTAATTGTACAGTGATGTAAAATGCTGTTTGTTTGCTTTGGTCTACTGTGATGGTCAGAAACTATTCATGGTTTCACAAGAGACAGGCAATTTGTAAAATGCTTACATCGAAAATGTAGGCCTACTGTTATGTTTCTTAATGTTCACCACCCCCTTCTGCTGTAGTGTAAGTTTGAATATGTCTGCCTTGGAGGGAAGAATAACTGCAAGTTAAAACATAGTTCTTCTGACTGATCACCTTTATCATATGATTAAACATTTCTATCCTGAGGGAATGGTCTCTTTGAGGACCTCGATACAACCATCATCAAAACATCAATTAAGTAAGTATCTTTTGGAAGAATGGAGTTTATCGCTCCAGTACAGTTCTAGAGATTTGTAAAATCTATGCCAAGGTGTAGTGAAAATATTTCAGGAACTTTACTAAGACACTTTATGTTGGCTTTGGCTTTAATTTGTCACCCATCTGTATATAAATAACATACACTACAGGAAGATTTGAAAGCAAGGCACTTGTCATTAGTGCTGTCTTTCTTCATAGGTCAGACTTGCTTATGGTGTGGTCATTAGCATCCTTTTAATCTGCCTCCACTTGTCCTGCAGGGCTTCTTTAAAGCTGTCTGTCATGAGGAAGTAAAAGACAGGGTTGATGACACTGTGAGCATATGCAATTGGCCGTGTCACTATGTAAACCGCATTGATGTAGTCCATTACGCACCGTGAAAAATTGAATTCAGGAAGACGTGATGTGAGCCGCACAATCCTCATTATATGGGTGGGTGTGTAGAGCACCAGAAACATGATTGCTGCAGCCCTCACGATTCTTACTGGCCTTTGGAATGACGTCCCACGCATCTCCTCTCTTTTCATGAGTACAGAAACCATCCTTTGTGATGATAGAAACAAACCCACCAGTGGCAGCACATATCCAGTTATGGTGAGCACTACGCTGTAGATCAGAGTAACTCTGGCCTCTCCCATACTCGCAAAATCACGACACGCTGTCCAGCCATTTAGCTCCAAGTCCTGGATAATGAAGACAATGAGGGGAGCGATTTGAATGGTCACCCAGATCCAGTTCAGGATGGTGATGCATAATGCAGCCTTGAGAGTCAACAGGATGTGTTCTCGCTGTGGGTGACAAATTAACAATAACCGGTCCACACTTACCCACATCATGAAAAGGATGCTGGAGTACTTGTTCACATTGAGGATGAAGCGGTTAATCATGCATAGTGAAGAATTGAATCTCTTCAAGTTGTAAGTGTAGTTGTAGGACAGCTCGGGTAAAGTGCACAGGAAGATGAGGTCAGAGACAGACAGGTTAAACAGGTACACGTTTGTTGACTTCCAAGCAGGGAGGCAAAAGATATAGCCTAGGACCACCACTAGGTTTCCAATGAAGCCTAAGGCAAATTCCAGACCATACATTGGCGAGAGGTAAACTCTCTCTAATAGTGGAGTGATGACACTGGAGCAGTTGTCCTGCAGCCATAAAGATTATTGTACATATAATTACTCTAAATGGCTCTATTTTCATGCCAATGCAAGCATAATTTGCTGGTTAATGCTGTTGTTTTTTGGTTTTTATTTTTTTTACACTGCACTAATGTGTATTGTATTATCTAACATAATATGCATTTCAATATAAAGAGACTACTTCATGTAAATGCTAAATAAATACAACACACTTGATTATTATAACTGTAAAAAGAGCAAACATCTTAGTTGTGGCTACTAAATGGCAATTAATTTCATAATGTCTTTACAAAAACGTCACTGTGCTGCACATCACGCACTTGGATAGTAAAGAAAGCAAAAGGAGATGATTTGATTAGACAACTTTTAGTAATGTATTCACTGAAACCCAACCCCTGTTTATATTTGTGCCATGTTAACACCTGCAACGATGTTCACAAAAATATGACCTTGTTTTTATGCGTGCACCATGGCCATGAAAATAGAGCCCAAATTCTCTGTGGTATGCGAGAGCTAATTTCACACAGGGGATTTCTCATCACAATAATGAAATTTATATAAAGCATGCAAAATTTCTTTGCATAAAGCCTATTGGCCTTTAGCTTATTATGTTTATTTATAAAGAAAAGTTTTAAAAGACCAGGTTTATTACTACTAAACAATTAATACCTTTACTTTACAGACTATACAGGGTATAAGTGATTTGAATACTTATGTAAATGTGATATTTTAGTTTTTATTTATAATAAATGTGCTATTTGATAGCTTGTACTTTGTAAATAATCTGACACATAAAACATAATTTGCCTATGGCTACACTCCTAGAAAATTGAGAAACCTTAATAGTTCTATAGCTGTCCCTCTCGGTGAACCTTAAAGGTTCTTTGTCAAACCCTACAACAGAATGTTTCCCCATCAGAAAAGGCTTCAAATAAAACTTTTTTGTGGAAAATAAGATACATTAATTATCCAATGAAACCTTAAAGAACACTTCAAGAACCCTTGAAAAGCGTAAGTATTAAAAATACATTTACCAACCTGTATAGTAACCAACCAATGTTGAGGATAGAATTATATGTAATCAAATTAATGCATTAGGTAATAAACATATATACATAATTCATACCTGGCTTAAATTTTTAAGAATAAACTAAACCTAACTAAACTACTCTCATTCAGTAAGTAGTAAAGCAGTTGTGCTTAACCACTTGTGGTTTTTCTTCCCAAATATTAGATCATTTGGTGGAAAAATTTATGACAAAAGAATATGTATTAATGAGTAGTGGTACTCATTAATACATATTTATACACATTATCTAGTACATATTCACTTTCCCAGAGTATGTATATTTGAAGCATCCTTACCATTGCGTTGTTTGGTCTGTTGGCTTTGGGAGTGTGAAGTCAGCTTTTCAGGGTTCCTTATTACAAAAATCATTGCACCACCCATTTGTAGCACATCATCATTAAGTATAAAGTGTACACTGTATTTATTTGGTATTTTTCTAACCAGAGATCTGATGCAATGATACACTGATGCAATCTGATGCAATGATCGCTTTTCTTCTTTCTTTCTCTGCCTCCATGTCTGTCTTTCACTCCTGTTTATTTGCTTATTGTCATTTCTGTGACCTTCGTAGAGGTGCAGATGGAGGGGTGATAAGTTTTGTTAACTCATCATTGTTGAATCGGAGCTTTTGCAAATGACTTGTACAGTGAGGTTTGGTTC
>CM040995.1:6525980-6541708 GCA_022985145.1 Pangasius djambal | reverse complement strand
GAAGGTCACAGAAATGACAATAAGCAAATAAACAGGAGTGAAAGACAGACATGGAGGCAGAGAAAGAAAGAAGAAAAGCGATCATTGCATCAGATTGCATCAGTGTGTCATTGCATCAGATCTCTGGTTAGAAAAATACCAAATAAATACAGTGTACACTTTATACTTAATGATGATGTGCTACAAATGGGTGGTGCAATGATTTTTGTAATAAGGAACCCTGAAAAGCTGACTTCACACTCCCAAAGCCAACAGACCAAACAACGCAATGGTAAGGATGCTTCAAATATACATACTCTGGGAGAGTGAATATGTACTAGATAATGTGTATAAATATGTATTAATGAGTACCACTACTCATTATTCATAAGGTTACCATACTGGTAAGGTTATTCTTTTGTCATTAATTTTTCCATCAAATGATCTAATATTTGGGAAGAAAAACCACATGTGGTTAAGCACAACTGCTTTACTACTTACTGAATGAGAGTAGTTTAGTTGGGTTTAATTTATTCTTAAAATTTAAGCCAGGTATGAATTATGTATATATGTTTATTACCTAATGCATTAATTTGATTACATATAATTCTATCCTCAACATTGGTTGGTTACTATACAGGTTGGTAAATGTATTTTTAATACTTACGCTTTCTAAGGTTTCATTGGATAATTAATGGTTCTTATTTTCCACAAAAAAGTTTTCTTTGAAGCCCTTTCTGATGGGGAAACATTCTGTTGTAGGGTTTGACAAAGAACCTTTAAGAGTTCACCAAGAGGGACAACTATAGAACTATTAAGGTTTCTCAATTTTCTAGGAGTGTAGCCATAGGCAAATTATGTTTTATGTGTCAGATTATTTACAAAGTATCTGAAAACCCCAAAAAGGTGTGGCACATTTATTATAAATAAAAACTAAAATATCACATTTACATAAGTATTCAAATTTACTATACTCTGTATAGTCTGTGAAGTAAAGGTATTAATTGTTTAGTAGTAATAAACCTGGTCTTTTAAACCTTTTCTTTATAAATAAACATAATAGGCTAAAGGTCAATAGGCTTTATGCAAAGAAATTTTGCATGCTTTATATAAATTTCATTATTGTGATGAGAAATCCCCTGTGTGAAATTAGCTCTCGCATACCACAGAGAATTTGGGCTCTATTTTCATGGCCACGGTGCACGTATAAAAACAAGGTCATATTTTTGTGAACATCGTCGCAGGTGTTAACATGGCACAAATGTAAACAGGGGTTGGGTTTCAGTGAATACATTACTAAAAGTTGTCCAATCAAATCATCTCCTTTTGCTTTCTTTACTATCTAAGTGCGTGCTGTGCTGCACAGTGACATTTTTGTAAAGACATTACGAAATGAATTGCCATTTACTAGCCACAACTAAGTTGTTTGCTCTTTTTACAGTTATAATAATCAAGTGTGTTGTATTTATTTAGCATTTACATGAAGTAGTTTCTTTATATTGAAATGCATATTATGTTAGATAATACAATACACATTAGTGCAGTGCATTAATTTATGACCACAAAACTAGCAAGAGCGCTCAAGGGCAAAAATTTTGGATTGCACCCAACCAAAAAATAAAAACCAAAAAAACACCAGCATTAACCAGCAAATCATGCTTGCATTGGCATGAAAATAGAGCCATTTAGAGTAATTATATGTACAATAATCTTTATGGCTGCAGGACAACTGCTCCAGTGTCATCACTCCACTATTAGAGAGAGTTTACCTCTCGCCAATGTATGGTCTGGAATTTACCTTAGGCTTCATCGGAAACCTACTGGTGGTCCTAGGCTATATCTTTTGCCTCCCTGCTTGGAAATCAACAAACGTGTACCTGTTTAACCTGTCTATGTCCGACCTCATCTTTCTGTGCACTTTACCCGAGCTGTCCTACAACTACACTTACAACTTGAAGAGATTCAATTCTTCACTATGCATGATTAACCGCTACATCCTCAATGTGAACATGTACTCCAGCATCCTTTTCATGATGTGGGTAAGTGTGGACCGGTTCTTGTTGCTTTGTCACCCACAGCGAGAACACATCCTGTTGACTCTCAAGGCTGCATTATGCATCACCATCCTGAACTGGATCTGGGTGACCATTCAAATCGCTCCCCTCATTGTCTTCATTGTCCAGGACTTGGAGCTAAATGGCTGGACAGTGTGTCGTGATTTTGCGAGTCTGGGAGTGGCCAAAGTTACTCTGATCTACACCATAGTGCTCACCATAACTGGATATGTGCTGCCACTGGTGGCTTTGTTTCTATCATCACAAAAGTTGGTTTCTGAACTCATGAAAAGAGAAGAGATGCGTGGGACGTCATTCCAAAGGCCAGTAAGAATCGTGAGGGCTGCAGCAATCATGTTTCTGGTGCTCTACACACCCATCCATATAATGAGGATTGTGCGGCTCACATCACGTCTTCCTGAATTAAATTTGTCACGGTGCATCATAGACTACATCAATGCGGTTTACATAGTGACACGGCCGATTGCATATGCTCATAGTGTCATCAACCCTGTGTTTTACTTCCTCATGACAGACAGCTTTAAAGAAGCCCTGCAGGACAAGTGGAGGCAGCTTAAAAGGATGCTAATGACCACACCATAAGCAAGTCTGACCTATCAAAGAAAGACAGCACTAATGACAAGTGCCTTGCTTTCAAATCTTCCTGTATTGTATGTTTTTTATATACAGATGGGTGACAAATTAAAGCCAAAGCCAACATAAAGTGTCTTAGTAAAGTTCCTGAAATATTTTCACTACACCTTGGCATAGATTTTACAAATCTCTAGAACTGTACTGGAGCCATAAACTCCATTCTTCCAAAAGATACTTACTTAATTGGTATTTTGATGATGGTTGTATTGAGTTCCTCGAAGAGACCATTCCCTCAGGATAGAAATGTTTAATCATATGATAAAGGTGATCAGTCAGAAGAACTATGTTTTGACTACCAGTTATTCTTCCCTCCAAGGCAGACATATTCAAACTTACACTACAGCAGAAGGGGGTGGTGAACATTAAGAAACATAACAGTAGGCCTACATTTTCGATGTAAGCATTTTACAAATTGCCTGTCTCCTGTGAAACCATGAATAGTTTCTGACCATCACAGTAGACCAAAGCAAACAAACAGCATTTTACATCACTGTACAATTAGAGTTAGGCAGGTCTGAAGTAATCATTTAAACATTTCTTTTTCTGGTATTTTCCAACTCACCTGCATCACACCTGAATACCGCTAAGGGGACAAATGGAGCCAAACCACGCCAGTAAAATGCAATGCATACTTTTTTCCTTTAATTTACACACACACACACATATATATATGTTTGTGTGTGTGTGTTTTTCTAATCTTCATCTCTCTAGTTTTAATGAGCCTGTAGAATCAGAATTCCCATGTGGTCTTCTGCTGTTGTAGCCCTGATCTGCCTCAGGGTTCAATGTGTTGTGGGTTCTTAGACGCTTTTCTGCACACAACAGTTGTAAAGAGTGGTTATCTGAGTTACCACAGCCATCAGCTCAATCCAGTCTGACCATTCTCCTCTGATCACTCTCATCATCAAAGCATTTTACGCACCATTCTGTGTACACTCTAGAGACTGTTGTGACCGAAATTCCAAGGAGATCAGCAGTTTCTGAAACCATAATATAATAGTGACATTAATTTTATAGTTTATAATTCAGGCCACCAGTAATGAATATACATGTTGCTTCTGATATTTGTAGAATGCTTTTTGTCTTGTGATTATATTCACTATATGTCATTATATATAACTTATTTTAAACTAATCCTGGTACTTGGTACATTTAAATATTTTCCAAATAGCCAAAAATAAATATAGTAAGATAAAATAGTTATTTGCAGACATGTAACTTTAAGGGGAGCTATTGTCAGCAGTAAAATACTATTATTCCACTAGAATGCCTGTTGTTACTACTGAATATTTATCAATAAAAAATGGATCTTCTTGAATAGGATTGTGTTTTCCATGCAGTTATTGTGTTTCTTTTGTATCGTTTTAGTTATTATTAAACAGAAATGTTAAAGTGCAGTGTGGCCAAGTATGGTGACCCATACTCGGAATTTGTGCTCTGCATTTAACCCATCCAAGTGCGCACACACAGTAGTGAACACACACCCGGAGCAGTGGGCAGCCTTTTTTTGCTGCGGTGCCCAGGGAGCAGTTAAGGGTTTGGTGCCTTGCTCAAGGGTCTCACCTCAGTCGTGGTATTGAGGGTGGAGGAGAGCACTGGTCATTCACTCCCCCCACCTACAATCCCTGCCAGACCTGAGACTCGAACCCACAACCTTCAGGTTCACCTTTGGATTACAAGTCTGCCGCTCTGACCATTAGGCCACGACTGCCCCTCATTTTCAGTAGAATCCTGCACAGCAAAGTAATAAGCACTAATAATAAATAAAAACTAGAAGGGCAAACATTAAACAGTAATATTATAATACAATTTAGTGGGATCAAATAAGTCTTATGAATATTAAAATCAATTAACCCTACAAAAAAAGAACAGAAGTTCAGTTGACCTTGTTGACCTAGACAGATAGATAGATAGATAGATAGATCACTTTATTAATCCCAGATGGAAATTCACAGATTGTAGCAGCAATCCAAAAAGTATAGTGTGAAAGTAAGAGTATATAGAATAATAAAAATAAACATAAAAAGTAGAAAATTATAAAATATAATATTGGACATAATGTGAGTATAGCCTTATATTCAATTCAATTTTCAATTCATTTTTATTTGTATAAATAAAAATGACCTTTTTTTTTTTACAAAGGTCATTGTCTCAAAGCAGCTTTACACAAACAAAAGTAAAGTGAAGTGTGTGTGTGTGACGCCTCTGATGAGCAAGCAGGGCGACGGTGGCAAGGAAAAACTCCCTGAGATGGTGATAGGAAGAAACCTTGAGAGGAACCAGACTCAACAGAGAACCCATCCTCATATGGGTTTACACTGTAGTGCCCGTGTGTGTGTGTACAATGTGCGTTCGTGTAGTCCACAGAAAACAGCTGAAGCATCTTCGTGGCAGTGTGAAGCATTGCCAGTGGACAGGTCCAGAGTGGAGGGGGGGTTGTCTGGATCACCAGCAGCTCAGGAGTGATGCTCATCTGGTCCAGAGCGTAGGGGGGTCTGGATCACCAAATATTTTACCCTTTTGTTACATCCTTTTTGAGTTTGCAGTACTAACTGCCCTCCTTTTCTGTGAAATCTTCTCTTTTGGCCTTTTATGGACACTATGTGATGAACTGGTGTGCAAGCTGCTCATTCCAGTGCAAGCATTCTGGCCATTTGTAATTCTTGGAGTGTGGAAGCAGAGGCTTCAATCATGGAGCAGATGGAGTACCAAAGCACAGCATTCAGGTCCTTGGAGTGTCTGTCAAGAACAAGACCACAGTAAAACTCTATTACATTTTACTGGCCATGCAGACAGTAAACAAGAACTATAGGCTAGTTTTTCCTTTGTTAGTTAAAATCCATTTGGTGAAATATATATGAAAAGAAGATGGTAAGTACACAAAATGACAAAGAATCAGTTAATGTATTAAACATATCCCCCCTCCTGGAAAAGAAATCATGAATTGTCTCCCTGCCCCCAGTTTATCATAAATAAATGAAGGCTTTTAGCTCAAAAGTGAAAATATTGGATCGTACCAAAAAAAAAAAAAAAAAACACACTAGTTAACCATCAAATTATGTTTGCACTGGCATGAAAATACAACCCTTTATGTGCAGTAATTATATGTACAATAATCTTTATGGCGGCAGGACAGCTGTTCCAGTGTGATCGCTCCACTATTACAGGCAAGTTACCTCTCACCAGTGAAATTCAAGAAAGAAATTCAGTTCTGCACTGTGCATGATTAATTGCTACATCCTCCATGTGAACATGTACTCCAGCATTCTTTTCATGATGTGGGTAAGTGTGGTCTGGTTCTTGTTGCTGTGTCACCCACAGCGAGAACACATCCTGTTGACTCTCAAGGCCTCGTTGTACATCACCATACTGAACTGGATCTGGGTGAATGCTTAAATTGCTCCCCTCATTATCTTCATTATCCAGGACTTGGAGCAAAATGGCTGGAGAATGTGTCGTGATTTTGCGAGTCTGGGAGTGGCCAGAGTTACCCTGATCTTCACCATAGTGCTCACCATAACTGGATATGTGCTGCCACTGGTGACTTTGTTTCTATCATCACAAAGGATGGTTTCTGTACTCATGTAAAGAGAGGAGGTGCTTGGGACATCCTTCCAAAGGCCTGTAAGAATTGTGAGGGCTACAGCAATCATGTTTCTGATGCCCTACACACGCATCCATGTAATGAGAATTACACAGCTTCCTGAATTAAATTTGTCACAGTGTATCATGGACTACATCAATGCGGTTTACGCAGCAAATTCCTCAATGTTAAATTCCCAGTGTTAAGGCATTTCAGAGTAAAGTGTTGAGGTTCTAGTGTTAGATCTTGAGAAATTAACACTATCAGTGTTTACCAACAGGAAACCAACACCTGCCAGTGTTATTTCCAACATCCAGGCATTTAGGCAGTGGTGTCACTGAAGAATTTTCCAGATGCCATATTTATCTTGTTTTGCGGAGGATGAGAAACAGCAACTGGTGAGTAAAGCTACTTAAAAGTTTGCATTAGACTTTCTATATAGAAATATACCTATATGTGTACTGTTAGTTAAATTATTTCAGATACAGCAACAAATTTCAATTTTAACAGATTATTTGTCGTCGTTTGTGTAGTTGCTAACTAGAAGGAGCCTGTTGAGCTATCTGAAACTGTCCTTGACAGCAATTATAATATGCTTTAAAGTCATTTTAATGTCTGTGAGCGTATTATATCGCCATGTTTCGCATTTTCTCAAACATTAAGTAGTTCTGTGATATGTCTGGACACGTTACGTCAACTTTTTTTTTTTTTTTAAAAGCATGAATTTCACATTTACACTATATTTCTAGTGTAGGCTATTTTAGTGCACTGTAAGCAGCCACATATTCGTAGAATCAGATCAACACTTCTACTTTAATCTGTATTTTAGTGGCAAAACGAACAAGGGGAAGCACCACCAGGCAAATGGAATGGGCGGGTTTTACAAATGCCATTTTCCCGCATTTCAGAGAGTTGCAGAAACTGCAAACTGGTGAGTAAAGCTACTTAAAAGTTTGTGTTTGATAAACTTTCTGTATGGAAATATATATGTACTGTTAAATTATTTCAGATACAGCAACAAATTTAAATTTTAAGGGATTATTCGTCGTTGTTTGTGTAGTTGCTAACTAGAAGGAGCCTGTCGAACTATCTGAAACTGTCCTTGACTACTATACATTACTGACCAGTATAAACAAAATGTTTTAAAGAAACTGATCAGTGGATCCATGATTTTTCTGGTGTCTGAATAGGTGACTGCGTGATTGAATTGACCAGTGAAATCAGCTGTGGGGCGGGGTTTGCACTTAACTAGTTTGGGGGAAAAAAAATCACGCTTGCTAACTAACACTAGTTGTATTGCATTTGGACTTTTTTGTGAATATATATGTTGTCTAACATTAGTTTAGCAAACTATACCTTACTAACTAGCTAGTTAGTTAGTTAGCTAACACGTGTATCTAAATGACCTCTAAAATTGCTTGCTTTTTTGTTGCTATCAACTGATAATCTAATTTTGAATATGATCTGTAGGTTTGGCTTGTGAAGTGGGGAACACTGATTACCAAGGTTCAATACCTGAACCAAAAAAAGTATGTCAAGAAGGCATGCTTTGAGATCTTCATCAATGAAGGTATAGGGGCTGGCAACAGGGCTTAGACAAGGCAAGGCAACAGGTTAGGGCTGGCAACAGGTTAGGGCTGGCAACAGGGCTGAGAATCTAAATTAGAATTTAACCAAATGAAATGGTGTAATGATTGCCATGCAAACTCTGAGCAACTCATGAGTTCATGGGTCTGAAAGCCCTCACACATACAGTCATGTGAAAAAATTAGGACACCCCATGAAAGCCTGTGTTTTTTTTTTTTAAACATGGTTTTAAACATTTATCTTCATTTTAACAATATTGGGAGATTCAGGTAATATAACTAAACAAATAAAAACAAAGAAAAGTCTTTTTAAAATGATCTGTAAAATATAATTAAAAAGAAATCCAATTTCTTGTGAGGAAAAAGTAAGGTCACCCCCACATTTATTTGTACTTAAAATGGCTAAAATTACCTACAGGTGTATCATGTCAGGTGCAAATTATTAGAACATCGTTAGAGAGCATTTTGAAGGAGACTTGCCTTATTTAAACCTCAGACATTTAGTTTGGTTTGCTCTTAATTGTTGAAGTGAGAGGTATCACCATGGGATCCAAAGAGCTCTCTGAGGCCTTCAGAAAGATGATTG
Source organism: Pangasius djambal (assembly GCA_022985145.1). Taxonomy (NCBI): domain Eukaryota; kingdom Metazoa; phylum Chordata; class Actinopteri; order Siluriformes; family Pangasiidae; genus Pangasius; species Pangasius djambal. The sequence continues at coordinate 6,533,266 of CM040995.1, read as the reverse complement.
TTGATGCTTATGAGTCTGGTAAGGGATATAAAAAGATCTCAAAAGAATTTGTAATCGGCCATTCCACTGTCTGGAAAATCATTTACAAGTGGAGAACATTTAAAACAACTGCCAACATGGCCAGGTCAGACCGCAAGATGCTTAAAGAAGTTTCCAAAAACCGTAAAATATCATCACAGGACCTACAGCAAGCTCTTGCTACAGTTGATGTCAAAGTGCATGAATCTACAATCAGAAAGAGACTTTAATTATCATGGGAGGTGTCTAAGAAAAACATGAGGGCAAGACTGAAGTTTGCCAAAGAACACATAGACAAAGCCCAAGACTTCTGGAATAATGTGCTTTGGACAGATGAGTCTAAAATTGAATTATTTGGACACCATAACAGAGGGCATGTTTGGCGTAAACCAAATACAGCATTTCAGCAAAAGAACCTCATACCAACTGTGAAACATGGAGGTGTTATGGTTATGGTTTGTCGATGCTTTGCTGCAGCAGGACCTGGCCAGCTCACCGTCATAGACTCCACTATGAATTCTGCACTGTATCAGAAGGTGCTTGAGGAACATGTGAGACCATCTCTCAAAAAATTGAAGCTGAAGTGGAACTGGACCTTGCAACATGACAATGACCCAAAACATACCAGTAAATCCACCAAGGACGGGCTGAAAAGTAAAAAATGGAGAGTTCTCTCTATTGAGATCCTGTGGGGTGATTTAAAACGGACTGTGCATGCAAGAAACCCCTTAAACATCACACAGCTGAAAGAATTCTGCATTGACAAGCGGGGGGAAACTTTCTTCCAGTCGATGTCAGAAACTGGTAGATGGCTACAAGAAACGTCTCATTGAGGTTATTTCAGCCAAAGGGGGAAACACTAGCTATTAGGACATAGGGTGTCCTAACTGTTTCCTCAGTTAAAATACTCATTTTTGTTGATTTCTTTTATTTAATAAGTGAAGGAAAAAGTGATTTTTTTTGTTTTACATGCAATTACATCACTTTCATCTACAGGTACAAATTAAAACAAGATCGGAAATTGACAAGTTGACATTTCTTAATAAAGAACTGAATATTTAATGGGGTGTCCTAATTTTTTCACATGACTGTATGTCTGTTTGTGTAATAGATTATAGACTAAACAGAGTGATGATTACTTTGAATTCATGCAGACTAAATATATTTAAATCACATTCTTTTTGCAGTTTAATAACTGCATTAGTCCATGTCATGGTTTGAATTATATTTTGCAACACTACATTTTTCATTTACAGTTAATTTTTATGACTGCTTTCCATTATTCCATCCTCTATTTTTTTTGCCTCACGATAATAATAGAGCTCTAATTTTATTGGACCAACTTGTAGATTTTCACAGGGTGTGTTATGATTCCATGAATCTGTGCATACTCTAAACTCACTAAATCACTAAACTGAATATATTCTTTGGAACAAGTACTTGATTACTATCCTTTCTCATATGTTTCTAAAAGTCATGTCAGAGTCTTGAAGAGCATTTGGATGCAGATGATCGTTGGCAGCCATATCCTCTTGCTTTGGGATCCAGCAGACGAGCTATCAACAGCTTCTACATTGTCATGGATAAAAGCACATCTCATAACAAAGAACCACATCGCTTGCAGCATCTGATGAGCTTTTCAAGGTCTACTTTGTTTTTAGTTTAAATTATGATGAAGCACTTTGCAGTATGTATACTTTCATTCAGACCACTGTCTTTGGTATTGATGTGGGAACCATCAAAGAGTCTCCAAAAGTGAAGGAATTGCAAGTCAAGTTGATGAATGTTATACAGGTGGTATGTTTGTAGGACACTACATCATTCAAGTGGGGTATTGATTTGACATCTCAAACTTTCACATGATTTATATCCTGGCAAAAAGTTCAATTTGTTACGTGTACATGATGGTTGTTCTTTGGAGTTTAAAAGTTACTGTGGTTTCCGAAGACATCTTATTTCATCAGAAGACATCTTAAATTTTTCACAGTGACACTAGTGATACTGAACCTCTGAGTTGCTCTTATGAGCCAACAACTTCAACTGTCATCTCATCTGTAGGTATGCCGGCTCTGCCTATGAATGGACCTAACAATTCATGTTCTTTTGGAATTCTGAACTCACATCAAGATTTTGCTAATTGTACTGCTCATACATCTATCAGAGGTCTTGAATGTAGTGCCAGAGTCCAAACCCAGTAGAATAGCAGTAGAAAATGTGCATATGAATTTGCAGAACCCCTTTTCTGATCTAAACACTGATAGCAAATGGAACAAATATTTTTGTGCAAAATGCGGAATTGTACAACCTGTGGGAGTGCATTTAGGAGTAAGATATGATTTCAAGAGAAATAGAAGGTCAATGACACTTTTATCTACATACCATTGTTTAAAACTCTGGAGTTTATTTTCGAGAATGAGAAAATTGATACATGCTCTGCAGATTCAGGTTTATTATGATGATTTTGAAACTGCTAATCCTTTAGAATCTAAGCAGGGTGTGCGTAAGCTTGGATATTTCTATTTCACATTAAGAAATCTTCCACCTCATCTCAAATCTTCTCTCATGAACATATATCTCATTTCCCTGCTGCACTCACAAGATGCCAGAAAGTATGGCTTGGATAAGACACTAAGTCATTTGTAGAAGATGTGAAGAAGCTTGAAACGTGTGGGATGAAAGTATCTTTATGGAACAGTATCACAGATCACATGTGACAATTTAGGTTTAAATTGTATTCTTGGGTATGTAGAGTCTATCAGTGCCCACTACTTTTGCAGGTTGTGTGTAACAGACAAGGCCACACCTCAAACAGTATTCAATGAACAGTATTCAATGTTTTGCGGTCTAAAGAACTAATTGAACAGCATTACAAAAATCTTGAGGATTCTGGTGAAAGTTCATCTTATGGTATCAAATACAACAGCATTCTCAATGAGTTAAAATATTTTAACATTACAGATAATGTGGTTATAGATGTAATACATGACATCCTTGAAGGTGTAGCACAATATGAACTCAAGCTACCGTTGGACTATTTAGCAAAGGATTTAATTTCCAGTGAAAACTTCCTTTTGAGAATTTGTGCATATAGCTATGGCTATTTAGACCGCAAGAACAGACCAACAAAGATTAACATGCAGTTCAATGGACTTGGGCTCAATGCCAGCCAAACAATGTGTCGCTTGAGAAACATTCCACTTATATTTGGTGATATTGTTCCAGAGGAAGACAACCATTGGAATCTACTCTTACTTCTACTTGATATTAAATATAATTTAAATATAATTTTCTCTCCTAGCATTTCTGAGAGCATGACTGTCTATTTGAGTCACCTGATAGCAGAACTTCACAAATTATGAACTGTACCCTATTCATAATTTGATTCCGAGACATCACTTAATGATCCATTATCCAGGTGTGATTTAAAAAAATGGATCCTTTGGTTTGGACAATGAAATATGAAGCAAAGCATAAATTTTTCAAATCCAGCGTCAAGAACTTCAAGAACTTGATCAAGGCTTTAGCACTGAGGCTTATCATTGGGAGTCACTTAAAGTAAAAGATACTGAGTCAGGGCCAGTGAAAATTTAAATATTAGGTGAATTGGATTATGACGAATTGGTCTGTGAACATTTTCAACTTTACATGTCTGATACTGTTTCTTATACTGCATGAGTAAGACGTGACTGGATTGAGTATCACTGTGGATCTGTTGGTTTTTTTGATGCAGTGGATGACATGCCAATGTTCTGTAAAATTGTTGCAACTATCCTAAGAAAAGAAGAGATACATTTTCTTTTGATGGAAATGGAGGCAGCTTATGTTGAGTGCCTGCATGCATTTCAGGTTAAAGAGCTTGATTATTTTTGTATTGCAAAACAAAATGAATGAACTCCAAACCATTTGACCTTATGGCTATGATTCAGTAGTATACTGAAACTGGGTGTGCTATGCGGTTTATTAAATAGATGAATTACTTTTTTGTATGTTTTTTTTCCAGACAATTCCCAGGGAATGCATGAACTGAAAAACATATAACTTGAATGCTTTGTAAGTCGCTTTGGATAAAAGCCAAATGCAGAAATGTAAAAGTAATTAAAACGAACACATGTAATCTCCATACTCTTCTGGTATTCCTCTTAGAACACAAATGATTTCTATTAGTGTAAAGTTGACACCATACAAAATATTTGCTTACTCTTATGGAGTGAAATACAAGTAACCTTCTTATTCTCATAGAGTAAAATAAAAGAACCTTCATCATTGTATTAGTGTAACATCAACAATGATGTAGTGTAAATAACACTCCTGAAGTTAATTTGTATTTAATCCTGAAGTTGGAATTTACAACAGTTTGGAGTTTACTGTAAATACTCTAATGCAGTTTTATTATTTAACTCTGTTAAATTTTTAACACCCTATTAGTGTTGGAAATTTCAACACTTATGAAAGTGTGAACACTTATGTGGGGGTGCCCATATATACACTGTGAAAGTGTTAGATTTAACTCTGTTATTGTTAAGTTTCCGGTTTCATATTTGTAGTGTACGTAGTGACAAAACCAATTGCATTTGCTCACAGTGTCATCAACCCTGTATTTTTAGTAAAGGAATGGCAAAACACAAGCAAGCAAAACACATTGTATGCTAATAACTTTAACTAAATGTACACTTATTAGTGAAATACTACACTGGATGTGCAGTGTAGACCAGGCAATGTTTTTTCACCCCAATCTTCATCTACCCAGTGTCAGTGAGCCTGTGCCCACTGTAGCCTCAGTATCATGTTGTCATCTAAGAGATGTGGAACCCAATGTGGCAAACCAGCCAATCTAGCACCAAGAGCCATACTATGGTCAAAGTCACTGAGACCCCAATTTGATATGAACATTAACTTAACAAGTTCTTGACCTGTATCTGCATGATCATATGCATTGTGCCGCATTGTACTTGTATCCCAAATGCAGTCCATCAGCCAACACATATGCCACACTTGGTGTATTTGAATATTTTCCAAATGGCCAACAGTAAAATATAGAAATGTAAAATAGAATTATTTGCAGATATGTGCCTGTAGGGGGAGCTATTGTTTCAGCAGTAGAATACTATTATTCCACTAGAAAGCCTGTCCTTACTACTGAATAATTATGAATAAAAGTGGAGCTTTTTTAATAGGATTGTTTTCAGTACAGTTATTTTTTCTTTTGCTTAATTTAATTTAGTTATTATTAAGAAGTTATTATTAAGAATATGCACAGCAAAGTAATAAACTGGAAAGATAAACATTAAACAATAGAATTATAATATAATTTAATAGGATTAAATAAATCTGGTGTATATTAAAATCTGCAATTAACCCTAAATAAAAAGAAAAAAAAATATTCAGGAGTTGACCTTTCTGACAGCCACATAACAGAGCTATTAATTGTTTAAACATTCATTCTAACAGAGCACACTTGGGCAACAAGAAAAACCTGTCAGTCACATGTTCCAGTATTTTCACTTGAAAAATGTGTGGTTTCAACAAGAGGTGTCATGTTCTAAGTTGTTTAACGCATATAGATGTAAATATCAGGAAATGAAAGCTGAAATATTGGTCTATCGTCTCATATTCATCTTTTGATCTCAAACCCGAATGTCTTCAGCGTATACCATAAACAAAAGAATTAGCCTTGCTGTTCCTATACTTTCAGAGGGGACTGTATCTTGACACAGCAATATTATTAGTCATAAATTAATTATTGATATGTGAACTTGAAATAGTCAAAATTTAAATGCAGATATCTGCAGTTTGATTTTCTATTACTAAAAATATAGAAAATTATAGAGAACACTGTAAATGAAACCCCTAATTATTTCTACAATTTCTAAAATTTATTTTTATTTACTCATTTTTATTTCCAAATAAAAATATATTATACAGCTTGTCTCAAATTAAAATCTAACTCTTACCTTAACTCACATGATAAGGTGTACTGAAAAGTGGCTTCTTGTCATATTGTTTTAAGGCCTCTACTATACTTAACATTTGTATGATAGAAATTTACTTGCATTTTCCCTGAAAATCACATGTGACACTCAAAACCTTAAGTAGGTTGCTAAATAAAGTGAGCAGCATTTGAGGACAATCTCTGTCCCTTTGACATTTTAATGAATAAAACATACACAGTCTACGAATACATAAAGGCAGCTGCATAATCAATTTCTGCATATTTTATGTCAATAAAAACACTCAGTATTTGTTACTATATTTTCTTTTTTATATGTTAGAAATCCTTTCAAAAGTTGCAAACACAGTAAAATGGCATGTCCCTGTGCTTAGTGGATAACAACTAACAGTTGTTATCTTAAAATGAACTAATATTTAAAAAATGAAAACTGATTTAAAAAAATGTAAGTTTTAATTTTACACATAAAATAATTAAAAATCATATTTTAATGCATAAATAGTGCAAAAGAAAAAAAAAAAAATCAACTCCCTGTCAACCATGTTGTAATGGGGAAAAAACTGCAGGAAGTGGCAATCTGTTGATTTAATTCACATACCTTATAGAAGCAACTTCATTTCATTACAAAGAAGCATGCATGCAAAGAATGGTAATTTAGCTCTTTTTCTGTCACTTTTTTAAACAAGTTTTTGTACATTTGACACATGGAGACAAACAGAACTTCAGATTGTATTGAATGTAAATCCTGCAGAAAACAGGATTAAATTAAAAAATATATGAAAATGTTATTAAAATTGTTAAGTAAATGGGCTGCCTCACCATGTGCTTCACCACATTGCTAGCTATTGCAGATTTAGCATGCTAATCATCAACCCTGTTACTGTCAACTCTGTTAGTGCTCTTTTGTACAACCTCTGGCAAAAATTATGGAATCACCACACTTAGAGGATGTTCACCCAGCTTTTTTACTTTATAGCAAACAAACGAATCACAGATATGACACAAAAAAGGTTTTGTTCAATAGCTTAACATTCTGGTTTGTGAAACATGCATCAAAAAAATTCACTGACATTTTTTTTTATTAATGGCATGTCATTTTCCAAATCAAGTAGAGGAAATAATTATGGAATCACTCAATGTTGAGGAAAAAATTATGGAATCATCTTTTAATTTCCATTTCTAAAACAAATACCGGGACACGTTTAAACATGCTAATTAGTCATCAGTTAAAAGGGAGTGCTTACACACCTTAACGAGCTGTTGGACTTGACTAATTGAAAGGAAACATGGCTCCAACGAGAGAGTTGTCAGTTGAAACATT
>CM040995.1:6498320-6513006 GCA_022985145.1 Pangasius djambal | reverse complement strand
ATGTACTCGTTCCTAATCCTGTCCAACCTTGTCACTCCCAAAGAGAACCTCAACATCTTCAGCTCTGCTACCTCTAGCTCTGACTCCTGTCTCTTCCTCAGTGACACTGTCTCTAAACCATACAGCATGGCCGCTCTCACCACTGTCTTGTACACCTTCCCCTTGATTCTCGCTGATATTTTTCTATCACACAGAACCCCCGACACCTTTCTCCACCCATTCCAACCTGCCTGCACTCGCTTCTTTACCTCTTTACATTACTCTGGACTGTTGACCCCATGTACTTAAACTCCTGTACCTTCTTCACCTCTTCACCCTGTAATCTTACTGTTCCACTTCCCTCCCTTTCATTCACACACATGTACTCAGTCTTACTACGACTGACTTTCATTCTTCTTCTCTCCAGCGCAAACCTCCACCTCTCCAGGTTTTCCTCCACCTGCTCCCTGCTCTCACTACAGATCACAATGTCATCCGCAAACATCACTGTGTAAGGAGACTCTTGTCTGACCTCCTCCAACAACTGGTCCATCCATAGCAAACATGAAGGGGCTCAGAGCCGATCCCTGATGCAGTCCCACCTCCACTTTGAACTCCTCTGTCTGACCTACAGCACACCTCACCACTCTGACATATTTCTCTGCTACTCCTGACTTCCTCATACAGTACCACAGCTCTTCTCTTGGCACCCTGTCATACACCCTGTCATTTCTCCAAGTCTACAAACACACAGTGCAACTCCCTCTGACCATCCCTACTTCTCCATCATTGTGTTAGCCTTATGCCATACAATATGTAATGGGAATGATGTCTTCAAGTTCCAATTTCAACTGATCAGTCTACAGAACATGGATGGATGGAGTGTTTGTTTTTTTGGAAAATGTGAAATGAGCCATTATGTGCCTATTGGTTAGCAATGATTTTCACCTGCAACTTCCCATGGATACCATTTTTGACCAGTCTTTAAACTTTCTAATGGTGGAATCATGAACACTTACCTTATCTGAGATGAGGCTTGCAGTTCCTTTAGCCACTTCTGGGAAGATTCACCCCACTCCAAGTTTTCTCTATTTGGAGAAAATGGCTGTGGTTCGCTGGAGTCCTAGAGCCTTAGAAATGGCTCTGTAACTCATCCATATTTCAATAACTTTCTTGGTCATCTCGTCTGGACTAATTCGTATTAAGAGATCTACTATTAAAATTATAACTAATAATAATATTGTAGATATCTTTTAAAAGATTATTAGTTTTCAAATAGAATCTACAATTCGAATGAGTAAGAATAGCTTATTTGTGTTATGGTTTAGTACAATAATAACAACTCATGCATATTAATAAAGGTCCATTAAGAAAACCGACCATGGCAGGAAAAGTTACACCACCAGAATGGAGGAGGGCTCAGAACAGGAGCCCAGATTTCCTCAGGCAGTTGAAGAGAACACTGTGCTATATGATAGGTTCTAAATGCGGTCACCTGTGTTTGACACTATCTGCAATGGAGTGGCCACAACAACAGCTTTTCAGCCACAAAAGCATTTCATTGAAGTGTATGCAGCAGGAGTATAGGGCAATGAGCAATTAATATGGCACACCTGTTGCTTTTTTTTTTTGGCTTATATTGTTTTCTCTCTCTCTCTTTTAGTGGTTTTTACTGGTTTGGAGTGTGTGTGTGTGTGTGTTACAGTGAGTGAGCTGAATGGAGTCAGACCTGCTGAAAAGTAGTCAAGCCTCGGTTTCACTGTTTTTTTTTTTTTTTTGTTTGTTTGTTTCTAGACCTCAGATTCATGTGGTCCCACCTCCTCTCCTCGAGTCCCTCATGAATATTTCTCTGGAGCAGTTGCATGGCAATACTTTGAAGAATGCATTCAATCAGGTTATGGCATTAGATTGGGCTGGGCAGAGTGTAATTTTACTAGTAATAATTTTACTATTATTAAGGAGTGTTTATACAGAGTGAGGCAAGAAACTCAGACAGGAGAGTCATTTGTTGGGACCAAAAAGCCACCTGGAAATGCTTTTGGGGTAGATAAAACACTAGCCAAATTAATGGCTTGTGTTTATTGGCCAGGCATTTGCGGCGATACAGGTAGGTGGTGTGCATCTTGCCGAATGTCAGCTGGTGAACCCACCAGCCACACCAAACATGCTATTACGCCCTCTCTCACTTTGAAAGAATTGGCATGGATCTCAACAGGCCATTAAACCAGTCAGCAGATATCACTTCATATTAGTTCTTGTGGACTATGTGATGCAATATCTCAAAGCCTCTGACAACCATTTGTACGAAGTAAGTGGATGCACTGTTTTGAATAATCTCTCGAGAAGGGATCCTAAAAGAGGGCCTAAATGACCAGGGACATCATTTATGTCACATACACTACAAGAGCTGTATGAATTATTAGGGAAGCGATCCACACAGCTTTTATGATCAACAAATGGATGTGTTAGTGGAGTGCTTTTATAAAATGCTTAAGAACATGATTTGTAAGTTTGTGCACAAGGATAGCCAAAATTGCCCAGAAATGAAGCTCAGTTTATCCTTGACCTGTGAGCAAAGTGCCACACATTGGGTCACTTATCACAGGACAGTTTCCTCAAGGATTAGTAAAGACTGCAACAGCTCTATAATAGACTCCCAACTGAGACAATTTGCACCGGGAGATAAAATCCTCATATTGTTTCCCACCTCTAGCTCAAAATTACTTGCCAGGTGGCAAGGGTGTTTTGAGGACACACAGCAAGTTGGAGAAGTCGACCGGTTTTGCACTCGGACAGGGGAACTGCAAAGCGGATATAACACCTTAACCTCTTGAAACAGTGGAGGGAGGCATTCCCTGTTGCTCTGGTGATATCAGTGGCAGAGAGAGACGAGTTGTGGCTGGAGTGTGCAAAAACATCTGATTCCACTGTGATCGCAGTTGGAGATAATCTCTCACCATCCCTGAGGGAAGAGGTTGTTAAGTTGCAATCCAAAATTTCGGAGGTGGTTTCCTCCTGGCCCGGACACACACAAATAATAGAGCACCATATAGTGACGCATCCCACTGTGGTTGTATGCAGCCAACCACATCATTCACCTCAACACAAAAAAGCGGTTCAGGAAGAATTGGAGCATATGCTAGGGATGGACATAACAGAGGACTACCACAATGAATGGAACAGGTGAATGCAGTTTCGAAATTCGATGTCTATCCCATACTTTGTAGTGATGAGCCCTTGAATTGGCTAGGCACTGTTCATTTTTATTTCACCCCAAATTTGACCAAGGGCTATTAGCAGAGGTCGTTGTCACCAAAGTCCAAGAAAAAGATGGCTTTCCCTACCCTGTTCTGTTTACCTCATTTTGTCACACTTCTGTTCAGGCTTTCGGAGTGCCAGCCATGTTTCAAAGACCGATGGATTTGGTGTTATGGCCCCACAGTGCACATCCTACTGCATCCTAATGCATCTAGTAGTAAGGATAATAGTAACAATTGACCCAAGAACAAGAAGGGGGTGAGACAGTGCCTGGGCTGGGGGATATTATAGCAGGTTTGTGCCTAATTATTTGGACCTCACCAGCTCCTTGACTGATCTCATCAAACCAGATCTGTTCTAGTGATCAGAACAGTGCCAGCACGGTGTTAGGCTTATAGCGGAGTTCTGTGGGGGTCTCTGCTTCACTGTCCTAACTTTTAACTCCCTTTTGTGTTGCAGACCAATGCACTGGACAGAGGTCTGGGTGCCGTTCTGTCCCAGGTGCTGGAGGGGTAGGACAGCTTGTTGGAGTGTGGAGAAGGAGTGTCATCAAATTGACTGTGCTCACTCTCCGATACTACTTATTGGGGCGCCCGTTCGCTCACTTTTTGGACCATGTATCCCCCTCCTCCCTACACCTTCACACAGGTCCCACATATCACCTCCATGCAGGTCCAGCACATCACCTCCATGCAGGTCCAGTGCCTCACCTTCATGCAGGTCCAACACCTGACCTCCTCACAGGTCCAATGCCTCACCTCCATGCAGGTCCAAAGTAACACCTCCATGCAGGTCTATCCCTTTACAATTACAGTGGCCACCTGAACTGACTTGTTCCCCCATACCTCCAAGCTGGTCTCTTATGTCTTCTTATGCCTGCTGCAACCCTCAATGAACCTGAGCAGGTTTTTATAGAATTGATCTGAAAACCACTGCAATGAAGTTGGTCAGCAGAATTGATTTCACATACTGTTCTACCAGTAATCAAATTAGGTTAGATTAGATTCAACTTTATTGTCATTGTTCAAAGTACCTATACAAAGCCAATGAAATGCAGTTATGAAATCAATCAGTTATGAAATGAAATCAATGTGTGTCTGTTCTAATATCTGTATGGACAAAGTTTTAAAGGGGGGCATCCAAGCATTTAAAAATGCCCTGCTTTGATCTGCTTTGAAAAAACTAGAAATTGTCTTTGTGGACAGTGAAGGTAACTCGGAGGAGGCTGTACATTAGGGAAGACCAATCAGAGTATCTCAGGTTGTTATTATACAGTGTATGTAATATTTTTGAAGGGCCTGAACATGTTTGACATTTGACCCTTGGTAACCATGGCAAATGGCAAAGCCTCGATCTGATTGAAATGACAGTTGTTTACTGATTGATTCTATTTTAGTCTGTCATTTATGTTTTTCAGCTCTTGAGACCAGTTAATACACAATTATTGGGCAAGTAATATCTGTCTGCATGGTTCAGGGTTGCGCTGGGTCACAGTTCTTTTCCAGCTGTAATAGGTAATGTTGAGGACTGCCTCAGTGTCATTGGAACACTTCATTATGTTTCTTCACTGGAGGTGAGGAATGCCATTGTCCAGTCAGATACAGAATATTACAGCAAGGGATATGTCCATGTGGCATTGATACAGTGAGTGTATGTACTCATAACATACTGTACCTTAATGATCTAAAAGTGTAGACATATACTGTAGACTGATACCTTGCAAAAAAATGTTTATTGTTTTCATTAATTCTGAGAGGCAAAATATCTGTTTTATTTGTTGGAAGTGTGCTTCTCAGAAATGGACAACAATCGATGGTGTCATGCTAACCAGGCCATCTGCTGCTGGAGAGATTAGCTGTTTATGTTTATTCACTGTGATGTTGAGGGTATAAAACTTTGTGTGCAATTTACTAAGAAATTTAATACAATAAAATTTATTCATGTATGTGAAGTTTTGAGAAGCAATACAGGAATCAACACAATATTTTTATTATAATTTTTGGAATATTTTACATTAGGACATTGAATTTGGTGGTTAGTACATATTACAGTCTTTCTATAGTCCACATGTATTTGCACACATTTAAATAAAAGTCTTATAGACACTCTCTCACACAAAGACTCAGTTTGTAATATTGATAAAGTAAATTGATAATATATGTTTACTTGTGCATTTGCACTACAAATCATCTTGCACTATGTGCTGCTTCCCACAAAATATCTCTTTTGCACAATTTCATGTACAAAATATCTCATTTGCACATTTTTCACTTACAGTATGTATGTAAAGTTTTTTGTAAAGTTTTTGTAAAGTTTTGTACAGTTTATGTTTATATTTATGTTTAACTTGTATGTAGCACCGTGGTCCTGCGAGACACGACATTTCGTTCCACTATATGTCCACACATGTAGCAGAATGACAATAAAGCTAAACTTGAACTTGAACTTGAAATAAACATAACTAAAATATGACAGCCAAGAACAAGAAAATTTTTCACTAATGAAAAATGTTACTTTATGATACGGCTGCTAATAATATTTATTCATCTTTGTTTTGTTTTTTTTAAACTAGATTGAAATGTAAATGTAAACACTCAGATGTTACAGTATTTTGCAACACACATTTTCAACTGTATGAATTTTCTGATTCTGTGTAGCTGGATCAGGACCATATGTCTCCATGATCTCAACATGTTCCCCACTGTCTTGATTAGGCTCATCAGAATCATTTGCTTTTATGAAGAAACTTTTAAGGGTCAACAGTTTCGCCATTGTTTGTTCAACTGCGCAATTGTACAGAGACCTGGTAGGTCTCAGTATCATCCACCTTGAGTTGCATTAGAAAGAAAATATTTGAACTTTGGAATTGAGTAAAGTAATATCTGACTGGGAAAGAGGAAATTTTAATTCTGGACTTGAATAGAGTGTATATGACTCTGTGGCAGTAATTTTTTTCAATTAATTGAATAATGTATCTGGATTTTCCGTTCATGTCAGCAGAAATTTCCACTTATAAAATGACTCAGAGACTCTGTCCCTCAAACAAATCCCTGTGATGATTGTCATTAGCATTATTTAGCTAAGATGTGTACTTTGCTAGCTGTCTGATTTATTCTATGTAAATGATGACACAGTGATTCAGGAACTCTCTGAAGATTGCTTTCACAAACACTTGTAAAAATTGAAGGAGCATTCACAAACCCATATGGCATTACCAAGTCATCATAGTGGCCTACATTAGAGATTTTTCTCCCTAGCCACCAATCAGCTACCCATCTGAGAGGGAGACGTCTAATACATTCTTCCTCAGAGACACATGAAGCTGCCAGCCACTTATAGTGGAGAGAGAGTATGCCATCCCTCAACCCCGGAGAGCACGCCCAGCCATGGCTTAGACTCCTGGCTATGGGTGGTTATGGCATCATAGGGATTTGAACTAGCAGATTTGTGTGTTCAGCCCTTGAGCCAAAGTTTCATCTATGAAATTACCAAGTGCAGGAGGAAGTGGGACTCAGAACACCATGATAGCTTTATGGGCAGGATAATGCATTTACTTTCAATCATAGGTTGAAAACTCTGTCATCTTTACCTGCCAGTTCAGATTGGAGTGTGTCATTAAGGCCTTGTCTTCATCTTCAATGCTGGCCACTTTTTAGCCACTTTCTGCAGCCAGAATGTGAAATGTTAGGGCATAATCTGTAGTGGATGGTTTACCTTGCTTTAACAATAGCAGGCTTTCTCTAGCATTTGTTCCAGTTTCTGGGTGATCAAAGACTTCTCAGAATTCTTTTTCATAGTCAGCATATGTTTAGTTGAGCAATAGAAGGTCAAAGGTAGCAGTGGCCAAGGTGAACAATCTTCTAGTTACCAACATGAGCACTTGGCAAATGTTATCCATGTCTCTCAGAAAAGTGTGAAGGTGTGCTAGCAAACAGGATGGCATATTGCATTAGAAATCCTTTACATTTTCCCAGGAATCATATTTGTCAGGCAAAGCGAGAGGTATGCGGTATTGGGAAACTTCCTGGTTAGTGGAAGTAGCTGCATTACTCACATTGGTTCATGGATGTGGAGTTTGGGGTGCTCTCTGTTCCCTTCTACAGACTCAGATGATCACTTCCATGGCTGTGGAAACTTGCTGGAACTGTTGGGCATGGCTTCGAAGCAACTGGCTTTGAGATGCAACAGCAGAGCAGAGATCATGCACCTCTACTGGATCCACAGTGCTCAGTGAAGCCTTCTGTAACATAGGGTTCTCACACACATGATATCCATTTGCAAGAGTTTTGTTAACATAAATATCAAGGTCAAAATATTCTGGGTAATATCAAGTTCAAACATAAGTAAATCTCAGGGTATTTCCAATCCAAAACAATCCTAAAGCGAGGTCAAAAACAAGGCAGGGCAAACCAAGCTCATACACACACTTGCCATATTCATAGTGCATGTTTTAATTAGTATAGATGGTATCAATAATTCAATTATGATTAGTCATATATCACCTTTAACAATGAATTCCTGTCTCACTTTTACACAATTTAATTTTTACTACTGAAAGTGAATTTTCAGATATTTGCAATTCAATTTTTACTCATGAACAAATGAGTTCGAAATGCAGATATGTACATATGGTCCATAATTCAGTCAAGTTATTATCAATGCAAATTTTACTAATTGCAAATCACATTCAAGATGTGTACAGTGCTGTGAAAAATATTCGCTCCCTTCTTGATGCCCACATTGGCCCTTTACAGGCAAGTCATGGGCAGTGTGGGCAACGGCTAACCCATACAAATATGGCCCAAAGTGGGGTTTCTGTAGGTAGCCCACACATATCCCATGTAGGACCATTGTGGACTAACCCACTTAAGGCCAATACCTATTTCACACACACTGGCTCAATACAGGTTTTCTGTGGGTAGCTCACAATTTGATATGCCCACACAAATCCCATGTGAGACCAGTGCAGCCTAACTCACATTGGGGCAATAACATTTTTACCCACATTTCCCAATGTGGGTTTTCTGTGGGCAGCCCATACTTTCTATTATATGATTCACTTGATGTAGAAGAATATGCAGCCTCCCACACAAAATTCTCAACATTATTGTAGAAAATGCATGTGAATGACAGGAGTTTTAGACCAATTAAAACATAGCCTAGGAGGTGGTGGATTAGGCTTGGCCCTGCCCCCAGCATTTCTTTTTTTTCACAAATTTCCAACAAAACCAAAGAGTTCAATTTGCCAGTAAGGGCGGTATCATGAGTACCTCCTCTTGAGCACAGCTTCTCTTGAATTAAAAAAAGTTGGCAACCTAGGCACAATCATGTGCAGTTTTCTAATAGGTTCTAATAGAGTTCTAATAGGCATACACATACCCAAAAATGGACCATGTAACTCTTAACATATTGAATTTCATTTTTATTTTTTATGTTCTAAAATATGGGTGATGGTGGGATCCCCTTCAGAAGAACTTATTCCAAAAAAAAACGTACATTGAGAATATGTTCATAACAGATATGTAATTTGTAATGTCTGTTTATAAATATTTGTTTCAATAAATGTCTTTAAATGAACAAAAATACATAAGTATGTACTGCTTTTATATAGTACATACTTATGCATTTTTGTTCATTTAAAAACATTTGTTGATTATTTCTCAAATATTTATATAATACTAATTATTTATCTATTTATATATTATTAGTGTAGTCTAGGTTCAATACAAGATATTTCTTATTTTAATGACAATCAGCTGTTTGATACATTTGGTAATGTATTTTGTTTATTTGGTAAGTATACCTGTTAAGCCCACACAATCTGTTTTCAGATTTTTTATATATATTTGTTTGATTTTTAGCGGATATATACAGTTTTAATTAATTCACACAAATTTTTAAAATGTAAAATATATATTTTTTAAAACTATGTTTTTTTCCAAAAATACTTTAACAAATACCTGACCCCCATTCCCTAGTAAATCAAACAGTGAAAACATTAGTAAGGAAGAGATTTGATCTTGTACCAAATTAAACCGGTAATAGAGTTTGTCTTGTATCATTTTTAACTTCATTCATTTAGGTTAGTTCACAGTTTTCTTGGGGGGGGGTTGCATAGTCTTTCATGCAGATAAAAAAATAAGTTCTGTACTTGCAGAAAATGAACCTTCTTTTCTCATCTTCTACCATTTTTGTCAAAGATTTTATGAAAAATCTGTCACGTGACGGAGTCGGCGATGGATGCAAATGCAAGTTAGTTTT
Source organism: Pangasius djambal (assembly GCA_022985145.1). Lineage (NCBI taxonomy): Eukaryota > Metazoa > Chordata > Actinopteri > Siluriformes > Pangasiidae > Pangasius > Pangasius djambal. Next base: position 6,503,508 of record CM040995.1, on the reverse strand, counting down.
TTATTAAAAAGATATTGGCAAACAATTCCAAAACATCTAGCAAAACCATAAACCAGAACAGGCAGAAAGTGATACGATCAGCAAACAGTACAACATAGGCAAATTCAAAATCTAAGCAACAAGGCAAGATCAAAAACCAGAATAGCAAGATAAAATTGCAAGGCTTGGTAAGTCAGGTCAAGGCACACTGAGTGTTACTTCGCAACTGGTTGAGTGTCTAAAGTCTGTTTTTAAAGGGTGTGAGTGTTATAAAACGCTTTTCGTGAATCTCCTCACCGACAAGGTGCTTAAGTGAGCTACAGCAATGTGGGAGCAAGAGGGCGATCCTACCATGTCCTGTCGTACCACTTCCTACCACTCACTGAACTGTTTCGCCACATTTTCAACCATTCGCCATAAGGGAAGGAGGTAGGACAGAGGCTACTGTCCATAACCCAAGGTTCCCGTCACATGGCTGAGTATGCCCTTGAATACTGCACCATTGCAGCAGGTAGCAGGTGGGATGATGCAGCTCTGAAATCCACGTTCTGTCAGGGATTGAACCAGGAAGTACTCACCGAGATGGCTTGTCACGACGAACCTCTATCCCTTGACTCTCTGACGGACCTTGCTATATGCCTGGATCATCTGCTGCACAGCCAGCGGCCCCGTCTGGAAATGGGAGTTTCTCCACAAGTGGACTTACTTCCAGAGCCCATGCAACTAGGGTTTTGAGCTTTGAGCTGGTGGTTATGAGGTGCGAGATGCCTTTATCTATCATATGCTGTTCAAACATCTCTGTGTGTCTGTCTATCTATGTGTTTATTTTTGTTTGTTTATTTATTTATTTGTTCAATCTATATAGTGCTGTACTTAAGGCATGAGTTTTTGTTTTTTTATTTTGCAGCATACAGATGTTTGGATAATTGAACCAACCAATCTTTAGGTTTCTCTGGGTTTATTGTTTTGTTATTGTATGCACTTACCATTTACAGTCTTCTTTTCTTAGCAGACAGTGTAAAGGAAAAACTAGCCGATAGGAAAGTCCCTGTTTACTGTGTGCATGGCCAGGAAAATTTTTACTGTGGTCTTGCTCTTGACAGACCCTCTGAGGATCTGTATGCCCTGCTTTGGTACTACACCTGTTCCAGTGCCATGATTGAAGCCTCTGCTTCCAGACTCCAAGAATTACAAGTGGCCGGAATGCCTGTACTGGAATGAGCTGCTTTAGCGCCAGTTCCTCATGTAGAGACCATAAAAGGCCGAAAGAGAAAATTTCACAGAAAGGGAGGGTAGCAAGGAAGAAGTGGTTTAGAGCTAGTCATCGAAGAACAGGCACTTCCACAATGTTTTCTCATGTATAGAGAAAAATGACAGTTAGAACTGCAAACCCAACAAGGTCAGAACAAAAGGGTAAAATATGTGAAATGTCATGTGGCTCTCAAAAGGTCAACAAGGTCAAGTCCCGAACTTCTTTTCTTTTCGTAGGGTTACTTGCAAATTTTAATAGACATGTAATCCCTCTGAATTGTATTATAATTTTACTGTTTAATGTTTCGTCCAGTGTTTATTTATTATTAGCGTTTATTACTTTGCTCTGCAGGATTCCACTGAAAATAAGAACAGTCGTAGTAATATTTCTCTGTTTAAAAATAAATCAATTAAATGCAACAATAAAATAACTGCATGGAAACAGACAATAATATTCCAGAAGCTCATATATTTATTCATTATTATTCAGTAGTAAACAACAGGCATTGTAGTGGAATAATAGTATTTTACTGCTGAAACAATAGCTCCCCCTAAAGGCACATTTCTGCAAATAACTTTTTTATATTTCTAGATTTTATTTTTGGCTATTTGGAAAATATTTAAATTCACTAAGTACCAGGATTTGTTTCAAATAAGTTACAGAACATAATGAATATATTCACAAGACAAAAAACATTTTACAAATATCAGAAACCACATTACTGGTAGAGTGAACTTTAAATTATGCCACTATTATTAAGGAATAGTTTGGCCAAAAATAAAATGTACCCAATTTGGACATGCAGCTCCGAAACTAAACTTAAGAAGCAACCTTCACACAACAAAGGTGTTATGACTTCATTTGGAATACAACAATATAATGTGTATGTGCACTCACTGGCTATGTTATTAGTAACACCTGTACACTTGCTCAATCATGCAGACTCAAGTCAAGAGCTTCAGTTAATGTTCATATCAAACCTGGGAAATCTCACTGACTTTGACTGTGGCTTGGTTGTTGGTGCTAGACAGGCTGGTTTGAGAATTTCAGAAACTGCTCAGCTCCTGGGATATTGACTCACAACAGTCTCTAGAGTTTATACAGAATGGTGGAGGAAAAAAAAAAAAAAAAAAAAAAAAAAAAAACTGGTCGAGCTGATGGCTGTGGTAACTCAAATAACCACTCTTTACAACCATGGTGTGCAGAAAAGTAGCTAAGAACTCACAACACATTGAACCTTGGGCTACAACAGCAGAAGACCACATCAGGCTCTATTTCTACAGTGGCTACAGTGGGCACAGGATCACTGAAATTGGACAGATGATTTTACTAGTTAAAAAATTAAGGAATTTGTATATATATATGTATATGTGTGTGTGTGTGTGTGTGTGTGTATCACTCATTTATATATATATAATGTATATATAAATTGCCTATGTCTATCTCTATGTATGTATTTCTACGTATATATACAGAGGGGTGAAAAATTAAAGGAAAAACTAGCCCCTCTGTTATGCAGTAGTATGCTGGCATGGTTTTACTCCATTTGTTCCCTTGGAGCAGAGGTAGTTAAATTGTGGGACATGCCCCCTATTGGGGTGCAAAGGAATTTACATTTATGGCATTTGGCAGATGCCCTTATCCAGGGTGACTTACATTTATCTCATTTACACAATTGAGGGTTAAGGGCCTTGCTTAGAGGCCCAGCAGCACCATCTTGGTGCGGGGAATTGAACTCTTGATTTTCCGATTAGTAGTCCAACGTCTTGACCACTGGGCTACCACTGCCCTTGCAGTTGCAATTGCAGGTGGGGTGAAAGTGAGATGGAAAATGCCAAAAAAAGAAAAATTTAAATGACCATTTCAGACTTGCCTAAACCTTTTAACATCGGAACACAAAATTATGCTGAGAGAGCAGTCTTCTTTTTTCCACATGGAAAACAGCAGATGAGCCAATCATATGAATCCAGAATAACTGGCAGTTGCGCAGATGTTTAAAAATTTTCTCTTCTTAAAACATGCTCTGATGTAATACCCTCCCTTTCTCTCAAGGTCAATGGTAGAAGGTAGAATGTTTTCAGTTCATTAATGTGATATCAAATTTATCAAAAATTAATCTGTCCAACTGATCACCTTTAATCCTATGGTTAAACATTTCTATTCTGCTGGGAGTGGTCTCTTCCAGGATCCAAAGGGCACATGGGCTAACTGAGAAAAAAATGTGCACAATGGTTTAATGAGTATAAAAATGTAAATTATATGCTATGGCTTTCACAGTCACCAGCTCTAAACTCATCTAAATTCAATGGGAGATTCTGGAGTGATTTGTTAGACACTGTTTGCTGCCACCATCATCATAACTAAGTAAATATATTTTGTAAGAATGGTGCTTCTCTCTCCAGTACAGTTCTAGAGTAAAATCTATACAAGGGCATGCTGAAACTGTTCTAGGCACTTTACTATGTACACCACAGTAAGATCTGAAAGCCACATTAAATTTGAAAGTTAAAGTAAATTGTTATCAGTGCTGTCTTTTCTTCATAGGTCAGACTTGCTTATGATGCAGTCATTAGTATCCTTTTAATCTGCCGCCACTTGTCCTGCAGTGCTTCTTTAAAGCTGTCTGTCATGAGGAAGTAAAACACAGGGTTGATGGCACTGTGAGCAAATCCAATTGGCCGTGTCACTATGTAAGCTGCATTGATGTAGTCTATGATACACCGTGAAAAATTAAGTTCAGGAAGCCGAGATGCGAGACGCACATTCCTCATTATATGGATGGGTGTGTAGAGCACCAGAAACATTATTGCTGCAGACCTCACGATTCTTACTGGCCTTTGGAAGGATTTCCCACGCATCTCCTCTCTTTTCATGAGTACAGAAACCATCCTCTGTGATGATAGAAACAAACCCACCAGTGGCAGCACATATCCAGTTATGGTGAGCATTACGCTGTAAATCAGAGTAACTTTGGCCACTCCCAGGCTCGCAAAATCACGACACACTGTCCAGCGATTTTCCTCCAAGTCTTGAATAATGAAGACAATGAGGGGAGCGATTTGAGCATTCACCCAGATCCAGTTTAGGATGGTGATGCATAATGCAGCCTTGAGAGTCAACAGGATGTGTTCTCGCTGTGGGTGACAAATCAACAAGAACCGGTCCACACTTACCCACATCATGAAAAGGATGCTAGAGTACAAGTTCACATGGAGAATGTAGCGATTAATCATGCATAGTGCAGAATTGAATCTCTTCAGGTTGTGAGCGTAGTTGTAGGACAGCTCGGGTAAAGTGCACAGGAAGATGAGGTCAGAGACAGACAGGTTAAACAGGTACACATTTGTTGACTTCCAAGCAGGAAGGCAAAAGATATAGCCTAGGACCACCACTAGGTTTCCGATGAAGCCAAAGGTAAATTCCAGAGCATACATTGGCGAGAGGTAATCTCTCTCTAATAGTGGAGTGATGAACCTGGAACAGTTGTCCTGCAGCCACAAAGATTATTGTACATATAATTACTGCACATAAATGGCTCTATTTTCATGCCAATGCAAGCATATTATGCTGGTTAATGCTGGCGTATTGTTTTTTGGTCGGGCACACACCAATATATTCACCCTTGAGGTCTGTTGCTATTTTTGTGGTCATGAATTAAGGCGTTGTGCAAATGTGTGCGGAACTGTGCAAATGGATTTTTGTGAATCCATTTATTTCTGTAAAGCTGCTTTGTGACAATGTCCATTGTTAAAAGCACTATACAAATAAAACTGAATTGAATTGAATTGAAAGGGGTTGTGCATTTTTATATATCATATAGTCATAATATATCATAATAGTCTATATCATCCAAATACTAACTAAATACAACACACTTAGTCACACACTAAGTTTTCTTTTAACCAGCATTTAAATCCAGCCCAGCTGAGATGTGCCATAAAGGCATACACTTCACAG
>CM040995.1:6361952-6490213 GCA_022985145.1 Pangasius djambal | reverse complement strand
GAATTCTAAAAATCACTACTTGCAGATGCTGAACCACTTGAATGGTGCAGGTGTTATTTTATATGAGAATTTTCATTTTTAGTCCCTGGAGGACTAGTGGTTAGGCCTCAGTGCTCTCACCGTTGAGGCCCGGGTTTGATTCCCTGCCAGGGAACCAACCCCAGCCACTGGGTTTCCATGTGACAGTGCATGCACAGTGTTTGTCCCAAGCCAGGATAAAATTAGGAAAGGCTGCATCAGTAAGGGCATCTGGCATAAAATCTGTGCCAAATCAAATATGCACACCAATTGTGCTGCAGTTGTGCCCTGCGATGGGCTGGCACCCCTTCCCACGCCTTGTGCCCCCTGGGAGTCCCCTGGGATAGGTTCCAGGCTCCCCTGCAACCCTGTGTAGGAAAATACAGAGAACGGATGGATGGACATCCATTATGAGTGTTTTGGTGTTATGTCTATTATGTGACTGGCTTCTTTCTTAGCTAACTCATTTTGTAAAACGCCAAATTCCAGCTGTTTAACAAGCTCCAACATAATGGCCAGCATTGACAGCAAATTGAGTCTTCTTTGGACCATTTTAGTTCGGAGTTTGTTTTTAATCCAACCCATTAGGGAAGGGGTCTTCAATCTTGTCCACAAGGGGTTGGTGTGGCTGCAGGCTTTCATTCCAATTTCATTCCACTTATTCTGCATTTAAGGATGTCCATGTTTTTTGATGTAGGTGTTGTGTGTGATTTAATATAATCTTTGTCAGTCTAATCATTCAGCTTAAATCTATGCTTTTCAAGGGCGCCCTAGTGGCCAGGGCCCCTGAGCATCTGGCCTATAGGCCTGGGCAGTGATCCAGCCCTGACGATTCCACTACCTTTTTTTTAAAGGATTACCATGATAACTCCATATTCGAAACAAAACTGTAAGTACATCATTAGCAGCCAGTAGTGCCCTACATGAAGCTGGCTATTTATATTGCTTTAATGCCTTGTAACTGTTTGTAGCCAGAGCAAGATGTAGCAAGATGTAATACTGGAGTGAGCTTTGACTCTTGCTGTGAGGAGACATGTAAGGCGAGAGTTGTGAAGATGACATAGTGTGTGATTGCCACAAAGCTTGTCTCAGCCTGTCTGCAGATGGCTTACTATAGACCTTTAAAGCTGTATCCTGGAATGCATACTGGATATGAAATTGAGAGTAGCTCTGAGTGGGAGTGTATTTAAATCCATTGATGGAAATGTCAATCCATCCATCCATTTTTCCATCTATCCACCACACTTTTGTACTGGTATTACTGGTAATTCCTTCAGTAAGTTCATGAAGCTTATATATCCTGTGTGAAATTTGCTGGAAAGATAGATAATAAGAAGTCAGTGCAGATGCAATGATGGAAAGAAACAAAGAGAGAACAAGAGAGGGAAAAAATAAAGATTAAGACAATTTTTTTCATGTGCAGTGCAGAAAGAAACAGTTTTCATCAGAAGAATATGTTCTACATTTGACTGTAGAAAAATGCTCACCACTCTTGGAATTCAGCAAGAATTTTTATGGGGTTTTACTCTAATCCTGACACATAAATCAGAACTGAATGCATCAAAGAGGCACTGCTGGCCATAATATTCTTTTATGGAGCAAAATATGGAAATGTCTAGCCTTACATTTGAGGACTATACACACTACTACTGGTTACATGAAAGTGACTGGTTTGGAGTGAACACCCAGGACCTGTTTGCTCACTCTCATAACTACATACTTTTCCTAGTTTCACTTTAGTTGAATATAGTTGACTATTATCTGAACAATTCATAGTATTTACTAAACAATGCGTTAAGATGAGTAGTTAAACAATAAGCTGGGACTTTAGGTGGTTAAACAATAAACAGTAAACAAGGGCAATCTTTCTGTGATCATAATGCAAAAGCAAAAATAAGGCATGTGAGGGCAGCACAAATAGTTTTGATATTTTTATGAACAGCACAGGCGGTAACCTGGCGAGGAGTGCTGGAATTGTAAAAAGAGTTTGGGGTTAGAAGAAGTACATTATTATGAGGTGTGGTTAGGCATGCTGCTGTGATATACAATCAAATCAATTTCTTACACTTACTTTAAAAACCAAGTGTGTGCTGGTGACTCATAGTGACTAATGATAATTCGAATTCAATTATAGATTTCACATTGACATTTTAGTGGGTGAAATAACAGACAGAGAGTTTTCAGCATTCATAGCATTTGATAGATGCCCTCTTTCAGGAAGCTGTTACATGTTCAGGCATGTTCTTATACATTTGCTGGTATGTTTTGAACACTGAATGCTTAGACATCTGTCCTGGCACCATTGACTTGTATTGGAAAAAATGCTGGCCTGTAATATTTGTTGAAGTGTGAATATTCACTAGATAGATAGATGTGCACACTTTCTCCTCCAGCACTGATGAAAAGGGATTTGATGATGAAGTGACCAGCCATCTTACCAGCCAGACTAAATCATCTGTGAACTCAGTCACACTGAGAATTTTGCTGTTTTTTCACACAAACATTTTTCCCCTTTGAGGATAGGAATCTCTCTACGTCAGCCATTAATTCCACAGACAGGGGGAGGAATCTCTAATTGGATACCTCAGCTCTGAGTTGGGCTTGGCCACATTCTCTTGAGAAAGAAGAAACAGGTCTAATCCCCACTTGATACTGTTATCCTAAAGTGAAATATAAAATATGAAAATATGAAATTCCAAAAAGTTTGTGTTCAACTTGTGCCAGTGTTCTTTTCAGATGACAGGCCCTTAACAAGATGCTTTTTTTCAAAATGCACCAGGATTCTGTCATAGATTTCCTCAACCAGGCATATTTAACTTTCACCTCGAAGCACTTTTGACAGTGATTTGTTCTTTTCCTAATTAATTGCTTTCTGTAATTCTGCATATACTGTACATCTGTTCGGTTTTATGGACTGTTTATGTGACCTACATGATTGTTATTGGATTGTTGACTTTCAGGTGTCTTGGTATTTCACCTGTTTGAGATCTGGACTGAGGGACAAAATCACATGTAATGTAGCCTTTGGCCAAAATCCTTTCAATTAAGTAAATAATATTTTTGGAATGTTAAAATATGGAAACATCACTTGCTGAACAGATGTGGCCTTGTACAAATTAATAGCATTCCAAACAACTGTCAAATGTTTTCAAACAAAAATCCCTCTAAGATCATGTCACAGGTATGTTTTGAAAAGGGCTGAATAATTAATTTGTGGATTTTCCTTGGTTTTATGCAACAAAAAATGAAAAATCTAGATGTGATAAACAAATATATCAGTAAGTAATTTGGCATGTCGATGAAGACTTGATTTAGTGTCAATGATATGACTGAGGTCAGCTTTACTCATTTCGTTACATCTGAGTCTAATTAATTTTCCTCAAATGACCAAGGAGTTGAATAAATGAATCTGGAATAAAAATGAATTTCAGGGTTATATGATCAACATCAATAGCAATAGGAATGCATATTTTTCAGAATTAGACTTACAGGAACTTGCAGAATAAGCTATGATGTAAATAATTCCAAGAAAACTTTTTTTTTTTTTTCATTCCAAATCAAAATGATAATGTGCCTGAAGTGAGTCAAGGAGGAAAGTGAGCTGTAGACAGAAGCATCTCACATTTCATAAAAACCTGATGGTGATCTAATTGGTTTTATTCCAGCCTTTCCCATTCTTTATGCACTGTAGCTGGAAGGGAGGGCTCCAGACTGTACCTCTGAAGGCCACAGCTGTGCAAACATCTGCCCTAATAAGTCTTTTTTAGAGTCAGGCAGGAAAAAAAACCAAGAAGACCATCCATTAGTAAGTCTGAGCTGTGGGTCATTTTTAAAAGAGGTGTCTCTTGCCCTCTAGTGCATTCTGGGTGGATCTTTGACAAATCTTCCAAACCCAAAACATACCTTGGTGGTTGGCTTGAGTCATCTTGCTGTTGCTTTGCTTGCTTTGCTTGGTTCTTGATGGCCATTATCAACTCTTAAAGCAACAGTGTTGGAGATGTGGGAAAATTCCTGAAGTGTTGAGGGACTGTCATACATCTTATCAGATAGGAACGTAGTGTTGACTCTGCTGATGTCTCACATGATGATCTGAGTGATTTAAATGGAGCAAGACTTGGTTGATTTTTGCCTCTTAGACTCTCCAACTGTTCCAAGAGTATCAACAAAACTTATCAAAAAACCAAAACAAATGTTATGTAGCACTGTAGTACTACAAGCGTGTTTGATGTTCGTTTCCACCCCTTAGGCTGTCCAGAAAATAATGGGCTTCAATCCTCTTAACCTTTAAACTTTCATTAAGATTGATTAGGACTTCTTGTCAGCTCTTATGTAGATTAAGTGTGTATCTGAAAAAGCTTAAGGTCTGAAATGAATTTGTTATGATTTAGTCATTCTCACAGGCTTTCACAGTTTTCTGCAACATGTTATATTGGAACTGATGGATCTGTTCTCACAGCAAGTTCTGTGAGTGTAGCAGAGCTCTCTGGAGGTAAAGGCTGATTAGAATTAATAAACAACTAAAAAATATGCAAGATGGTCTCACGCTTGCAAATTTATAAGAATTCACAGAACTCAGTTACAAAGGTTAAGGGCAAGCAGAGGTAAGAGGAAAGTACTTAAATAATTATACTTTATCACTTAAGTATAATCTTAGGAGACGAATTTACCTTTGAAAGACTGAAATGAAAACTTGTATTCTTACTCTATTAAAAATATATATACTTTTTACTTATTACATTTTCATTTTAGAGGTTTCCAATAATTAACCTTTACATGTGCATAAATTTAACAAATGTAATTTTGACTAGCTACATCCACTTTTAATTAAGATTTTAACACATTACCCATAATTTCCTCATTCATCTTTCAGTAGCCGCTTTAGTCTGGTCAAGTGGCTCTGAGATGCCAGTCCATAGATTGGATGCCAGTGTATTGCAGGATACAATGCACACACACACATTCATTCATACCTGGGGAAACTTTGCACAGCTAATATACCTACCAGCATGTTTTTCAGAGGTGGAAGGAAACCTACCTGGTCACTGGGAAATTTCCACACTCACAGCAACCCAAGCTCAGGATTGAGCTTGGGACCCTGGAGCTGTGAGGCGACAATGCTAACCACTGCTCCATCATACCATTTATATTTACATATGTGGCTGTGTTCAGAATGAACCAATCACAATCTCATGTTCAAAATTAATTACCATCCAGCTGTCATCAATGAAATTATACTGACTAACCCTAAATAAAGATAAGTTCCCCTTCAGGAACTCGAGCTGCGTCGAAACGCTATGGGAACGCCTTCAGCGTGACCACTCTCTGAATCACGTGTAATCAGTCCAATGGATGGGCGAGACGTCACGGGCGGGATGACGTAGCGACCAGGAAGCTTAAAAGCATGCGCGGTGGATACAGCGGCAGCTTTCTGTCATTCAGCAAGCGCTCTGTGTGTGTCAGTCTGATTTTGTATTGTCTGTCTAAGCATTATGTCAAAAGCGAAAGAAAAGACAAAACATAAGGGCGAGAGCGAGCAGCGGTTTAGGCTGTGTGTTCCTCCCTGCCCGCGCTATATTACGGGTGGGGATACACACAGCCTGTGCGTTGTCCCGGAGGGCTCTCTTTGAGGAGGGAACCTTCACCCGCGTTCCTCGCGGTGTTGGCCCCGCTTCTGCCGAGGCAGAGCGGCGGCTACACTCGTGGGGTTCGCAAATGAATTTGGTGGAGGGAATGGAGACGGGCAAGTCCCTTTCTCCTTCCTCACCCACCAGAGCCGCTGCCCGCTCTCTGGGATCGGAAGCCCGCTTCGCGGTTCCTTTCCCCCGGGGAGAGGGCTTGGCGCTCCGCCTGTTTTCCTCCGAGGAGGTTGACGTGGAGGGCGCCAATGATGATTTCGCCCCCTCAAATGGATTTGGTGGAGGGAATGGAGATGGGCGAGTCCCTTTCTTCTTCCTCATCTGCCAGATCCATTGGTCCTTTTATGTGGTTTTGCTTTCGCCGCGGCGTGCCTAAAACTCGCGAAAAGACGAAACATGAGGCGTAAACAGGCAGCATTTTAGGCGGTGTGTTTCTCCCTGCCCGCGCTAAATTACGGGTGGGGATACACACGGTCTGTGCGTTGTCTGTTTAGGAGCGGAGCCCGCATTGCGTGCGTTTGCCGCTACGTGTGCTTCGCTCCCGGAAGCCACCTCCACGTCGGAGCCTATCTTTCTTCCCCGACCTCCACACCAAGGTGTCGAGGTCGTGGGGGAGGCCTTTCTAGACTCAGGAGATTGGTCTGCCAACCCTGCCACCCATGGTGTTTCAGGGCGCAGCGGTCTCCAGTAAGCGCTTCTCTCAGTTTCCGCCCGGGAACGTAGCGGTACTGGGAGGCTCCTTACCTCTTCTGAGGTTTCCAGAGCAGATAGTTCGGCCACCCCCTGCCGGTCTGCCGCTTCGGGGCACCGAGCTAGCTGCTTTCATTACACCAGAGGTCAGTCTCGACAGACTGATTCCCTTAGTAGACTATTTGGCAACGTGGAACTTCTGCCAAATGTGTCTCAATGGGTCTTGCATACTGTAGAGAGAGGCTACCGAATCCATTCAGTTCTCCAGTGCCTCATTTTTGCGTGGTTCTTCCTACTTTGGTGGGCCTGAGCAGGCTCTGGTAATGGAACAAGAAGTAAATGCTCTCCTGAGGAATGATGCCATTGAGGTGGTCCCTCTTCACGACAGAGAGCCCGGGTTCTACAGCCGGTACTTCATCGTTCCGAGCTCAGACGAGCCAGCGGTTCCTCCCCCGCCGCTCTCTAGCTCTTGGGGCTGCCGGATAGGAGCAGCCCCCTCCATATACCAGTGCCTCATACAGGGAGGCACAAAAACACTCTAAGCTGGAGTCTTCTAAGGCGAAGTCGGATCTGCGGACCGGTCTTCTGTCTAAAAAGACCTCGGCCAAGAAGTCCTGATGCTGGTGGCCCAGGACTTCTGAGGGCAGGCCCCTCTGGGGAAGAGCGGTGTACACCTCATCATACGGTGCCCGTCTCTCCTCAGTGCCCTCAGGAGATCGATCTGCCTACCCTGCCACCCGTGGTGCGTCAGGGCGCAGCAATCTCTGGCGAGCGCTTCTCTCAATTTCCGCACGGGAACATAGCGGTACTTAGAGGCTCGCTACCTCTTTGGAGGTCTCCAGACCAGCTCAGATCAGGTCGTGCCTCAGATCAGCTCCGAGGACTGGTTTGTCATGATCGATCTAAAAGACGCATACTTCCATATCTCCATCCTTCCCCAACACAGGAAGTTCCTGAGGTTTGCTTTCGGGGGGCGAAGCTTACCAATATCGGGTTCTTCCATTCGGCCTGGCACTCTCACCCCGCACTTTCACAAAGTGTGTGGATGCTGTTCTGGCTCCTCTGCGACTCCAGGGCATCCGCATACTGAATTATATCGACGATTGGTTGATATTGGCTCAATCGGAGCAGGCGGCGGTTCAGCATCCATTCTCGCCCACATGAAAGAACTGGGGTTAAGACTAAATGAAGAGAAAAGTGTGCTTTCTCCAGTACAGAGAACCACTTATCTGGGCGTGGTGTGGGATTCGATCACGATGCAGGCATGTCTGCCTCCTGCTCGGATCGAGTCGATCATCACAGCAGTCGCGAGAGTAAGAGAAGGCCGGTCACTCACTGTAAAGCAGTTCCAGAAACTGCTGGGTCTGATGGCAGCTGTGTCCAACATGATACCACAGTGGTGGCTCAAGACCAAGGGGTTCTCCCTGAGGGGAAGCCTGCTCCGCATGATCAAGGTTACGCGGCCTTAGACATGTGGAGGAAACCATGGTTCTTGTCCCAGGGCCAGGGCCCGGTGCTTGGAGCTCCTTGTTGCCACGTAACGCTAGTGACGGACACATCTCTCACCGGATGGGGAGCGGTCATGAGTGGCCGCTCAGACCGCGGTCTGTGGAGCGGCCGCTATCTCACCTGGCACATCAACTGCCTGGAGATGCTGGCCGTGTTTCTAGCATTGAAACACTTTCTCCCGGACCTAATAGATCGCCACATGTTGGTGCGCACCAACAACACAGTGGTGGTCTCTTATATCAACCACTAGGGAGGTCTGCGTTCGCGCCCCCTTTACTGGCTGGCGCACCATATCCTTGTGTGGTTCCAGGGGAAACTCCTCTCGCTGAGAGCAGTTTACATCCCTGGACATCTCAATATGGGAGCAGACGCCCTGTCGAGGCAGAGGCCGAAGCCCGGGGAATAGAGGCTCCACCCCGATGTGGTGAAGCAGATACGGAGAGTGTTTGGCTATGGTACAGACTTGGCCGAGGCTGCATCTGTATGCCTTTCCCCCTTCTGGAGTTCTGGAGTGGGTGCGCCGGGACAGGGTCCATCTGTTGCTAGTAGCCCTGCTCTGGCCAGGCAGAGTATGGTTCTCGGACCTGATTTCCCTTCTCGACGGTTCTCTATGGGAGATCCCCATCTGGAGGGACCTCATCTCACAGGAGGCCTTCCACCCCTGCCTGGAGTTGTGGAGGCTGTGGGTGTGGCCTCTGGGGAGCACAACTCGTAGCTTCCAGTCTCTCAACTGAGGTTGTTGAGACCATTCTGCAATCCAGAGCTCCCTCAACAAGGAAACATGTATGCCCTGAGTGGAAATTTTTCACTTCTTGGTGCGGAAACCGCCAGCTCGACCCAGTTAACTGCCCAGTTGGTACAGTGCTGGAGTTCCTGCAGGTCCAATTCTCTGCAGGGTTGATCCTCTCCACCTTGAAGGTCTACGTGGCAGCCTTTGTGGCCCATCACGCCCCTCACGGTGGTCAGTCTATGGGCAGACACCCCCTAGTTACATGTTTCCTCCACGGTGCGCTGAGGCTGAGGCCTCCGGTACGATCTCGTGTCACTCCGTGGGACCTGGCTGTGGTGCTGAGGCTTTCTGTAAACCTCCTTCTCTCGAGAGAGTTGGGCATCTACAGGCCCTCTCAGTGGCCCTCTCTTTTTAGACTTTGCGCCCAGTCTGGCCAAAGCATTTCTCTACCCTCGAACGGGGTATATTCCTAAAAGTTCCCTCCTCTACACCACGGCCTGTCATACTCCAGGCCTTCTGTCCTCCTCCCTTTCGGGAGCCCGACCAGCAGAGGCTTAACTATATGTGTCCAGTGTGAGCACTGGACGCATACGTCCTCAGAGCTGCCCGGTGGGTCATGGATGCCATCTGTCTGGACTATGAGTCCTCTGATCTCCCCTCACCCTTGGGAGTCAAGGCTCACTCCACTAGAAGTGTGGCGGCCTCCAAGGCCTTTCTGGCAGGTATCCCTATGCAGGACATCTGCAACGCTGTGGGTTGGTCCATGCCCCTGACTTTCGTCGGGTTCTATGGCCTTGACATGCGAGCCAATCCAGGCTCTTTTGTTCTCTCGCCCTAGCTGTGCTCTTCCACACTGGGCAGGGATTTGTAAGTCTGGTGGCATGGGCATACTCGTTCCCATAGCGTTTTGACGCAGCCCGAGTTCCTGAAGGGGAACGTCTCCAGGTTACGTATGTAACCATAATTCCCCGAGGGAATGAGGTGCTGCGTCTCATTGCCATACTTCCGGCATCCCTGAGAGCACCTGCTTTATTCTCGAAGCTGCCGCTGTATCCACCGCACGTGCTTTTAAGCTTCCTGGTCGCTACGTCACCCCACCCTTGACGTCTCGCCCATCCATTGGACTGATTACACATGTGATTCAGAGCATGGTCACGCTGAAGGCGTTCCCATAGCGTTTCGACGCAGCGTCTCGTTCCCTCGGGGAACCATGGTTACATACGTAACCTGGAGACATTTTTTTCTGTAGTATTTTCTTCACATCTTCTTGGTTTCATCCAAGGGGTATAAAAGAATTTCCAATTCCATGTACCGTGGAACACTATAAAGGCCATCATCAACAAATAGAGGAAATGGAGCACCACATGACATTACCAGGAACAGGACGTCCCTCCAAAATGTATAAATGGACAAGACAAAAACTTACCAGGGAGGCCGCCAAGAGACCTACAGCAACATTAAAGGAGCTGCAAGAATATCTGACAAGTACTAATTACTCTCTGCATGTGACAACAATCTCTCATATTCTTCACATGTCTGGACTATGAGGTAGAGTGGCTAGACAGAAGCGCTTTCTAACAAAAAACATCCAAGCCCAACTAAATCACCCCAAACCATGTGGCAAAATGTGTTATGGTCTGATGAGACCAATTCCAAAAGATATAATAATTACATAATTCCAAAAGGTATGTTTGGTGCAAAAAAAAGGACAACACCAAACACCATACCCACGGTGCAGCATGGTGGTGGCAGCGTCATGCTTTAGAAAAAAAAAATCTGTGGGTGACGTGAAGTGGGCTGTACACAATTTTATGGATTTGGAATGTTTTTGCAAGAAAGAGTAGGAAAATATTGCCAAGTCAAGATGTGCCATGCAGATAGAGTCTTATCCAAAAAGACTGACTGGTGTAATAAAATCAAAAGGTGCTTCAACAAAGTATTAGTTTAGGGATGTGTACACTTATGCAACTAGATTATTGTAAGTTTTTTATTTTTCCCCCCAAAAATTTTCTGATTGTTTTTCACTTTATTTGTATACTTTGCAATTTCACATTAAAGATGGGAAAAGATCTGACATTTGTCTTTGTTTCATTCTTTTACTTCACAAAAACCTGCCATTTTAACTTTTTATTTAGACTTTTTATATCCATTGTATATCTTTTATTCCAGTGTCCTTTGTTTGGTCAGGATTGATTGATCAGGATTAATTATGAGTGCTACTTACGTAAAGCATGCTAATTTTGTCTTGGTGATAGCAGAATGCCTAACATAAATAATCGAATCAAATATTTCATTACCCTGGTAGAAAAAAGGCTGAGACCTATTGAATATATGCCACTATATCAATGACTTCTTTCCAAATTTAGCTTAAGATTCATAGCTATCTTCATGAGAAAGTTACAACAACCATGAGAACTGGGTCCTCAGTTGCTTTTCCAGTCACATAGTTTCACACTGGTGGGAACTGGCAGTACATGGCATGTAGAGTCATTAAGTGCCATGTCTGTGGAAGAATTTTTAGATCACTGACAGCCTGAAGACAGATTGAAATCTAAATATATGGTAAATGGAAGGGTGTTATGAACAAACACTGTTGCCTAACAGGCATCTACTGTATGTGGAAAAAGTGAGGCCACTGATCACAACCACACAACATAACAACAGCTAAATGAACGTCAACAATCAATGTCATTAATCACCGTGTTTACAGATGTTCAGCAACTACTTTTGAACTGTCATTTTCTATTGTAGGATAGATTTCTTGAATAAATTAGTACATAAATTGATTATGTTGTTGGTAATCAGTGGCATTTTTGTCATTTGTTACTGTCATTTTTGTGATACCACAGCAATATTGCCTTTCATTTTTGTTCATTTTCCATCAGGCATAATGGAAACCTGACTGCAAGCATCATGGAGCTGAGTGGAGGTTTTGGAGAAAACATGTCTGAAAAGGAATTCAGACATGTTTGGATTGTTTGGCATTTACTGTAATGAGTTCAAACCAGACCAGGCATTATTAGGAGGTGCTGGAAAGACTTCCACATTTGACTCTAATTAGCTCGCAATAGACCACAGAAAATTTACATATCTTGATTGCACATGTTGTCCTCTCTGTATTCCAACATGCTAAAGATTTTGTGAAAGACACCACTGGCTTCTGGCATCTGCACATCAAAGTGTTTATTAGAATATCTCAAATAACTCCCTCCTTGCTGTATGAGGTGCTGATGTACTGTAGCTCACATATCTGCCAGGGGTTACCACTGTCAAACAGAATCTACTGATCTTCGGGTGTGGTGCTAAAAATCCTGTTTTATCAGAAAATAAATAATTGCAAATAGTGCAGTAAACAGCAGAGTAATGGGTGATATGGACATCTTCCAAATTATATGGTTTCTTGGTTGGGAAAGCAACAGCTAAGGATAAGTTTTCTTCTTTATGTGCCAACTCTAGGCCAGGCTTTAAGGTAACGTGAACATAGGGTTTGGTTGCTGAAAAATGATGGTTTTACCACATAGAGCAAGTTTACAGATGGAGTCTGTCTTTTAAAACCTAATCACTCTTTGACCAGTACTCTATATTGCTATTATAGTGCTTCCATCTGTTAAATGTTAGCATTTCCACCTCTTGTTGCAGGTAGAAAAGGTTTTTCTACTATAGTGAAGGGAATCCTATTGCTGGCGATGAAGTAACACAAGAAGGTACTGAACAAAAACAAAAGAATTTAATGTTACACAAGACCAAGGACAATAATATGAGTACATAATGTTAGAACAGCTGTTAATTCATAGGCAGACTAATGTTACACCAAAGGTATCTTGACTACATTTGATTTTTTTTTTTTGTACCCTCAAATTCTGGCATTTTTTAATTAAAAGCAGGCAACCCTATGATTTGCATTGTTTCTGTGAAACAAGTTCTATGTTCATAAAAAATGCTGGTTTAAGTGAAAATAGTTTTTTTCTTCTTGTTATTGTTTCAAGAGTATTCATGTATCTCGGTCAATTATCCAGAGTTCTGATTGCAGTTCTGTTAAAGCTCCCATCATATTAGTTTTGGTCCAGAACAATTTTACCGCTTCTATTACAGAGAAAAATTATGCATTGGTATTTGTTAAAAAAAAAAAAAAGTGCTAAAACTATGTTATACTACTTGTATCAAAAAATATTCCAATACTATACTGTACAATACAATATTGTTGCCATGATTTTCACTGCCAGAAGATTCCACACTCAAATTTCCATTTTCAGTTGGGGATGGTCTCTTTCCTACTCTGGAATTCCCACGGGGGATAGACCTCAGGTGAGTGTGGCTATATTCACCAGTCACAGGTTAAGGGCCTAGCAGTTGGAGTTTTTCCCAGTGTACAGGAGTGCTGCCTCCATGAGAGTCTCAGGAACGAAAACTGACTGTTATTTGTACACATGCTCATACATACATATATATATATATATACACACAGTCAGGTCTGGAAGTATTTGGACAATGACAGAGTTTTTGTGATTTTGCCTTTATACACCACCACAATGGATTTGAAATAAAACAATCGAAGTGTAGACTTTCAGATTTATTTTAAGAGATTCCACAAAAATATGGCATTTACCATTTAGGAATTACAGCCATGTTAAGCAAAGTACTTCCAATTTCAAGGGCTCAAAGGTATTTGGACAACTGACTGACAAGAAGTTAATTGACAAGGTGTGGTCCATTCCCTCAGGTCTGGAGTTGATATCAGGTATTGAGTTGGCATTTGGCAGCTGTTCAACTGGAGCTACCAATATGAAGTCCAAGGAGATTTCAATGCAAGTGAAGGAGGCCATCATTAGGCTGAAAAAACAACATAAGAGAGATAGCAAAAACCTTAGATGTAACTAAAGTGGATGATCACAGATTCCTTTCCTTGGTGAAGAAAAACCCCTTCACAACATCAACAGAAGTCAAGAACAGTCTGGAGAAGGTAGGCGTATCATTGCCTTCATGAATGTAAATACAGAGGGTTTACAACGAGGTGCAAACCACTGGTAACATTCAAGAACAGGAAAGCCAGATTAGACTTTGCCAGAAAACATCTAAAAAAGCCTCCCATGTTCTGGAATAAGATTCTTTGGACTGATGAAACCAAGATTAACTTGTACCAGAATGATGGGAAGAGAAAATGATGGTGAAAGAAAGGAACAGCTCATGATCCAAAGTATACCACGTCAATGTGTCAAACATGGTGGAGGGAGTGTTATGGCATGGGCATGTATGGCTGCCAATGGAACGGGCTCACTGGTGTTTATTGATGATGTGACTGCTGACAGAAGTAGCAAGATGAATTCTGAGATGTATAGGGCTATATTCTCTGCTCACATTCAGCCAAATGCTACAAAACTGATAGGACACCACTTCACAGTGCAGGTGGATAATGACCCTAAACATACTGCGAAAGCAACTCAAGACTTTTTGAAGGCAAAGAAATGGAATATTCTTCAATGGCCAAGTCAGTCGCCTGATCTCAACTCAATAGAGCATGCTTTTCACTTACTGAAGACAAGACTGAAGGCAGAAAGACCTACAAACAAGCAACAACTGAAGGTGGCTGCAGTGAAGGCCTGGCAAAGCATCTCCAGGGAGGAAACTCAGAATTTGAGTTTTGACTCTGTCATTGTCCAAATACTTCCAGACCTAACTGTATATATAAAGTGATCCAAGGAAGGACAACCAGTGAACCAGTGACAGGAGGTCAGTCATATACTCTTGTCTTTTCCTGACAGATAGGAAATACTAATAAAATCACCCTCACAAGTTTAATGAATACATTTAGGTGTGATGTTTTGCTAATTTATGAACCACAGGAGGAAAGAGCACTTTGAACTGACTGTCATTAAATAGTAGGATGGACAATTCAGTATTACATTTAAAAAGAACTAAATAGCACTGTATAGTAAGCTTCTGTAGAATGTAATCTATGTTCACAGGAGCAGTCTGTATTTTTAGGGACCACTTTCAAGCCAAATTTAAATCCTAACATATCTATATTTATGAGAAGTTGAAGGAATTCTCTTGAGGTTGTGAGATACTTATTACTTATATTAGGTAAAATCCTGGTCGATTAGTAAAAGAAAAACAAACAAACAAACAAAAACACTCCAAATTTACTAATTGTTTTTCCTTTGCACAACACTAAAAACAGACAAATGGCTTATTTACAGCATCTTGCATATGTATTCAACTTTTCCACATTTTATTGTTCCAACTGAACATATGGAGCACCATTAAATCCATTATAAATAATAATAATAATAATAATAATAATAATAATAATAATAATAATAAATAATGACCAAAAGTCAGGTTGTGGTCAGGAGAGTATTAACCAAGAGACCAATATGAAGCTACCACCACCATGCTTCACTGTGTATATGGTGATTTCAGGGTGATGGCCAGTATTCTATGAAGCCCAAATTTGTGCAGTGCCTGAGCTATTGTTGTCTTGTGCTTCTCTGAGCTGTGGATCTCTCCAGCTTCTTCAGAATTACCTTTAGCCTCCCAGTCACTGACTTGGATGGTGGATGGCCTCCTCTAGGCAAAGTTGCAGTTGTGCCACATTCTTTCATTTACTAATGCATTTAATGGTGCTCCCTGGGCTGTTCAAAGCTTGGGATATAACCCTGATTGATACTTTTCCAGAACTGGGTCCAAAACCCAGTTTTGATAGCTTCTTGTTATTCATGGTGCTGTTTTTAGGTATGTTCCCTAACAAACTCTGGGGCCTTCCAGGAACAGGAGTAGTTATATTGAGATCACATGACACTTTAAGTGCACACAGGAGGACTCAACTAATTCTGTGACTTCTGATGGCACCAGAACTAATTCATCCCCCCCCGAAAAAATATTATGAGTTATTTGTCTAGATTCATGATATACAATCCAAATTAAGTCCATTTCATATGTGCATACATATTTTTGTGCATAAACTGCATTTACCAAGTTTTTTCTTGTGCATAAGGATGTGCGTATATTTCCACACACTGCTGACCATGCACATGCAGGAACCCTAGTGGTATATTTAAAAAAAGTGTAATAGCAGGTAAACTGATTATGGAGAGCTTCCATCCCACTTGTCAGTCATGTCAGCATAATTGAGAGAGTGAATACTGGTTTTGATGCACACAACAAGGTGGAGACAGTTGACACAAAGTGTAAAGTATAATCATATAAAAAGCACATCTAAAGATTGATTGGGATGATGTCTTGTTTGAAGATTTGCCTCATGCAGCTTTGCAGAGGGAGGAATGTGTTTTTAAGGACTACAGGAAACAGCGAGTGACAAGTGGCTCAGTCGATTTGTTAGTTGATCTTTATTCAGTGGGCAATGGGTTTTTATCAATGGGCACATTTCAAAGAGAAATTGGAGCCAAGTCTGGAATTTCCCAAGTAACTATGAGCCGATGAATGACACGCCATACAAGCATTCATATTGATCATGTCACAATCCATAACATTTCCAAAACCGGCAGTGGAAAAGTCAGCAAAATTTGACAAATTTTCACACCATTGCAGTCAAAATCCGATCAAATCAAACTTTTACTAGGGCAATACATCTATTTAAAAAATCGTATTTATTTAGAAGACAAAACACTGTTTAAAGTAAATAGACCATTTTTAGTTTACTTTGTGTAACAGAATCTTATCTTAATTGTTGGTTATTGTTAGTTCATCTTCTTAGAACTTATGGCATGCTCCATGTCTTCTGTAACAAGCAGTGCCACAAGCAGGCTACTAGACTTTTTATTATTATAATTTTTTAATGATATATGCTGATTTGGGGGGTGTTTTTTAATGTAAATGAGCGTGGCAGTGCGCGAGCACATCCGTTTAAAATGTGTGAGCTTTATCATCGTCCATTGTGCCCAGCTACTCTTATGCACCTGTGATAAATACCAATTGTCCTGTGCGTACTGGCGGTTCGTATGCAGAAACAATAAAATATATTAGAAATATATTTTTAACTTCTTATATAAGTTATAGAATATATAACATATATAAGTTATATTGTATATTATATAAAATATTAGTTTTATATATTGTAAAATATATTACTTCTTTTACAAAAAGTGGATTCACAGATTTGTTACTACTGTATATCTGTACTGCACTTGTGGATTATGGCTGCTATACTGTCACTGATAAGATAAAGCAATGTTAGGAAACTAGGAGCAGGAGCTGTAGCCAACCATAACTAGTGTACTAAGACAGTGCATTATATAGGGGTTATAGGGATTATATGAATATCTTCAACCATTAAGTCATTTTACTTGAAACCAATCCTCAGTCTTAAGCTGAGTGATAAAGCAGCTAGAACTAGCCCAAAACTACCATATTTAAATTGAGTTGGAGATTGAAATTTGTAACACTCCACTGGCACATTTGATGTTGAACTAATTACCAACAAACAGTTAACCTGGAAATTGAGGTAATTTGATATCACCATACTAAACATGAACACTGATCATGTAAAATTTGACATGGCCTACACCCAACCATAACAAAAGTATGGGTAAAGTCCCTCCTAATTTGCTTTCACAGACTCAAACTAATTGGAGAATGGTTTCAGTTTTGTAATAAAGAGGGTATTGTAATGACTAGCCAGTTTACTGCACTTCAGTCCAACAGGCCCAGCTGAGGAGTGTCTGTGTGTGTTTTAAAGTGTTTTATATCTTTGGTTTTTAAAATAGAATATTTTTGCATATAGTAAAGCTGCAAATGCTGATGTAAGAGTCATTCAGTCAAAGCTGATTTTGGCATTTGTCTCAGATATATGAGTTTTCAGCCACTTATTTTAGCCTTACCTTGGCTTTGATGATCAATTAGTGACATTCAGATTATTTATTTTAGAGGCATGTTACATTGCACAGCAACTACGTGGAGACTAAAAAGAGTTTAAATTTGTCTAATGTCTTGTCCAAGTTGAAAACACAAATGCATGTATTGATTGTTTGCGGAAGGGCTGACACATTGCTCCCCAGAAAGCAAAGAGCAGAACAGTCATACTGTGAGCGTCTACTGGAAAGGAATGGTGCCTAATAAATCATGAGAGGTTTACTCATGACACGGTATGCTTGTGCTGCTAATGTTCAGTCATAGTCGAAACATGCCAAGGACAATAATTAGCCTTCATTTCAGGGCACTGTAAGATTCCGTTTATTTACATAGTACTACTCTGGTCATGATGCTATAAACGGTGACACATATGTGCAAATGTTATAAATTCACATTGAGACAACTCTTTATTGTACGCTGTCTACATTCGATTCAGCATTTTGGATGATAATTGACCCCTTCATCTGTGTGTAATGGTAATCAACTGATTTTCCAACTGCAAAAACTGAAAGATTTCAAATATTTATTCTGTTCATTTTGTAAATGTTTACCTGTAATTAGCTTTTACATATTTTGCATTGTCCGTTAGGACACATTAACAATGTTGCCAACAAAATAATGCCATTACTATACAGAACAATGAAAACATACCTAATCATGAGTCATAAACATGTTACATTCAACCATTTGAGCAATTCATCTGGTTTGGAATGTTAGCAGTGTTTTGCCAGTAATGTCTAAATCAATAAACTCACTTTCACCCACTATAATTCCTTTTTTCCTGCCAAAGTAAAAAAAAAAATCTATCCAAGTGGACTTAAACCAATGTAGAAACTATATCAAAACATGCAGGTTTTCACATTTTTTGCTAAACAGTATTTGAAATAAAATGACTCATTTCTTTGGGTAAATATTTTTTTCCAACCACATTTCAGTGGAAAGTAAAAAGGAGACTTTTCAGCTGGCACAGGGATGTTTCACTTTTTTCTACTGGCTTTTTATAAGCGTATCTACTGTCCAAGATCTACAGATCTACAACTCAAAGTCACAATCAAAATGAACAAAGTCTTATCCATCGAGAAAAGAGATTATGTAGGAACAAGACTACACTGTTCAAGCAGATTAGTGTGTAACACTTAATGGACTAGGAATGTAATGCATTTCCACTATCAGTATCTGCATCTTTTTAGTGAGCCAAATATTTGTATCTGTATCTATATTCAAATTGAAATCCAAAGTGGGCATGTTCTAAACTAAAAAGGTTTTTTTTTTTCTTTTTTTTAAACAAACCCTGTGCCCCTGGAAAAAAAAACCCAGAGGTAGAAATGGCAGCCCTGTGACATTTCTATATCATTCAAGTTCATTACTGATCTCAACTACAGATGTGCACAGCTTTTTTTTAAGTTCTGCTCATGCATTTATCATTTTTGTTTGTACCTGTCCACTATATTTTCTCACAAATTTATTTGGTTTAATTTCCCAAAATATAAACAAACTGGTAGCCTAATTTAAACTACTGCAGCCCTGACCAGGCAGTTAGTAAGACCACTGCACATTCATGTTAAAGACCACATTAGTATTTGTTTGTCCCTTGAGCTTTCCATGAAAGTAAAAATAACTTCCCATTTGTGTGACTTTTTTGTTGTGTCCTAATGGGATCTAGTCTATTCAAATAGATGCCCTTTCTGGCAAAGTAATACACTGCTTATGCCACAATAATGATGGCTAGTGTTTTTGTTATTTTGACAAAATTAATGTAGCCCTTAATATATAACAGTTGTTAAAAACATATAACATCACTGACCTTTGACTGAAACCATCACACAAGGAAATGTAGATAATCACTGCTTATATCACTTTCATATTAAATGGGAATGCTGGCTGCTGGTTAAACACTAATGGCAAACACTAATGACTTGGCAGCGGCCCAGAATACACATATGGATAGTTAATGTGAAGAATTTCTCAGTTTGCACTTCTGTAATTCAGGACAGGTGACCGTGACATGGTGCTGGCTGGTGACTTGTTGCTCAGTTTGACCTCATTTTTTCCCATGTTCTGTGAGGTACCTCCCCTCAGACACCCTCAGAGACACATTAATCTGCTACACTGAAAAGAGGTCAGATGTTTGGAATTGTGAGGAAATGGTTTTGTCATTCTTTTTCAGTGGGAGGTTGCAATGATGCATGTAAAAGATCTTCTGTCCTGCTTTCCAGAGAGACCTATTACTGATGTTCTTCAGCAATAAAGAAAAACAGGTTCAGCCCCTTATTGTTGATTGAGGTTTATAAAAAACCAGGTAGGGGTGTGTGAAGGAGGGACTTAATTTAGGATACTGAATGTCAGAATGCTAAAAATGCTAAAAGAACAAGCCATAGCAATTAAGAAAAATAGACAATTCTACATTTATTCTACAGTTTCAAGTTTATAAAATTTAGATCCAGGTAGCTAGTGTACAGATGCAGTGAGAGAGCTGGAGAGACTAAAGCACTGCTGCAATGCTCTGTTTATGTAGAAATGTAGTGAGGGCTAAATATCACTGGCACTACTATAAGCAGTTAACTGAATGGCATTGTAGGTAATGTAGGAAACCTAACTGAAAACAGGCCAACATGGTGCTGAAAGAAGTTTAAACTAAAAAGGTCAACACAGAATTTCATTACAAAATACATTTTGGAAGCCACTGAAGTTCACATGTTAATTAAAATGTTAATAAGCAAGTTGTTCAGTAGATTTTTAACAGGCTGACAAAATAAATCTAAAGTTCAGTTAACAAGTTCAGCTGGAAGTAGTTGAACTGTGCCAAGCATGCTGATGATGTGTCGGTTCAGAGTCATATCCTTTCTTCCTCCTGTTCAGAAGTTTACCACCAGCTGAAAAATCAGTTGCACAGTGATCCATGCATTCTTAATCAACTCACAGCCTGTAAAACCTTTGCTATATAGCGGGAAAGATATAAATTCTTGATCACTTCTTGTTCTGTGGCGATCATGTTTTAGTTCTTTGTTTCAGACCCTCATTTGATATACTCTGTTATTGATTTTGTCTTGCCAGGACTCATTTCCTCCACATTTGCCTTCATGACACATTTTTCAAAAACCCCCTTGAGTTTTTGTTTTAGAACACAGGAACTTTCTGACTCAATGTCTTAGCAACATGTCCATGCTCTTTTATAGTACAGACACACCCCATTACCTACAGTGATGTCAGTGATTACTGTAGGCACCGCTCAGGGCCAATAAATCTATAATGATGAGAAATACACCATAATTAATCTAAGAGTAAGAGCTCTCTGGCCTGCCAAAGAAAAGTGTAATGCTAAATTGATCGTTAAGAAGGATTTTCTTTTGAGGTTATGGCAATTGTTAGAAAGTTTGCATGTTAGATTCTGGCTCAAGATTTGGTGATTCACAACAACATCTAGCTTTTTGTCCAGAAAATATAGATAATGTAATGTAATAATGAATCCTGAAGGAAATATGACTGTTATATCCACAAGTGTTATTTATGTCCTAGGTACAGCAATTTAAACTGAAATATCAGATATCAGTCTATATTGGTATATTTCAACTAAAAAATAAGGAACCCCTAACACAGGTAGAGCTGCCACCATTTTTTCAATTCAAGAGGAAGAGAGGAGGTAGTGTTTTTCTCTGAATATTTTATGCTGCCTTGTGATGCAGTATAAGCAGAAGTGTGAACAGATGCAGTTGGCTGGCTTTACATGGGTCAGAAAAGCACAGATGTCATCCTCCCCTGTTGGTAGTTGCTGTTAAGCCAGAGCTGGCTGGTGGGTGGTAACCAAATTGGGGAGAAAATGGGGGGAAACAATAATGGGTAAAGGTCAATATTACAAATAAAAAAGCATAATAATAACAAATATTAAGGAAATAATAAAACACAGGTGGGCTGTTACCAGTTCATTATTTACCTATAACACCATAACACTATATAGAAACATATTGTACTGTACATACACACAAACTTTAACTTTAATTCATAATTTTTGTTCTCCATTTTGTTCTCAGTTCCACAAATAGTGTTGATATATTGCATGGCATGTCCTGACAGACATAACCTTTTCACCTTTTTTTTTTTTTAAAGATTACATTCCTTTTAACTCCACTTTCTCTTTTCTTGTTGCTGTTCTGAGAAAACAGAAAAATAAGCTATTCACTCTGTTTCTCTTTCAACAAAGATAATCTGGTAATATACTGTTGGTCTGATTTAAAATTAAATTAATCAAATTATAACTAATCTGTTTCAAATAATTCAATCGAACTCATAATAACTGTCCACAATAACTGCTAAGTGTAAAATATCTATATTTTTTTACTTCAGACATAATTAGACGCACAGTTCTGTGCCTGACAAAAGCAGGCTAAGGGAGTAGCCATGACAATAAAGTTGAATCTAATCTAATCTAATCTAAGGGAGTAGCCATGGTCACTGAGTATGCCACAGATCCCCTTTAGAGCATGGGGTTTTATCGGTACCGTGTGCTGATCCCATGCTCTTATTGTGACATTTGTTATTTTCATTTCCTGGTCCTGTCTCCTTTATTATGTCATGTTGTCATCCTGATTGCTTCTACCTGTAACCTGTTTAGTTTCCTAATTAATATATCTATTTATACCCTCTTGTTTCTCAATGTCTTCGTGAAGTTTCATTCATGTTAATGTGTGTCTCAGCTTCCTAACTTCCATGTTATTGTTTATTGGTTTTGCCTGTTTCTCATATGGATGCTGCCTACCTGTTTTTCAACATCTGCTACAGTCTGTGACAATGATTTCTGGTTTGCCCAAAATAGACTACATTTTGATTTTCAGCACTTGCATCCTGCTTCAATACCCATGTTACAGAAAACTTAGCCATTTAAGGATGCAGCAAATCAAGGTGTGCAGTGTAAGAGCTATCATGCTGCAGAGCTGAAGTCCAGTAAGTTGCTCCCTCTCCCTATGCTGGCATTTGATTCATGCAACATGCATCAGATTCACGCAAACATTTCTAATGAGTATTCCAGCTCCCTACGGTGGCTGCAAATTCTCACCTAAAGGATTTTTACTTTGGTGTGAATACTATTTTTAAAGCCTGGGGGATCCAAAGCCTGATGAGAGTGAGAAGGTGAGGTTCATGCTATCACAACTTACCAGTGAAGCTCATTTATATGCCAAACATGTGCTTATGCAAGGACACTGGGGACTAACAATAGTCAAGAAGTTCTTCACTCTTCTGAAAGGACAATTTTATTTAGCCAAGAGGGAGATCTTACAAAATAGCATAAACACAGACTGGGAATAAATCATAATGACAAAATAATAAAAAAGAATTGAACTCTCTTGCCCTGTGTTGGACTTGCATCCCATCCAGGGTGTATTCCCACCTCACACCTAGTGTTCCTGGGATAGTCTCCGGGCCCATCCCAACCCTGACCAGGATAAAGTGGTTACTGAAGATGAATGAATGATGAAATCTGGCTGTGTAATAGCACATTAACACAGTAAATAGTGAGCGACATCGGCTGCTTTTTTAAAAAAATATCTTTGATTGGCTGGGAAATGGGCTGAAGGTGTTAATAACCAGATGTTGGATGAGATGTTTCTGTCTCCACCAGGAGGCAGCTCCACAATGCAGCCAGAAGTCACATGACTTTCACACTGTGAAAGAAACCCACACATTTCCTATTATATAAACATTTCATAGATGGAGAAATAAAGTGTCATAGGGAAAAACACGATCATATATTTACATATTTTAAATCAGATAACCATAAACTCTGTTATACAAAGCTTTATTGAGAGGCTTTTAAGCAGCATACAAGTGAATCAAGTAACCAATCATATAGCTGTGACAGGAGCCAACTTCAATGCAAGTTCTGCACAACAGTTTTTTTTTTCAGTTACAGGGATTACTGTATTTGTTTTTACAGGTATTTGTAAAGACCTATAAAGAGTTGCTATATGTTAATGTGAGTGATTGGTTTTACAAATGTTTGAGGAACATTGGAAAACTATGGAAATCGACTGTAAGGCCTGGCTTTTCTTTGTTAATTAATGCATTTAATTCTGATCAATGGGTATTATTAATGTAGAAAAATATGCACTTTGAATTTGTGAAATCCTGATCAGAAATGTGGCCTTCCTCAGCCTAGGTGTCTTTTGGTCAGTGAGAAATTATATTTGTTATTAAAACTATAAAAAGTTGATCGTGTGGGACAGCAAGTTCAACATCAGAAAATATTATTTAGAAGGATGTGGAGTTTAATTGTTGATGTGAGGTATTGCATTTTATTTTAGATTCATATAATGTATAAATCTGACCTCAGGAACTTGCTCTAGCAATGCTCAGTGTGTTATTATTCTGATATTTCTTTTTTTATTATTTGCCTTTCTCATCTAATCTACAGCAAAACTGACAGCTCCCATTGTGTTTTTGTTTTAATAATACCACAGCACTCTTGAATTGTCGACTGATTGAAAGTGTAGATTAATTTTCTATAACAGCACGTCTTTAACAGTAGTGTCAGTTGCAAGGCAAATCACAGGTTTATATTAAAGCACTCATTATCATTTCTATAATAACAGCTAATTCAAAAAGATTCACAAAAATGCTCCACATAATCTGAGCCTAAATATATTAAAGCATAGAAAATTAAAACAAAGGCTATAATGGCTGATATTTTGAAGGTTTCTCTAACCTTCTTTTGTTTAACATTTATGGAAGGAGTCTCCAGTGTCAGTGCTTTGTAACAGTCAGAGGTAAAACCCTCTCAGCCATGAGAAAGTCTTCACAAGACAGAAGCGCTTTGCATTTTCTTGGTAAGAAGGCAAGCTGCAAAACTCACAGTGGCACAGCAGGTAGCATTGTCAATTTCTGAGCTCAGGTTACTGTGACCAGTCCTGGTTCCTGGTATGGGCTCTGGATCATCAATGACCCTGATCAAGATGGAGAAGTTGCTGAAGACGAATGATTGAATGAATGACAAGCTGCATTTTGACAATGACAAACTTTAAGAAAGAGAAAAAAAGAGAAAATCTGGTAAATGAAAGCTAGTTATTTATGTAAGTGTGGTTCTGTAAACCCAGGATAACCAGTGAGAACCACTATGTGCACCATCCAACAAAGCCACAGAGTGATATATGACAAAGTATACCACTGTTATACAGCCATCTTTCCTTGGAACCTTGGTGGTTATGTAGGGTTAGTAGAACCACAATTATGTATGTAACTAGCATTCTATTTCACCCATTATATCTGCCAGGGGTGAAATAATCTCCTGGAAAACATAAATAACAAATGAGTAACCAACACAACCTAGGACTTACTGGAATGGTGTTTGGAGATGAAT
This sequence comes from Pangasius djambal, assembly GCA_022985145.1. Taxonomy (NCBI): domain Eukaryota; kingdom Metazoa; phylum Chordata; class Actinopteri; order Siluriformes; family Pangasiidae; genus Pangasius; species Pangasius djambal. The sequence goes on along the minus strand of CM040995.1, from coordinate 6,465,414 downwards.
GCCTCACTCACACCCCTGGGCAAGCTGGCAAGTCATAGTCACTGTTTCACTTATATGTCATTGTGATGACTTCTACTACCCTGTGGGCCAGTTTCTACTACCCTGTGGGCCAGTTTCTATTTAGCCAAGGGACCCCATTGTGTCTCCGTGGCAGTTGAACAGTTGGTCAGATGAGGTTCAGATGATTGTTCACGCTGGAACATTCTGCAGGTTTGACTTTATGAAATGCTGCAAGGTAAAGCTGTTGTTTTACAAAATTGGATAGTATGACTTTGGGCAGAAACCTTGGGTTTAACCACAAGATCACTGCAGAGCCATGTGGCCACCAATGAATTTAAGGCAAACTCATCACCAAAGCACGCAGTTCTCCCACTCTTTTTGTTGAAGTAATAGCTAGCAAAAATATTCTGAAAAGAAAGTTTTAGAGACACCAGTTTCTGTTTGCCATCTTGCATAGGCTTGTAGGAAGGGGTCTTAAGGTAGTCAAGCACAAGGGTTAGATCCAACAGGCTCTTGGGGAATCATAGTGGATGGAGGCACCTCAGACCTTTCAGAAAGGTTGTAATAAGTTTACGAACCCCTACAGAGATACTTTCCTTAGTGTTGTGACATGCCACAATGACATGCCATAGACCTTTAGTGTAGATAGAGACGTGCCACTGACTAGCAGTTCCTGAAGAAAGTTTAGTATTTTAAATTAAATAAGGCTGTGCACCAGATATAATCAATAAGCTCCACACCGTTCATGGACAACAGCTTCCACTTAAGGGCATACAAAGACCGTGTACTAGGGCTTCTGGCAATCAGGAGTGTTTCCTGGACTACTAGGTAACAATCCTCAGACCATGTTTTGTCTTGAGGAGCCAAAACCACACAGGTGTCCTAGCTGGGGGTGCCAAATCTTTCTGTTCATTTGAGATTGTCTAATCTCTCTCCAAAAGGGCACCACTCCCAAGTGAACACCTTTCATTAGCAAGCCTTGAATTGCCAGCAAGCTAGTGGTCATGCCCCTATCCAGCCGCATGCTGATGACCCACTACTAAAAGTCTCCCTGTTCCAGCAAGCCTAAGGGAATTACTGCTGTGGAGCTGCCACCAGCCATCCTAGCATCCTCAGAGTTCACTGTAAGGCTGAATGTCATAATGTGAGGAAGAACGGTACATGTCCCAAATGGTCCAGCAGTATCCTGATGCATCTGGCCATCAGAGGAGTCAGGCCTGCCTACATACATTTTGAAAAAATGCATGGCATTAGAGAGAGATAGAAGAATGGAACTTTGAATTGAATGCTTGTCCTTGGAGGGCAGAACTCAAAAATCATATGTGTTCTTGGATTGAGATGGATTCTTGGATCTGGATCTTGGACTGGCAACCTTATTGGGGTCTGATCACACCAAGGACCTGATATCCCTGGAAGTTTATCATCAGGACCCACTGATCTGGTGTAGTCATTTACCAATGATCAAACTTTTCAGCTAAAACTGCCATACGTCTGGCCCCTACACTTCATGAGTGTGATCCACTGGGCCCATTAGTGATTGGGGTGGAGTGTCACTGGTTATGGTCCTTCTCACAAGACGAATGTGGAGAGCTCAGGTGCCTGCTGGGAGCTTGAGGGCATGAGTGTCTTAGAGTTTGAATGACACAGATTAATGTGACCAGACATAGCAACAGACTGTGGTGACCTTAGGGGGCCACAAGGCTAGTCCAGTTAGTTAGTTATGCTGCTCTTCTCTCCAGGACTCCTTTGTCAGCAGGCCCAAAAACCTATCCTGGCCAGATTATGTAGGTTGATTTGCATGTGTCAAGCAGCATTGAGTGTGCCAACCACACATGGCATGGTGTATAACCATCATTTGTGTAGAGATTTTTGTAGAGCTCCCCCTTGTCCTGGCCCATGGGTCCTACTGCTAGGAGTGAAACCTCAACCAACTCCACCACAAAGGGATCTCTATCTACAGATTGAAATTATCTAGTACAATCAGTAAAAGAACTAAATTGGAGACAATATTGCAATATCTCACTGGAACATCACAGAATTGCTGTCAGAATTGCCCAAAATTTCTTCTAAAGCTTTCAATGCAATCTTTGCAATGTGGCACAGTAAATTCCCTCATGACCGATGCTCCAGGATTATCCAGTCCTATTCGTGCCTCTGTGACAAGCTCCACAAGCTGACTAAGCAGCTAAACTGTGAGCAGAGTGTGTTAAGGTGGGGGAAAAAAAACACTCAAACTTGCTAGAAGTATGTGACCACTACAGGCTACTAGTCTGTCTGGAGTGAGAGTTTAGAGGTAAAAAAAAAAAAAAAAAAAAAAAGCAGAGGGATAGAATAAAAGTGAGAATAAAAGCGGTGATGGAGGGTAACCAGCTCCAGCCCCAGGGTTATTACATTAGCAGTGCATCTCATGTAGTGGGCTAGATTACCAGAACATCAACTATGTTTGCCATAATAGCTACAGGCCTGCTAGTTAGCCAGATGGCAGGGCATGTGGAACATTCTGAGCAGAACGCTGACAGATAACCCAAGCTGGCAGGAACAATGAGTGTCAGTGTTAGAATTAAATAAAAAGTATGTTTGTATGAAAAATGAATTGGGCTAAATAGTAACAGTGTCACAACTACAAAAGTGGCACCAACCACAGGCCGATTAGCTGCCACAATCTATCCAACTAATGTAGCAGGCTCATTAATGAAATGCATGCAGTATAACAAGGGGGACCCACCCAGTTGCATTAGCCACTCTTAGTCACAGGCAGGTAGTCAGGAGACTGTGGGTGCTGTGGGACTGAGCTGATGGCACAAAGGGAGACCCAAGCCGGTGGAGAAGGAATGTTATTCAGCTAACTTCAGAAGCTCACTGGTGAAGGGTAAAAACTCAGAACACAGTCTCAAGATGTTGCACAGTTAGCTCCATAAGGTGCATGTACATGAGGTCAGACGTGTGTGAGGTGAGAAGAAGAAAGGTAAAGATGGCTGTATTGTAAATATTGTCTCATATTTTGTGATTTTGTTGGAAGGTTTTGGCATGCATTTTGCTATACTATTTGACTGTCTAAACAACATGGCCCACTGCTCCATCAGGACAGGCAGAAATATCACTTCAGATCAGGACTTAACTCTGCTTCTCCAGTGTCGATGTGATATTGGTCCCAAGAGGAATGTGTGCAGAATTCAATGTGGATGGCTTGGCTTCATGAAGCTTACATATACTACAACAAGTTATGCTACCTCTGCGTGAACTCTTACTGTCACTCATGGTGCATTCATACCAAAAAAGCAGGACCCCAAATCACCCATTAAACTAACCAAGCACCACATAGACACAGACATGTAAGGTCAATCACAGCAATACTCAGCATGTCCCAATAAAATGTGTCATACAGTCCTTCCTGTGCTGCTCTCTTGCCTTTAGTTTGAATTACAGTGAAACCAAGCCTGAATTCCTGTCCTCTCAAAAAACTTGATAGACTAATCCATCATAGAGATGTTGGGGTAGAGATCTGTTTTCCCAGCATACACTTGAAAGAACCACTTGTTAGGTGGTCATGTTCTCTTCAGTTGCACACATGCCTGAAATATTTCATAATGGTCCTGAAGTTATAGAGCAAAATGCTGTCAAAACAGTTCAGGTCTAAAATGTGTTCTAAAATGTGTTCAGTCTCTCTTCAGAGTGGAAGAGAGGTTTTTCCTTAGGTCAAATCATAGGTCAAGTTTTTTAAACCTGCAATTAGTGCAAAGTGTTCCAAGGCAGAAAGAAACCTAGTAAATTCCACACAGGCTTATGAAAAACACCCCATTAGCTCCCCTAATTCATTTCCTGGTTGGCAATACTGTTCTGACATGTTAATCAATTGAGTCAATTAGTTCATGATTTTTTTTATTAGACACAGCCCATGAAAAATCTTTCCTACATTGCATCACCTGTTGCTCCAGTGCTTCTCTATTCTCTGCTCCAAGATATGAAATGAAGTGAGTCATGTTTTTGCTACATTATTTAAAACATTTTCATATCAGTATAACAGTGCTCTAATTCTAATTCTAGTAGTCAGACATAGTGTTTGTTTTGGCTGTTAAGCCCTATTTGGACTGGATTAGTTTTATATTGTGGGTTGGGTTAATGTAATAATTACAGATGTATGTTTGGGATTTTAGTCCCAAATTTGTCATGTCAGAACTTCATACAGACTGTGTTTCTGAATCTGGAAAGATTGTTCTTACTTCTTATTTAATTTCAATAAAATCATCTGTTGTAATAACCCCAGGTAATATATTCCTTCCCAATTGAGCTGTTGGTAGAGATTCTGTGATATCCCATGAACTTTTTTTTTTTTTTTTTTTTGCATTAAAGATATGAGGTGCATGGAATTTTTGGTGTGATGACTATTTATACATTGCAACACCCCAATCACTGCAATTTATATAGAGATCTCTTTAATTTACATAGAAATGACTTATGCCATGTGAAACGGTCATAATTACTACAGACTTTCTCCAGCAGCACAACTTTGCAGACATATCTGTCCGAAGAGTACTTTAGACTGATGGCAAAGCTGATAACAAACAAGGTCACTTTAATCAATTCCTTGTTCTTCTAGAAATTCATTTCAGAAAGAATTTCAGAAAGTTTTGATTAGAGTGTTTAGGGAGGCAGAAATAAAAATGTTTTAAGTTAAAATTTAATAGTGGATTTTTTCAACACCTGGTATACTATTACACACATACAGGGTTTGAAATTAACTTTTTCACTCACCAGCCAATTTGTCTACTAAATTTTTAAGTTACCGGCCATTCAGAACTTTTACTAGCCAAAAAAAAAAAAATATTTGTTTTGTACTTTTCTAACGCCACATTATTACAGTATGTTCGAGTCCAGAGTTGTATCAAGAGTTGTATCGAGTCTAGTGTGCCATTATTTGTTGCAGTGACGGGTGTGTTCAAGTAAGCCAGATATGCGCACATTCTGCGCAATAATGCTATATTTAGCATACCATTATGGCTCACGAGTTGAGTATTTGTGCTAAACCTGCCAGATTGGCTAGTGATTTGACAATTTTACCCGCCACAGCTGATTTTTACCCGCATTTGGCGGGTTGGTGGGTGTTAATTTCAAACCCTGCATACATACATATAACTTATTATTTAACATTTGTTTCATTTTATAGTAGTCTGCATGTGTTAACCATTTTTCAATTGGGTTAGTACAGTAATGATTTTTGCACCAGACTTAGTCTGAGAATTTAATCAGCATGCACTTGGAAGCAGTACCTGGGATTTCTTCTTTATTACAACCCAGGGATTTGGAACTGTATCAAGGACAGACATTTAACTAGAGCAGGTTGCAGGAAGATGATGGATGTGGGTAGAACCAGTTTAGCTACCAGTGTAGCAGGCCAACATTATAGTTGAGGTACTGTGACAGGAAAGGTGGTGACATCTGCTGCAAAAAGGCCCAAGATTCACACAAAGTCCAAAAGGTTAGTTAAAAAAACAGCCAGTCAGTCTAAACACTGCTAGCAGTATACTCTTGATATCCGCAAGCAGGTTGGTAAAGATTGGAAATTGGAAATGGAGGCAATATACATCACACTGTATGGCCAAAGTATGTGGGCACCTGACCATCACACCCATATGTGGGCCTTCCCTAAATTGTTGCCACAAATATGGAATCACTCAATTGTCTAGAATGTCTTTGTACTCTGTAGCATTAAGATTTCCTTCATTGGAACTAATGCCTTTATGCAGTTTTATGGGCTACATGCAAATAATCTGTGTCAGGAACGCTCTTTGCACATTACTGGTGATCAACATTACTGGTGAGTACGAAGAAAGTCAGCCTTGCTGAAACTATTGTAAATCTGGATGAAAAGGTTAGTTTGTTTTGACTTATGCAATTACACACTAAAGATTGATAAATGAGGCCCATTATATGAGAATGAGTTGGCCTCATTAGTTAATTAGCTATTTTTTTTGTGATAATTGGGCAGAATTATTAACAAAATGATTAAAATTATTAACATTGTTATTGCTTTTGCAGGAATCATTACTTTAAGTTAGAGGATGAACCCACTGCTTTCTAAATCAAGTATGGAACTTAGACAGCAATTAAGTTGAATGCTGTGTTTCTGACAACTTTTTAGTCGGTTCCGTAAAATTTATTATGTATGTTATGGTGAAGATCAAGTTGCTCCTCACTCTATATATTTTACATCAACAACATAATATCACACTAGGATGCAAAGGGATGAACATGGTCTCTAAATGACAGTGTAAGGATTATTGCAAGAATGCATAGGTAATCAGGGAATTGTATATTCATGGAGAAGCCACGTTACCTGAGGCCTCTTATGGGGGACACAATGGTCTCCAAATGGACAGAGCAACATCTTTTAAGTCATCAGAACAGCTATTGGCTCATGGACCAAAGGCCTTTATTGATTCTGGATTAAAGGGTAGTCAAGTATGGTCTACAATGGAAAGGAAATGCAGAAGAAAAGTATATCCACAGAGTAAAGAAAAATGTGTTTTATATTAGAGAGCAGTCAGAGCACTGTAACTTCACTGACAAAAATATGTGCAGTATGAAACTTCTCTAAAAGATAACAACAGGTGATGGAAAAAGTGACTGCTTTCAAATGATTGTTCATATGTGGAATGCATAAACACATATGGTAAAAAATGCAGTATGATTGATATGCTGTTTGGGGATGTATTTTGCATCCCAATGCAGAATAGGGCTGTACCCTAAATCTATTGGTCAGCAGGTTGCTGCAGGTTGTTTTGAGTTTTTTTTTTTCTTCCATTATTCAATAACATAAAAACAGATGAAAAAATAATAAATTTTTTTTTTCTTTTTACTGTTGAGGCATGAAAAAAATGTTGGGAGTTAACAAGAGAGAGTCCTTATTCTGGGCCACTACGTTGGCTTCCTTCAGAATTAGTGGAGTAGTCCCATGTGCCCCATGATTCTTGCCGAGTACCAGTAGCAAAGTCCTCACCTCACAACCATGACTCCACATGGGTAGCCTATAAAAGGTCCCCACTTTGTCACACTTGTCCTGTTTCCATTCTTGTCTTGGTCGATGAATTGATGAAATGGATTTAACACCCTCACACAGGCGAACCAGCCAGGGGTAATCAGGGCCTGAGTTGTGTACAAATGATTAAAATTAGCAAAATTATATACCAATTGATGCTCAGAGCATAATACAGCAGCAGTGGCAAATATGTTGCAAATTTATATTAATGCTGCCTCAGTGAAACTCAAGCTGGATCTTCCATTTGAGTGAATGCCCTGGTATGTGGGCAATTTGTGGTATGCAAGCAAGTGACTGAGGTATTCACAATGAATCAGTTAAGTAATTTCAAGGACATGCTACTCAATAAACCAAGTTTGCTCTCTTGTGTTCCCTGCCATAACTAGCTGTGGTATCATCAGGATTTGAACTGATGATCTCTGGATGATAAGACAAGCACTTTTCTGTTGCACCACTCAGGAGCCCATTTTGGTTGCATGGTTTGCCCAAAGGCAGCTCAACACTACTACTGCACTGAAGTGCTAGACATCTCCAGCTCACTAAACTCATTTTTTGGAAAGTCAGCTAGAAGGTCTACCCTAAAGGTATTCATGGTATATATATTGTCTGTGTACCAGGGACTGGCTGACAGTTTGCTACATAAACTAGTCAAAAAGTTTCTCAAGGCATGGAACATCTCTGACTTCCACACAAAACAATGGCCTGGCAGTGGGTTCTAGACTTGCTGCTAAGCAATGTGTGCAATTCGTCATTTGAACCAACAGAAGATGCAGATATAAAATGTCTTTCACTTAAGACAGCTTTTTTGCTGGCCTGGGTCATTCAGTTGACAAAGATGGCCAGAGGACGAGCATTACATAGCGTAGGGTCACAATAATAAGGTAATAACTTTGCTGCTAGGTAATAACTTTGGTTCTCAGCAAGGAAACAAGCACGCAGGGACATCCCACTACTTCCCAAGGTAACAGCTCTGGCAATACTCCTTTTAGTCATACAACCAGGTGTACAAACATACATACATACCCTTCTGTTCTACTTCTTTATGTTCCAGGTAGATCCTTCAGAACTGGTGGAGGCCATATATTGAAGTCATCTTCTTTCATTCATCTGTCTCCTGGGGGAAACCGGAGTAGCCAGAGGAAACCCACTCAGACACAAGGAGGACTTGGACTCTGGAGATGTCACCAACACTACCAGCTGCCCCAACATGCCCAATAATTGAAGATTTAGGTCAAATGATGCTAGTTAGGATACTTGCTAACACTAACATTCTAGTGAGAAATCGTGCCAGCCAAGTTGGCAGATTCACATTATGATTAACATTAAACAGAATTACATGTGTCCACAGTTTAGTCTTAAAATTTAATAGAACACTAAATAAAACTACAGATTACCACTTATTTCTCCAAAGACACTTTCAATATCTTTCAATATAGTTAAATTAATCAACAATAACTATAACTAGATTCATATGAAACAAGTGGACACGTACTGTTTCAACTATGGAAGGACCTGAAAGAAAATCTTTTCTGACCCTCACAACTGCAACCCTGGACACTGTTTTGCATCAAAAGTAGGAGAATTGTGTACAGTATATTGCCAGTGCAAGATCTGCATAGGGCCTGACATAATATCCAAGTAGAGCCAAGAGTAAGGCAATACACTGGTTGTTCAAAAAAGCATATTAAATCGTAATTTATTTGTTCAGACTACAAGGCCTCACAGTATGTAATGTGAAACAACTTTTTCTATATGCCATTGTTAGCTGATGGAAAGTCTGTACAGATCTGTAACCAGAATGTCACGTTGCAAGTTATGACTTCCACTGTTTGACACAAAACTCTCAATTTGACTGGAAAGTATTTTGGCCTGCTAGAGGCCACTGGCACATTTAGGCTTTCCACTGAATTTTTCAGGAAGGACCGGTTCACTTAAGGCAACCATCTGGCCATATTAGAAAAAAAGCAAATAAAAACTTGCTTCTTGAAGAAGTCCCAATTCCTAATTAACACTGAATACCCTTTCAGTTACAAAAATATGATAATTAAATAGTTTAATCCTCATCGTTGCCTGTTTCTTAATATACAGCTAGGCATATGGGTCAAACACAGCACTAAATATTGTTTTAAAACAATATTTTGTTTTGTTTTGTTTTTTAAAACAGATTTTCTTTCTCAGTACTACTTTATAAATTGATGGAAAAAGTGTAGTGCTCAGTTTGTGATCTTCCAAAAGTTTCAATTGAGGACTAGAGCACAGGTTCCCAACCTTGTTTCTGGAGTACCCCCTGTCCTGTACATTCTAGTGTTTTCCCTGGTCCCAACACATCTGTTGTCTGGACCTTGCCATTAACATTAACTAGGCCATTATAAAACCCTTCTCTGTAGTATAAAACCTGGACATTATTTTAGAAGTTTTGATTCACATGAAAACATGACATTAACTCAGTTTCATCAGTTAAAAAAATACTTTTTACTTTAGATTTTTGGCTTCATAGTTACACTTTTAATTGAATAAGACACTTTTACTTAAGTATATTTCACTGTCCACTATGGTAGTCAGGTCCATTAGTATTTCATATTTTAAAATCTAAATTGTCACCTCAATACTGAAATGTTCTAACCTTACATACAGTATAGTACAGTACAGTTGTACAGTAACACCAACACTGCTCAGTAAACTGAACGAATTTTGATATGTGTACAGTTCGCCAGTGCTGGTGGGCAGATGCCTCCTCATCAGACTCTGAGTCATTCTGTTCACACAGGGTCATGTTTCCTGAATGTGCATAGTGCTGCGCTAGCATTACATAGGAAGGGTGGCAAGGGAAAAGGATGGGGCTGGGATGGCAGAAGGACATGGGCCCTTTCCTATTTGCATATCATGCATATTCATAGATCATAAAGGGATAGAACATCTTTTTTGAGGTGTAGAAATGTTTCTTTGTCACTTTAGTATTTTCTTGGCCTTTTGAAAATCAAACTAATTTATTGTCCAAAATTTACAGTATAAATTTAAGGTTTAAAATTATATGTTCAAGAGTAATTTAAGATCACCATGGACATGGAAAAGCCAGATTGCTAATGGGGTCATTTTAGGGAAAAAAAGTCCTACTAATATTCAGGGAGGTAGATCCTTCGCCAGTGCTGCAGAGAAATGCCTGACTGCAAATTTTTATGGAATCAGGAAAAACACTTTTTAATTAGCATGATGACGTGTATGAAAATGAACTTCAGCACTTGGACTTGAGCTTCCTATGCTGATGATTTTCACAGTTGAAAAATTTCCTTCACAGTTTTAAAATATCCTGATTAAAGTCATTCAACGAGGCAGTGAAAAGCAGTATGCCTAGAAGAATATTTAGTGGAAGATGAGGACTCTGTTGACATAGACACTATGTGTTCAGGCTACATTTACATGCACATCAATATTCTGATATTAATCGGAATTTGGCAATATTCTAATTAGTATTGAGTAATGTAAACTCCGCAATCCAACTGCCCAATCCAGATTAAGACAATATTCTGATTCCCCAAATTCCAGTTCTCACCCCTGAAATACGCCTGTTTTAATCGGAAATTTGTTGCATGTAAACACCTTACTCAGAAAATCCACTGAAAGGAGATATATGTGCATGCTCAGTCTGCAAGGAATTGTGCATGCTAACAGATGCTTAGCTGTAGGCTAGGTATTTAGGAATGGCAACTCAGGCATACTTACAGCATCCATGTATATAGGAATATTCAAATGCCTGTATGCATATAAACATCATATTCGGAATATGGCTGCAACCCGAATATAGACCGGATATAGTGATATCAGTGATTCTGACTGTCGCATGGTTGTTGGTGCCAGACAGGCTGGTTTAACTATTTCAGAGTCTGTCACCAACAACACTGCCATGGTCACCACAATCACATTTCCCTACTGTGATGTTTTATGTGAACATAAACAAGCGCTCTTATCCTGTATCTGCATGATGTTATGCAGTGTGCTGCCGCCACATGACTGGCTGATTGGATTGCATGAATGTACAAGTGTTCCTATTAAGGTTTCCAGGGAGCGCATATAGGGATATCATACATTCCACAGATCTGACAACAGATTATAAAATTGAAACTGCTCTTAAAATTGCATTCCCAAAATTCAAGAGGGTTTTATGAGAGGTTAACAATCTATGCACATCTAAGAAGTTTTTCAGGGCATCATACTGAAGAGAACTGTGCAAAAACACCACAAAAAAGTTATTGTGGTTTGTTGACAGACCTTTCTCCAGCTTGCCAGAAGATCGTCTACACTTATTCAACACACTATTATGCTATTAAACAAATTTGCTGAACACATCCCACAGTGTTTGATGAGTTGGGTTCGGGGGGGGGGTGTTTGTTCATGTCATAAAGGCTTAACAGTTCATCATGTTTTTCCTATTTTTTTCTTCAGATTGAATGTCCCGAACCAACATTAACACCTATTAGTGCTTTTACCACTGACTGCTGGCAATAAATCTAACGCCCGTTCAGTTCGTGAATGGAGTGAAATGGTGTTGTTTTTAGGACCTTTATTTATAGTGCTTCAGGAGAGTCTTCTCACCGGAAGAATCACCACCATGGCCAAGGACCAGAATGTACTGTCCAGAGTGGTGAGGGCAGCAGAGAAGACCATCAGGTCTTCTCTCCCCTGCATCACATACATCTACAACCAGCGATGCAAGACCAAGGCCAGGAGGATTGTAAAAGACTTTCACCACCCCGGAAACAGTATCTTCTCAGTGCTCCCATCAGGGAAGCACTACCGAATACTGAGGACCAACACAGAGAGACTCAGAAGGAGTTTCTACCCTCAGGCAATCCGGCTACTGAATGAGGACACTTGAGAAGTCTGCATATTACTCTACCTCACACATAGACACACATACACAAACAGTTGCACTATGGTTAAAACAAACTCTTGCACTCTTGCACTATGAGACAATTTTTTGCATGGTACATTCCTCTAAAAGCTGCTAAGCATTACCCCAAAAGCTGCTAAACATATTTTTACATATAACGTCTATATGTCTACTATATTCTATTTTATTTCATTATATTCTCCTTTTATTATATTCTGTTTTATGATGCACACTGTTGCACTGTGGCATGAGGTACTAAGGAAAAACGTTTCACTACATTAATACATCACATGTATGTAATATGTATGTGACAAATAAAGAACCTTGAACCTTGAATAGCCAGGGGAATGTCCTATTATAAACCAGCATTTCTAATAATGTCTATATTATATCTATAATGTCTTTTGATTTGTCTTACCACTTTAAAAACACTTTCAGTTATCTGGCTATTTGATCATAGCCAGATGTGAGTTCTATTACCAACCTTATTATATTTTAGATTCATCATTCAACTGTTATAGTAATTACATTTGGTTCTGACCAAGTTTTGCTTCACATATATAGCATTGTTCTCAAGTTAAAAATTATATGAATGTGAAATGTCACATTTTGGCATCTCATTTTCTTTGCTTCGTGAACTCTATTTAAGTCTTAAATGAGTGATATGGATGAAAGTAATTACTAATTTACTTTAAATCTATAATTTGGGTAACAGGATTATAAAAGTATAACAGGGTAACAGGGTTTAATGAACGTTGTGGGACACTAAAATGTATATTTTTCGTAATCAATAATAGATGACTCATGAGAAAGGATGTTTCAAGCATGACATGTTAAATGAATTCACACATTAATGCAAAAAAAGAGATTCTTTTTAAGTATGCTGAAATAATGTTATGTAAACCAATGTATCTCAAAATTTGTTTTTGTTTCAAATGTACCTACTTTCAAATGTACCTATATTTATCATATAAACATCCAGTTGCCAAATAATAATATCAGTATTTTTGTGCTCTAACCAGATTATATTTTCACACATGAACAAAAACCTTCAACTCACCATAAAAATTTTGCTGAAAGTTTTGATGAGTTAAGAAGGAATCTGGTTTTAAACTGATGAGTGGTGTAGGCCAAAGGGAGGAGGAATTTAATTACCTTCACAGAGAGTTTATAAAGACACAGTGACCTTCTCTGCTCCATCTATCATTTCGCTGGAAAGAATATTAACATTGAGGAGTTGTGGCTGAGAATTAGACAAGGTATGCGTGCAATATCCCAGTGTAGACTTTGAGACATGTTTAAAAGTTGTGAGTAGGGGTGCTATTAGGGATGCCATTAATATCAGCATAGAGGTTCAGACACTAGGATAAGTAGGAATGTGGAGATCACATTCCAAACCATCAGATAAACACCAGATCAACAGATCAACACCAAACCATCAGACCACACAACTGACATCTCAGTTCTCAGCCATCTCAGTTCAAGGACTACAAGGTAATGGTGTAAACAAATGCCAGTGGGTGAGTAATTATTCTGCAGAAGGAGAGCACTTTCTAGGCTGAGAATAATGTTAAAGATAAGGCTGTTAGGTCACTTCTGTTAAACAGTATGATGCGCACAATGTTATGATCAAGCCAGTTCATTTTGGAAAGAAAACATAACATATATGAATAGGTATTTTCTATGTAATATTTTGTATTCTGGATTGGAAATGGCAAACATTTCATCATAGAAAGTTTTATGACTTTTTTTTATATCAAAAACTTATTAGAACGTAAGAGAATGTAAAAACCAGAACAGGTAAAAAAAAATCCCTGGAACTCTGGCTTCTCTTTATACTGAGATATAAGAAAAGCCAGTAGTGTCCCATGGTGGCCCCTAACCTGAATTCTGTGGACGTTGTGGAAGGCCAGGGAACTCATTAAGGTTGGCCTGAGTGATAGCATACTTGCTTCATGAGAGAGTAAGGAAAAAACCAGTATGGGGAAGACACTGATGATGACCAAAGCTCCCCTGAGAAAGGATAGTGATTAGTTAAGCCTCTCTGTTGATAGTACTGCAAAAAAAACAAAAAAAAAACAAGCAGTGTGTTTACATCTTAGATTACATTAAAAGGATCACATAGAACATAGAGAAAATGGTCTACTTGATGAAAAAGATGAAGTAACATCTTACACTGACGTCAATGAATGATACTTTGCCTGTTTGAGTCTTGCTTGAGGGAATCTGTTTCTTTCATTTTGTTTGTACTTAGGGTTCCTTTCCCCATTGTTTCTGAAAAACATTAGATCACTGTGTTTTATGTTGAAATATCTTGCATGTTGTTTCAGTTCTTCTGAAGAGTTGGCTAGGGAATATGGAAACATAGAATGTCTGTGAAACTGGGGATTTAAAATGGATTGAATTAAATTCACTGAAGAAAAAAGCACAATACAGGCATTGAAATGATGAGATATTGTGGTTTCATTGTGGTCTCAAGCTTGGCATTTAGCCTGGGCTGAATGACCTGGCATGGTACTGACAATGTATGCCAGTCTGAGGAACCTTTAGTGTTCAATGAAAGGATAGTGTTCAATGAAAGGAACTTCCTAAAGGGGCTCTACTTGGAATGTTCTCTGATAGGGAAGCCCCTTTCTACAATGAACCTTCAAGGGTATCTACAGCAAGACAAACCAAAGAGGCAAGAGTAATTTTCCACCCCTGGAGGTTTAATTGTCCTAGTCTCGATAATGGCTCTTTTGTTTTGTCACAGAATTACCCAAACAAATCCCAGACCTCTTTGTTGAGTAGAGCTATCATATTGTAGTATACCCAAGAGCTGCTCTGGAGCATTACATTTTCCATTTCTTTTACATTTACATTTCTTTTCAAATCCCTCTTAAAAATCAAACTATAGACACACCAGTCTTCAGCAGATCCTCCACTGCCTCTTGGTTCAGATCCCTTTTCAGAGTCAAGGGTCCTAGCCAAGTCATCAGATGATCTAGCACTGCCATTGGCTCATAGTCTATCCTTTTCTTTTTCTCCATCCCTATCCTCCTCTCTCTGTGTCCTTCATTATCTTTGCTCCAGCCTATGTAGCCATTGGTGCCCCAGTCCTTCCATCCTCATCTGCTACTTTCTAATCTGCATTTTCCACTTCTCATACCCCTCCTCATATGTCATCCATCCTCTCACTGTGTCCTACGGCTACTCTTACTTCTGGCTGGGTAAGGTGCCCTGTAATATGATGGTTATAATGCAGTCCCTGCATAGTGTTCCCGATTTTAGCTTTCCACCTTTTTTTTTTTTTTTTTGGTACATCTTCTACTGTCCCATGGTTTATAAACCTTTATCACATTCCTAGTCCATTTGTTCTGCTAATGACTGCCATCTGTCCCAGAATATGCTATCATATAGTGCTGATCTGTGAAACTCTTATAGTGCTGATCTGTGGAACTTTGGTAGAAACCAACATATAGCTTCTTCTCATTCACCTGTAGCCCTTTTCTGTTCAGTTACCACCCTGCACCTCCCACTCAATTAACTGTACCAATCTCTTGTTGGATTGATTAAGGACTCCAATTCTTTTCCAAGTCTTTGTATTGAGCATCTTTTTTTGTAAAGAGTGTAGTTAGGTTTTTGACCTTTTGTATTTTTTATTTTATGTAACTGTTTTATCTTTACCCTGCCTTGCTGTTTTCTGAACTGTACAGTTTATGCATCCTAGCACACATTTATAACATCAAAACACAAGAGACCTTAAACTAAATGTCCACCCTGAAACGGATTAAATGCGTTTATATTGAAATATTTGTGATGTGTTTAATGGCTCTGTCGCTGAATTGTTAACTGATGTTGTATTGTCATTGTTCCTGTGAGAAGTCAGTTGTTATATGCTGTGCTGACATTTTTCTCAACAATCCCAAACGCCAAATTGTCTATGGAAAAATGTTAACTCAGAATTTATTTATAAAATAAATCTTTTGCACAATTGAAGATCACTTATGGATTAAATATTTTGATATCTGAGTCATTCAGGATAGAGTTTTTCCTTCAACTGGGTTGCCAGGTTATGTTTTCACAGGAAATAAAAACTTCCTGCTTTTACATTCACTTGGTATCATTGTTAATATGACATTCATTTAATGATACAGTATTTTAGTCAAAATATACAGCTGTTGGTATTTGGTAAAGGTATTGGTTCACCTGAAATCAAAAGTCTTCTGAGAAGAAAAAGCTCATACCAGAAAACAACACATTCATTTGCTTTACACACTGGATTGACAGTCATCTTGTAACATAGTCACTGTTATTTATTTGTGCAATTGTATTTGAATTCAAGAGTAGGTCTGGCTTTACTTTGCTTTCTAACATTTACATGTCACATAACCAGATGCTAGATAGATAGTCTATTAATGAGTTTCATTTATCAATTAATGCAAACCATTTGTTCCTTTTTTAGATGTCCATCCATCAATCCATTTTTTTGTCCTGCTTATCCTACACAGGGTCAGGGGAAACCAGAGTACCTGGAGGAAACCCCCAAGGCAAGGGGAGAACATGCATGCTCCGTACACACAGGGCGGAGACAGGAATCGAACCCCCAACCCTTATCTATTTAAGATGTCATCGATATCATTTTTGGACATCAACCAAAATGTTTGAGGGAAAATTCTTTGAGGTAGCTTTGATGCTCAAGTATACACAGTTCACATCCCATTGTACTGTAAGCAGAATATGACCACCTAAGATCCTGATTAACCCCAGGCATTTAAATTGAGATGCTCAAAACAATTACGACTGTTCTTGGCCATAAAAATGAACTGCAAATAACAGCTAATGAGTCTTGCTGGACCTTGACAATTTTGACAGTGGGAACGTTCAGAACACCTTACAATTGGAATTAGATTTTGCTAGTTAAAAAAAAAAGCCCACTAAAAATAGTATACTTTGTTATGATCACTCTTGACCTGAGAAATAAAATGCACTGATAAAATGAATAAAATAATAAACATTTTATATAAAAATAATAAAAATATTTAATAAAAATAAAATGCTACATAAAGACTAAATTTGTAAATATTAATGTGAATTCAGTTGATTCAGCTGAAATATTAGGTGTTGAAATGCATCATTTGTTTAGCCAAAAGCTCTGGCAGAGGAACATCAGTGACACTGTACTGTTTATAGCTGATCTCAAGCTCTTAATGGCTCTCATTGTTTTTCCCCAGACTTTTAAAGACTTCCCATGAGCTTCTGCAATTGTCCATGAATTTTATTCACTTTCCTCACTTTCCGTTTGTGAGTTTAGCTCTCAGTCCATGTTTACCTTAAGTGCTTGACTGCTCATGTACTAAATAAGACAATAAACATAGTTTATGGGATGTGAATCGGCACTGCAAACTAAGCACTTGTGGTTATAGCCTATTATTTATGGGAACTTAGTTTATGTTCTGTAATATGCACTTGCTCAAAATGGTCATATCAAATGCATGCGTGTATGACAGGCTCAAAATTTGAACAACATCAGCAGCGTGCACCATTGGAACGTAAGCTCTATCTTAGCCTAGTTTGGATGTAAATTTGTCACTATGTTTGAGTTTATGAAGTACTAAAAAGAATAATTTTTTTAAATGTTATATTTATGTCCTTCCACATGTTCAAATGCAGATTATGTTTGCAACATTTGTTGTTGGTGTGGCTTATTAAAATGACCAACAAAGGAAATATACTGCCTGCTCATTCTCTATGACTCCTCCTCTGCCTCACAATTGACACTTGCCCATGGGCCCGCTGCCACATACGCACTACTTGATCTACCTTAAGTGTCTGTAACATTTTTAGTTTTAATTTAACAGCTCTCAACATTTTGTACCGATGTCATACCCTGATTTATGATCAAACTTACATTCACCCTGTGCAACTGGCTGCAAGTGAAGTAATTCAGATGAAGACGGGCTGATATTTTAGACCTCAAGGAGAGGAGACATCCATCATTTTACCTTAGGATGGACGCAATGGAGATGTCAAATCATCTTAACCCCTTTAAATCCTAATTTAGTACTTGTGTAAACATATCTAAAAGCAATGTTTTTTAAATGGGGCTAATTAGGTACATATAGTAGGTACTACAATTTTTTTGTAGAAAATTGTACTGTTAGAGAATTTTGAAATAAATATCAATTTAATGTGATTAGAAATATGAATATGATTAAAACGAATTTAATAAGTAACTAAGTAGGAATTACTGAATACCAGAACTGGCTTTATTATTGACCACATTTTGTTGCTATACAGTAATACATAATCACAAATAATATATGCTCTGCAGCAGAAATAAAATGGACAAACAGCTTACTAAAATAAAAAAACAGCTAACGGCGTTTTCCAAAAAACAGGACAATTGTGTAAGAATTGGATTTACCTTAAACTAATTATCTCAGTATATATTAATAAATAATCTCCTATTTGGTTGATATACAGTATACAATGTATTCTGCAATATATAGGTAATCATAGCATCAAATACGCCTTTTATTGTGTCAAATCATTTGCTGTATGATCTTTCCAAATACAAGGTTCTAAAAAAGGGGATACATGGCTTTTACGCCCATTAAAGCGGAGTAATGAAGCCAAAAATGTTTCAGCACCACTGTCTTAAAGCATATTATTTATTAACTATTATTAATTATGCAGTACCTACAGTGAAACTAATAGGAAAGGAATATAATTACAAGAGTGAGGAATGTCCAGGACCTGTTCCATTAGGTTTGGACCTATACCATATTAGCCTGCTTGTGTTATGTCCTGGGTAGGCTTTAAAATCTCTCAATGTCAAATAAAAATCTGGATTTTCAACAATCACATTGCTGGGAGCTATGATGATGTTCAGCAAGTCCATTCAGCATAGGCTTATATTTACCTCGGAGGTCCAACCTCTTTGATTGTGTGCACACTGTTTAGGTCTTGCACTGCAAATTCACTTCATTGCTCTAAATATTGAGCCAAATTGCTGTTCGTTGTTTTATCAGTGGTTTTAGTTTAGTCTGCAGGCATGCTGGGGATTACATTGTTTCCCAAGGCTGGACTGATACCCCTTCAGCTTCCACTTCAGGTTGTCAATGCAAATGCCAACACACGCAATGCTACACAGAGCTTCCACCACATGGCTATCCTGACAAATATCAACAATCAATCGAGAACTGCTGAACAACAAGGGCTTTTTATGTTATTGCCAGGTGGAGCAAGTCCAGCTCTTTGGAAACACATTTCTTCCTTTCCATGTTGGCTCTTTAATAGCATTTTTCTTCTCTAGTTATATTTGAAGGCTGGTTTCATAATTTAATTTCAATACACAATTACTTCCTTGGCTTGAATATTAGTAAAGGTCTAAGCTTTGCTGAAAGCTTTTGCAATTTGCTCCATCAGCATGCCGTATTTAATTTGTGAAGGAAAATTGCATATGTATGTTTGTCAGTGGTGAATGTAAAAATGTTTCAGAGGCTCAAAAATGAGCTTCAGAGTAGTTAGATAGTTTGGAGGCCTTAGGAGTTAGGGTTTCTAAAGGGGTTTTACCTGAAATCCTTTGTTGTGGGGTTTTGTCTAGACCCTTATGTTCTATGTACACTCAAAATATAGCTTGATTATTTTTTACACAAATGTTGGGTTTAGCTTGTTGAGTCAAGTACTTAATGGCTAATGTGAACCAAATTTGGTTAATAATCAACAACCCAGCATGGGGATTTGGACCTGAAAGAGAACAGGCATGTCAAGATTCATTTTCTGGAATTTTCCACTGCATCTGTTGAGACAGAAGAGCAACCAGAGAAAGCTCTAAAAGAAAACAATTGTGACTGCAAGAAATGTAAGTTTTCTTTTCACATTTTAATTAATTTATTATTTAGTTGAACCTTTCAACTTATACTTTTGTATTAAATAGACGTTATGTATTCAATATCTTTTTTACACATAGTTTGAACTGATAGCCAGTGTTAGCTTGCTGACAAAAAGTAAGCTAGCTAATGTTATTTAAAGGGAAAATATGGATGAAGTTGGCTTCTTGTAATAAATAAGACAAATTAGTATTTGTTGTAAAAAAAAAATTAAAGCTTAGGTTAAATTCTTACATACATTGTTACCTAATTTTGGGCTGCTACATAACTATTATCGCTACTTCTAGATAGTTAAAACTTGATATTCCTTGCTCATGATTTCAAAATAAATGCATCTTATATAGACTTTTAGCCAAGTAAGGCTAACACAACGTGGTTTTTGTGCAAATATGAAAAAAAAGCTGTTCACGTGACATACACACTGGGGAGGGTGAAGGCTAACACCTGCTTCCTTCAAGAGACATGAAGCCAGTCAACTGCATCCTTTCAAACTGCTGCTCATGCTGCATCACAGGGCAGCTTAAAACTCTTGGTGGAAAACATTATCTACCCTCTTCCACATACATAAGCTCAAAGATGGCCACAATTGGCTAATGTCGCTGTGATTGACAGAAGAGATAGGGTATGCCATCCCTCACACCCACAGAGAGCGCGGCCAATTTTGCCCCCTTTGGCTCCTATCTATGGGTAGCTGTGGCATTGTCGGGATTCAAACTCACAATCTACATTGACAATGTCATGCAAAGGCACATGCAAAGGCATTTTATTTTTGGCCGAGCTGTAGCGTGAGGATGAGAAAGTGCAATCAAAAATGGGCAGATTACAATTACTTTTTCAAAAGGGCATGATCATTCCAATATAAATATTAACAATGAAATGGCAAATGGACTTTGCATTTGCATTTTGAGATGGCTGTTGGCTGTCACTGTACATTACTGTGCACAAAAATGCAAAAGCAAATACACATTTTGCAGTAGAATTGAATTATGTGTCAAATTATGCAAACACAAGGAAAATGCAATTGCAGATGTGTTTGAATAAGCATTTTCTATTTAATCTGAATCGAGTCTGGGAAATGCTGCCATAAGCAATGAATCTGGTGCTATTTACAAACACTTGGGATAGCAGACTCTTTTGTAAAAATTGTGGCATTTCTCTTATAAACACCAGTGTTAATATTTAAGTAGATCCTGATTGACTTTGATTACATTATAATATGCCAGCATAGTAGTACACCTAATTTGGGTTAATCAAAATGTTCCTCTAATAAGATCCGGCTGAAAAGAAAAGAAAGTAAGTAAACAACTTTTCTCAAAGACACACATACACACATGCAACAAATTTCCCTCCAAATGGCTGAGCTTTTCTGTTTACTTTAGGGAAAACTTTTAAATTAATGTCCCCATAACTAATGATGGAGAATATCTTCTTACTGTAAATATAAATGAACTACAGACATGCTTTCAGGTATTTTATTTTCTATTAGGCAATCACTTCAGCAGATGATATGATTTTGGCAGACACCTGAATAAGAGATGAACACTGTAGTCTCCTGACATTGAAAAAGCTTATATTTAACTGGCCTGGAATGTCTCCTATATAATATTGCAAATCACTGAGTCTGCCTACAAAAAAATAAGCTTTAAATACTGGTTAATGTTCATTTAACATGTAAGCTGATGACTAGGAAAGAGTAAAATAGGATGGGGCATGCTGGAAATTAATCAGTGATGGGAAGTGAAGTATTCTATTCCTCTATACCACAGCAATGTGCAAGTGATCACATTTTTTATCAGTTAAAGAATACATCATACATTTATAGTTGCATTTAATGTTGTGGAAAGTCTGTGAAACAGGCTCCTGTTATCATTACGTTATAGCAGCTATAAACAGTTTTTCTCTAATCATTGTCTCTTTTTTATGTCTTGTCAAGTTAATAAGGAAAAAATTGCAGCTTCTCACGTTAAAGAGAAACACCTGTCTTGAACATTTTCCCGTGTCAGAAAACTTAATTGCTGACATCTCACAGAAAACTTCACCATGTCAAAAATGATGCACATTTAAAAATATGTTTATGTGGAGAGTCCATCATACAAGTCCCTCTGTAAGTTGTTACTATAGAATGACAACATATTAGAAACAGCACTTTAATAGAAACCTTGCAGCCATAACTACTTTAAGCCAACAACCAATCTGACCAATCACAACCAAGCATTCAGCATACAAAGGAGGTAAACTATCTATCTATATTGCTCGCAAAGTATGTATAGTAACCTGGGCCATTGAAGGAATATTTAGGATGCTGTGTGTGGGGAGACAGTTAAATGTCTCCTAATAAGCATCCTATATATATATAACACATTTTACATGTCTGCCTTGCATTCTGCTTTTACTGTCCTCCTATGCTAAAGTAATTTTAAAGCAATAATGATATTTTTATATCATTGAGATAATGAGATTTTTTACAAGCACTCTCTGCCCTTCATGAGGGAGAGCTTGCTTTCAGACATGTTCCTAAACCTCACGTGCTCAAGACTGCCAAGGCCTATCAAGGCCCTTCAACTCCCAGCCAGCAGTTTGATCTCAGCCTCTCTGGGCTCAGGCATATATTCTGGCTATGCAGTTGTTTTGCAGAGAGCTTTTTTTTGTTTTCCTGGCCAGGCCTGTGGAATAAGTAGTCCTGGGGGGTTCCGGGCCTCTGTTTTCTTAAAAACGTGCATAGTTTGATAGGCCCCCACTGTGTTGAGATGAAAAATTCCACAGATCTCCATATAGTCAGTCCTGTGCCAGCAGTTAAACCCTGAGCAAAATGGATGGGATCACTGTTGTCTGTGTTTGTATGATGACAGATTTTTTTGTGATGGATTATATAGGCTTTACAAGAGGATTTTTACATCAAGCCTTAAGGACTTTCATTCAAAAGCCGTATCTCACACATTCTGTACAAGGTTTGAGAAATGTCAGAAGAAATGAAAGAAAAGAAAAAGAAAAACAAACACAACACTATGTTTAGCTAGATTAACATTCATAAATGTCTCGATATGATTCAGAAGTTCATCATGTATTATGAATCATAAGAAAGTTATCACGCCCTTAATAGGCCATTAATCTGTAATGTTACTGATAGATTTCCTGTGGCTAGTAAGATAGATGGAGCTATGGGAGAGATGAGTGGAACGGAAGGGCAGACGGTGTGAAGTATAGCCCTCCTGTGGATTAGATCAGCTGGTGCAGGATATCATTTTTGCTGTTGACATTAATAGATATTAACTGTGTGATGGATTTGCTGTGACTGCATGTCTACCCAAACTTACTAATCTTTCTTTGCATATCAGAGTCCAGCAACATGTCATGCTGTGTTTATTCCTGTGCGGGTTTATTAAGATTCTCTGTCATATATTGACCTGTTTCCATTGCTATGAAGATGATCCTTAAACTCTATATTTATGGTGTTCAAATGAACTGATGACAGGTAATATAATCTATAAATAGTGCCTCCTAATAATGGGGAACCCATAAAAATGAAAGCAAATCAGAGTACATGGTTATTTCAGAGTTGTATGTTAATTCTGTCTGTAATACAATGCATTCATGCTTTGCCAGTGACACCATTTCCATCTCTCTCTCTCTCTCTCTCTCTCTCTCTCTCTCTCTCTCTCTCTCTATTTCTCTCTGTCTCTTTGCATGTTCCTCTGCCAAATGCTCCCTCCCTGGAGTTCAAATATTTTGGCAAAATTAATAGACAAGGTAAAGCCAAGGCTCTGATTGGGCCAGACAAAAAACAGCCACGTTTCTTGCACGATAAGACTGTGAGTAAGAGTGAAATCACTTGCTGCAGCCAAATGAGTTACAACAGCAGTGCAAGCTTATCAGCACCTCCACCTTAGCCACGTGGGATGTAACTGCTGCACATTAAATCAGAACCCAGGTGTCAGCAATGCCTTCATGTTTCTTTGTGCCTCTGTTATGTCATATAGACTGCTGGTTGCCAGGTTTCAAGTAAGTTAAGTATTCAAGATTTATTCATTATTCAAGATTTTAAAACCTTGTTTTATAGGGCTGATATAACCATGTCATTTCCATATGTCTTGTCATGTCCATTTACATTTATGGCATTTGGCAGACGCCCTTATCCAGAGCGACTTACAATAGTGCTTTGAAGTCTATCAAAAATACATTCTGATATTGGCTCACTAGGTCACAAACTAGGAATACCATCAACCCAAAACTTTTTTTGTGTGTGTGTGTGTGTGTGGTGTGTGTGTGTGTGTGTGTGTGTGTGTGTGTGTGTGTGTGTGTGTGGAAGTGCTAACTTAAGTACTTTATGAAGAGGTAAGTCTTTAGACGTCGTTTGAAGACTGCCAGTCACTCAGCTGTTCAGACATCTAAGGGAAGTTCATTCCACCACCTTGGTGCCAGAACAGAGAAGAGTCTCGATGCATGTCTTCCTTGTACCCTGAGAGATGGTGGGACCAATCGAGCAGTGCTAGAGGATCAGAGGGAGCGTGGTGCCACGCGAAGTGTGATAAGAGCTTTGAGATAAGTGGGTGCTGTTCCGTTTTTGGCTTTGTAGGCGAGCATCAGTGTTTTAAATCTGATGCGGGCAGCTACAGGAAGCCAGTGGAGGGAGCGCAGCAATGGGGTGGTGTGGGAAAATTTAGGAAGATTGAAAACCAATCGTGCAGCTGCATTTTGAATCAGTTGCAGAGGACGAATGGTGCTCAGAGGCAGACCTGCCAGGAGTGAGTTGCAGTAGTCCAGTCTTGAAATGACAAGGGACTGTACAAGCACCTGTGTAGCCTGTGTGGAAAGAAATGGACGAATTCTTCTGATGTTATAGAGGAGAAATTGACATGAGCGTGTCAGATTAGCAATGTGAGAGGAGAAGGACAGTTGATTGTCCATGGTTACCCCAAGGTTGCGTGCAGTAACTGAAGGCGAGATCAGAGAATTGTCCAGGGAGATTGCAAGATCCTGAGATGGGGATGAATCACCTGGGATGGGATGGGATGGGATGGGATGTCACAACATTCTATGATATTAAACTCTCATGTAACTATCATGATAGCTGTCATGATGTTTAATGCCACGACAGCTTGTATTCACATGCATGTATTCTCTATTTTGCGTGTTTTATAACAGATATTATTGCCTGTACTTTTTGAGAATTGTCATAACACTTGACAACCGCATAAGAAATGTCACTTGACTTCTCATAGAAGAATCTTACTTTCATTCTAACACATTACAATCAAGTGTAAGACAACACCATAAAAGATTTGTAATAGCGTACGGTATATGCGGACTAGAGCACCATTGTTTATTCGTAATGTGTCATAAGGTGTTAGGTCATCCCAAGTTATGATATTGTCATTATGTATGATAGTGCTAAGTATGATGAGAAGTATGATGATTTTCTCATTAAGTATGATCATGATAGTGTCATTAAGTCATAAAATAAATATTAACTAGAGTACATTCCTTTTATTCTTAATCTTCAGGAACTGGTTTATCCTGGTCAAGGTCACCGTGGAAGCATTAAATATTATGACAGCTATTGTGACAACGATCAATAACGATAACATGACAGTGTTATATAACTGGATATAAACTGTCATGACTGCCTATGACATCTGTATGTGTTTGTGAAATAAGCTGTCATAGCATTAAATATTATGACAGCTATTTACTAGATATAAACCATCATGACCTTCTATGATATCTGCCTGTCTTTATGACATGGCTATGCCAGTCTTATTATACAGGATTCAAGTAACATTGGTCAAGTACCATTAGACAGTTCAAAATAACCAGGATGACTGAAAAGCATTGACTTTCACGTACACCATAGAGGAACAAATGCTACATTGTCCATTTTCAGAGAATGTTTCCTGCAGACAACACACATGTGCAAGTCCCACCCAGACATTGATGAGCTAGTCCCTTGTATGAGTGATACTGGCCATCTTTGTCAGAGCTATCACTCAGTATGGCATGTTGATCTCAGGTTGCGAATAAATGCCATAAATTGGAGGTTTGAAGGAATCTGAATTCATAAGGTTCTATACTGATATACCTGTCAAGCTGTCTCATCAGAGAACGTTTAATACAGGACCAATTGCATAGTCAAAGGATCTATGAGGCTGGTTATTTCCTTCCATGTGTTGAGATGTCAGAGTATTACAAGCAAGAAAAGGTGCCAATGGGTGACACAAAATATGTTAAGGCAAGAGGTGTTACATGTTACAGTTCAAGCATAAAAATACCAAAAATCAGATTCTATTACAGATGTCCATGCATAATAAAATGAAAAATAACAATCTACTGGTGATTCATCTGATTATTGTCGTCCACTTGCTTCCATGTATAAGTATAATTTTATAACTAGACCTTTTCCATCTGTGACTAATTACTGAAAGCTTTCTGCTGCAAAACACAATTTAGCCCTTTCAACGTGAGTGAATAATACAGACATGAGATATGGGTTATTTGTTCGATACACACCGAGAGCTGACACATACTCTCCATGTTCTAAGATGAAACACAGATCCTGGCTGTGTTTAGGAATTGCCTGTTTTCCTTTCTATTCCAAGTGACGACTTTCACAGACTCACCGTCCCCTGCCAAGTTAGTCTGCTGCAATCAATTTGTTCTAGGTAATACATTAATTGAATCAAGACGCTGTAAATATTGTTTTGGTTCCTCTGATTTAGGATTGGCTTTTCCTGATTGAGGAATGCAAGCATTTTCCCAGCCGTCACTGAAAAGTAAATTTTTTAACCCCTATGTGATAAATTAATGAATTAGACTCATGGAACGTCTCTCATATCTCTTTGGTGTCTTTTGTTAAGACAATATGTAAGTGCAACAATGAGGATGGCCATAAGGCAGAGTGGGAAGATGAAAGCCCATCAGCAATGCAGTTTGGGCGTCTCTACATTCAAATGGAACATCAAGCAAGATAACATTGTCAAAGTGGCTAATGAACAATATATTATGTGTTTGACTTGGCCCTGGCAATAACACTGTGTTAACTGTCTAGACTTGTGGCTATGACTTACTGCAATAAGCAATAATCTATCCACACTGTCTGACTGTCTTGAGTCTATCATTATTAGTGGAGTCTCGGGATGCCGTGATATTCAGCTGAATAAAAGGAAAAAACAGGAGTGTCATAGAAAGTATTTTAATGGTGCAACAGTCTACAAAGGTCACTGAAGAGATGTGAGAAGGCAACAATTCATATTTTATTTGTCATGGGTTGTATCCTGGAAAACTGAATATTTGGACTGTGTTCTACCAGTTGAACTAAGTTTTAGGTTGATAAATGAACACAGGTGGCTTGTGCTCAATATCCAAATTTGGCCTTACAGCAGTACACTGTTCAGTGTTATATCAGTGGATGGAGGGATTTATTCCTCTACAATGAAAAAAAAAGCTCCCTCCTACTAGTGTCTTATTCGTATTTACCTGTCGTATGAATATGAGATGCCCCAATTTGCCATTTCCATGTAATGAAATTCATTTAAGCTGCATGAAAAGTTGCTGAAATAGTGAACCAATAAAAGGAAAGCATTGCTAACAAGATTTGAGGAAAGAAAATGTTGTCCAAGATCCAAGGAAAGAAGTACATGGAAAAGAGGGGAAAGAATAAATTTCAGAGAAGAAGAGGTGCTTTTGTTCAAAGCTCCTGCAAATAATAAAATGTGCTCCAGCCATGTTCGGGCAGAAAATGGAACCATTTTCCAACCTCTCCAGCATGTACTTACTGTATATGAATTCTGTATTGTTTGTCTCTTTAGTGTATATCTTTTACTTGGAAAGGTGCATGAGGTGTGCCTTAAAAATATTGCTCTAAAAGCTAATAATTAACACTGACATTAACATGACATAACATAAATCCACATGATAGAGTTTAAACCATGTTGCAAGTCCAAGGGTTTATCTGTAGACAAATGCACCTCTTATTGAACCGGAAGGACTAATGAGCTAATTACATTCTCTACATTTGCTCATTTCGATTCACATTTATAAATTACATGTTGGCACTATAATGTGAGTGCAATATAATGTGTGTCATCATTGATATGCTGAAGTTTTCTTTGAGGAAGAAGGAGTTTTTAGAAGGTGTCTCCAGGGTTAGAAACAGCATCACACCACCATATTGTTGTTATTTACTTATAACAGCAATCCCCATTATCTTTTATTCCTTATGCAATGAATACTGTAAGTGAAACAGAACAATTTGAATCCATATATATCAGCATGTCTGCTGCATTTGGTAACGCTTACTGTCCAGAGTCAAGCCATGGCTCTTACACATTTACAGATGACTTGTATAGTTTAATCTAATGTAAGCAAAGAGGTGTTAATATAATCCAAATTACTCTAACATGATTCAGGGTTCTCATGCCTGGAACTAGGACACATGAACTCTTTTATGGGACAGATAAAGGAAGTAGTAGTATTTCATGATCTCATGATGTATCTCATATAGTGAAAATTCTCAAATAAACTCGGAGGAAAATTTATGAACGAATAACCTTTGGCCTGCACTATGAGATGTGAAACAGGCCTGAGCTTGTTTGCAGATAAAAGCACATGAATTTTGTGATATCGTTTTGGGATCTTTGGGATTGCAAAACATAATCTACCTGAAGAAAATGGGTAACACTCTCTCGGAAGGTTCAAATGAACACATTTGAATAACAGAAACCTATATTTTGTTTTGAGTGAAAATTCAATTCTAATGGCACTAAAATAATTCTTAGAGATGGCACATGAAGTTTCCATATGTGAGTACTACTTGGGAATTATGCTTTAAGCATCAAATTGCTGTTTGAAGCATATGGATATACTGCACTGATGACACTTCATGGATACTAAGGCTTCATGAATATGGTGTAATGAGAAAGAGACAAATAATAAATAGGAAAACAGAGTTATTTTTAGATGTATTACTGAATGGTTATTAGTCTGTTATGAAGTACATACATTCTCCTAATGCCAAATAGCAACATAAGCTATATTCATATATTCTGTGCATGCCCTGTAAATGGTTGTCAGGCTTATGCATGTATTATGAATATATTCTTCAAATTAAGTAATATAAAAATTACTTCTGTTTCCTTCTTGATGCACTGGCCAAACTAATTTCCAGAAGCAATGAATTTTAAATTGAAATGAAAACATCCCACTAGGCCCACCAATCCGTGTGCTGAGGGTCAGTAAAAATGGAAACAGCATGACTTATTGAAACAGGCTGCACAATACTCATTATGTCCATGGGTCTTTCAAACAGGTTTAAATAAAATTTCAGAATCTAGTGGGTGGATAGAAATATGTTCTAAAATTTCATTTCTTTTTAAACCACACCCAGGTGAACTAATCCAAGTTTGAATTTTGGCCAGCTGGGAAATGTCAGAGAATGCTTGTATAAAAAAAAAAAGCTTACATTTATGGACCATATGTTACATTAAGCTCTCTGCTGAGCATTGTATAACACCAATACAATGTATAATGTCTTTCACTATAAACGTGTGATTGATAGTGCTACACCATAAATATGCTAGCACACACGCAATATTGTAACTAGCGCATATTTGAACCATTTTGGACTTTATTACCTGAAGAATCTCATTTGCCCATTTTGGTGATAACAGAAGTTGCTCTAGTCATGAAATCATGATGGATTTAATAAGTAAGGATAACAAATAATAAGAGATCTTATTATTCTTGTTGGATTTGTGGTTTTGCCAAAGTGTGCGTTGGTTGGAGCATCATTTGTGGCTATGTCACTCAGCCAATTGTTATGTGCTTATGTATGGTTTTATTTTAACAAATATCTAACGCCTTTCACACAATATTATGTCTCACACCTGACTGAAACAGTTGTAGTATTACTGAGTGATACAAAAGCTGTAATGTAATGGAGCCCACTCCGCATTTAAACACACTAGCTGTGTTTCAATTACATGCTGTATTTCCTTGAACAATGGGCTTTCTGAGTGAATTTACAGAAAACAGACATGGTTTGCAAAGGGGATGTACAAGAAAATGGGCCAGCTATGAAGAATATGTTCGAACTATATCCAGCTGGAACGCTCCAAAGATTTTGCAGTGACGACAAGATTAATCGGATTTTCACCAAAAATGGATCCATGTGTAGCCTATCTTCTGGATACATGTTTAGGAATGACTTCAGATTGCGTGTTGCCACTAAATTTAGGGTGCATCTACCCCAGTTTGTCATCCACCACGACTGTAAATGAGCTTGCAGCTTCTATTGTGACCCCATGTATTAGGGGAGCGGCTCATACCAAATCCTCAGTAAGTACAAGATTCCGAACTGTGAAGAGATTTTGGAGGAATGTAGCCAACATTCCTCAAGCTCTTTGTAGTTGGACCAAATGAAATAACAGTGATTAAATGGGCACATGACTTGGAAATGAATGATGTTCTTAGTGAAACAAAAATGGGACAGGAATATGAACTGACTTCAAACTGGTTAGGACTATCTATTTAATTACAGAAGGCAGCATAATTTAAGAATGGAAGAGTTAAGGAATTAAAGCAAGGAACATGAATTTTAATCGTACCTTGAAGATACATCAATGCATAAGGAAAGCCTTTTTCTGTGTGGTCTCTCTTTTTTGTCTGTTCTTAACCATCTCCCTCTCCCCTTATAAAAAGAATAGTTTTACTGCTATTATGAAGGGGGTTTGGTATAGAGTTGGCTAGTGAAAAAAAGACAAACACCACACAGTATCCCTAAGCACACTTTGTTAGTGCCAGCAGCTAAAGCGGAAACTTTTGCAACTGCTCCCTGCTCAGACATTATGCCACAGAGGTGTGTCTGTTTCATACCACAACACTAAGAGCAGAAACAGCTCTGTAGAGGAACATGACCTGACACAGTTGTTTCCTATTAACAAGTCACCAAGGCTTTAAGGTCTAAGCGTTGGAAACCTAAACCTATTTTAAAGTGGCCTAAAGAGTTCAAGCTTATTTGAGTTAATTGTCATTTATTAAAGGAGAATTAATCATATTTACACCACAGCGCTGTTGAATTCCTGAATATCAATGGTCAGGTGGTGTTGATTAATTTTCTATAACACAGGCTCTGACAATTGAGTATTTTCCAATATCAGCACACACTGAATTGTTTTATTCCTCTTATACTACATCAATGTGCCAATGAGTAATTTTTTTATTAACTAAAAAACAACATGTCAGACTTTTAAACTGTTTAAATTACATTTAATATTGTGGAACATCTGTGAGACAAACTAGGTCCTGTTATCAATATATTATAGCAGCGATAAACAGTCATTCCCTCACCAGCCTCTCTGTTTTTCTCTCTTAAAATAACACACACACACACACACACACACACACACAAATGCAGCTCATCATATTAGTGAGAAAATGCAACACACAACGTCCTCTGTCCTAAAGAATTTCCTGCACCAGAAAGTCTGTTACAAAGCGCTGACTCTGGTGACTCTCTTATGACAGAAAGCTTCACCAATGATGAGACATATTTCTTTGTTAAACAAGAATATGTTGTTAATCCATTTGGTATAGTCTTAGTGTATGTGTGGTGTCCACTATACATGCCTATGAATTAGCTGTTACTATAAAAATTATAACATATCAGATGAATGAATGACCATACTGTATTTAATTTTGATTCATTTCTATTTAATATTCTATTTTCATACTATATGGTCAAAGGTATGTGGACACCTGACCATCACACCCATATGTGGTTCTTTCCCAAACTGTTGCCACAAAGTTGGAATCACCTAATTGTCTGGAATGTCTTTGTATGCTGTAGCATTAGGAATTCTCTTCACTGGAACTAAAGGGCCCAAACCTGTTTCATCACGAAAACGCCCCTGTGCACGAAGCCAGGTCCATGAAGACATGGTTTGCCAAAGTTTGATGAGGAGAACTCAAGTGGCCTGAGCCCTGACCTCAACCCCACCGAACACCTTAGAAATAAATTGGAATGCTGACTGTGCACCAGGCCCGCTCACTTGACATCAGTACCTGACCTCACTAATGCTCTTATGGATGAATGAGCACAAATCCCCACAGCTACGTTCCAAAATCTAGTAGAAAGCCTTCCCAGAAGAGTGGAAACTGTTATAACAGCAAGGAAGGGGGGCCAACTCTGCGGTAATGGCCATGGTTTTGGAATGGGGACATATGGGTGTGATAGTCAGGTACAGTATACGGTCCACACACTTTTGGCCGTATAGTATACATTTAGAATATTTTGTATATATCAAAATACATTTTGACATTTCGTGTGGCTGCAAGTAATCACTAGTATCCTGAATGCTTTGGGATTTTTCTAATTTTACAGCTACCAAGGTGTGAAGGTTTTATCTGAACTATATGATCACTTCCACACACTGGCATTGTTAATAGTTACAGGATGTTTTCACATAACATACAGATGGATTTAATGACTTAGATCATGGATATTCTCACCTCAAAACAACAACAAACAAGCCATTAATCATAATTTTATTTGACAATTATTAGTGATGGTCTGTTAGCAGCATGACTAGAATCCTGATTTGTGTCCTTTCCTGATTTCTTCACTTTCTTTACAAATAACTATATATCACCTTTAAATAAATAACCCCATTAATATCAAGTGCCTGTGTTACTTGATATCTCATAAAACATGCAACAATAATAGATTCATCCATTCACACTACCTTCTATATCAGTAACTGATCTCATCACAAAAACAGTGTTGGAAAGTATGGAAGGTTTACTGTGCCGAGACAGTGACATAATGGAGCACCTGTTGACTTTGTCCCAGCATCCTCTAGCCTAACAAGAGTGATTAGACAGAGCATGGGGTGGGCAAAGCAAAATATTGCAAAAGAAAACTGTTATAGACTGGCAAGTCCTGGTTAGTGGAAATAGGTCATACTTTCCTTGTATAAAGCTCGCACTGCTGGCGCCATAGGAGACACTACAAGCAAAATTAGCGAATTTGTGTTTTTCTTCTCATGGGACCTCAGGCTCAAGCTGGCAGCTCTGAGTTTCATTGGCTTTTACACCTACATGATGATGGTATGACTCACAACACAGGTCTGCTGGAGACAGAGCAGACATTATATACAGGATCAGCACGATTAAGCAACTCTTGGCTCACTCTAGGATCCACATTCAGTAATTAAATATCTCCCAGTCTTAAACAAGACTCTGCCAGTATAATGGCAATGCAGTTAAGTCATTCCCTCACTGAAGGATGCTTTGAGGCTATCTCTGGGCAGACAGATTAAATATTTCACCCCACGTATGAGGCAGTGTCTGATTCCTCATGTGCAGCACATTTTGAAACCATGCTCTCTGTTTGAAGGCCAAGCTTTGATGAACAGAACTAAAGCTTGGCAGGTAGCAGCCTCTTATGACAGGCAAGCTGAACTAAAGCTGAAATAGAAAAAACTGGAAAGAACACTGAAAAGGACTAATCGGGTCAAGGCGTGAAAAATAACAAACCACACCTTGATTTTCTGATGTGTTTTCATCATCATCATCAAGGCTTATGTTTCATGTGAAAACACATGCAATATACACTACACTGCAAAGGTCTTAGGCACTATATTATTTTTTAGGTAATTTTTGTCTTTGAAGTTTATACCTTCTGAATAATTTTGCCAGTGGAAAGAACATTCACTTTCCAAAGCTAATTGTTTCTGAGAACTACTTTTTGTATGCCATTAAAAAGTAACATATTAAGTATTAGAGGCATATTAATAACTTTTAATATAAAAACACCATAATAGCTGTCTGGTACTACCTGCAGAAACAGAAGTAGGTGCGACCGCCAAACTCTCCAGATGAACTGGAGCAGGTTCTTCAAGCTGTTTGGAAAAACTTACCAGCCAATTTTCTTATAAAACTGCATGACAGTATACCTGAGAGGACTGATGCAGTTTTAATAGTAAAGAGTGTTCACACCAAATGTTGACTTAGTTATTTCATTCTTGTACATTGCAGTAATTTTGAAGGCATCATAGCTTTATAGAATTTCTTTATGTGCCTAAAGGCCAATTCACATTAGATGTGTCACATCAAGTGTCACATCAATTGTCACATGTAGCGTTGTGTCACATGTTGAGTTGAGACCCCGTATTATTTCATTTTAAAAAGTGCAGGTAATCACGACCTGCACGTAATCACAGCTGTGCTGATATTCACTATAGCAGCAATAATGTGAGTGTAAAATTGCTTTTATAGAACAGTTCTACAAACAAGAAATTAATATGGAGTTACTGACATTTCAATCATGATATGCAATAAAAGTTCCCAAAGAAGCCGCAGCTGGATAAAGAGTTGTAAATAATTTATCAGCTTAACATTTTTAACACCTCAAGTGTGTTTTAATAGTTTACTTTCTGTTCAGCTTCAAGAATTTCTCCTATTCATACTATGGAAGGATGGCATAACAAACAAGCCTTTTACTCTGTGTAAGGCTAGTGTGACCAGATGTTCTATTTTTCCTGGATGTGACCACTTATCAAGGATTAAAATATCCATCCAAGATTTTAGAAAATACATAAAATTGCCTGAGATTTACTCATTACTTAGTTTTTGGAAACTGAATTTCTGTTTGTTCCATTCATGAACTTGCACATGGTGTAAATTAGTAGTGTGCATACTGCCTAGCAGACATTAGGTAAAAAGTCTGCCTGACAGACTGAGAATATGAAGCCAGAGCAAAGCTGTAATGAACGTCAAAGTTGAGAGAAACACAGCATATCCCCAAGGTGAATGGAATGTGAATGGATCAGAATCCGCCACTGCCATGCACAGTGTCGTTCCTTTCCTTCAGTTGCTGCTGCCGGCCTTTGCGATTGCAAACCGCAAAATTTATGTGCAAACAAAGCTCTACATTTCCATACATGTCCATTATTGATTTCATGATTATCAAACACCAGTTTTATGGAGGTTTATATCATCTGATTAAACTTCAGGGAATGTTGTATTTGAACTGCATGTATCTTATGAATACTTTCTGTCATGGCCAAGATTTGTTCTTTCGGTCATGACTCTTTTTTTTTTTTTTAAATATGTTTTAACGATTGTGTTAAAAAACAAAAAAACAAACAAAATAAACATGCTAAACTTGAGTCACTTAATTCCTTTCCTATTGACTGATATTCACTCTGCTCTCATTCAGCAGGTCAGTCTTTAAATGAAGTGAACCTCTTATCATTACCGAGACTCACTTCTCTCTCATTCAGTAGATCACTGTTTGAATCAGCTAATCTTCAGTCATGACTGAAATTTGCTCAACTCTCATTCACCATGTCAGTTGAGTCAGTGGCTACATTTACATGCACATCAAATTCCATTTAAGGCCTATATTCCGGTTGCAGCCATATTCCAAATACAATGTTTATATGTGTATCTCCTTTCAGTGGATTTTCTGAATAAGGTGTTTACAAATTTCCAATTCAAATTTCCAATTCAGGCATGTTCCTGGGTGGGAATCAGAAATTGGGGAAAAAGAATATTGTCTTAATCTGAATCAGGCAATCGGACTGCGGTGGTTACATTGAATATTGATTAATATCAGAATATTGATGTGAATGTAAACGTAGTCAGTGAGTTATTGAATATATAGAATGTCTCTGAATGATTTGGCATTACAGTTTCCCTTCACTGGAACTAAGAAGCCCAAACATGTTCCAGCATGTCAGTACCCTTGTGCACAAAGTGTGCTAAAGGTCCATGAAGGTTGGTTTGGAAGCTCTTGAGTGTCCTGCTCAGAGCCCTGTCCCCAACCCCACTGAACACCTTTGGGATGAACTGGAACACCAACTGCACCCCATGCCTCCTCACCCAACATCAGTAACTGATGTCACCAGTGTTCTTGTAGCTGATTGATCACAAATCCCCACAGCCACGCTCCAAAATCTAGTGGAAAGCCTTACCAGAAAAGGAGATTATTAAAACTT
This sequence comes from Pangasius djambal, assembly GCA_022985145.1. Classification (NCBI taxonomy): domain Eukaryota; kingdom Metazoa; phylum Chordata; class Actinopteri; order Siluriformes; family Pangasiidae; genus Pangasius; species Pangasius djambal. The sequence goes on along the minus strand of CM040995.1, from coordinate 6,429,624 downwards.
CAAAAGGATGGACTAAATCTGGAATGGGATGTTCAACAAGCACATATGGATGTGATGGTCAGGTGTCCATAAACTTTCGGCCATACATACATACATACATACATTCATACATACATATATATAAACTTTAAGAAATTGACAGCATTTGTACAAAGAATTAGCCATAGTGACTACCATGGATCATGGATCATTTGTTTCATGGATCATTACAGCAGGAGATACCTGATACAAACAGTACAACAGAGAATGGATTGGGTGAAGAGACCTGGTGCGGTTCAGTGATAAAATGGAAGCTCATGAGTTACAATAAATACCATCACTGTAAAAAAAGAAGTTTACACTGCCATTCAGTACTAGTGGTCTAGTATTATGTATATGCTGTATCTAGTACTGTATCTGCTAAAACCAAACCTGCGTCCTTGGCTTCTGTTATGGAAGGACTGGTTTTATTGCTTCCCACAACTAGTTTGAAGAATTTCCCAGTAAACTTGAAAAGTTTCGAAAACCTAAAAACATTTTCCCATAGTCTCCCAGTTTAATCATTGCCAATTCGTACTCACTAGTTATTTCTACACATTGATTAACAGATACCAGGCAGTGAGAGGGTAAATGCTAGCACATGCTCCCAAAAAAATGCAGCCACAACACCCTTTTAAAGAGCCGCTTGTGCAACTTCACAGCAGACACACAGTTGGTGGAGAGAAATAAATGCCTTTTTCTGAGCTAACAGACTTTTTCTGTTCAGTGAGCTAACAGATGCCTGCAACTGGAAAGTTTTTTCTGATTGACAGGGGAAGATAACAGGTTAATTCTGTTCCTCTCACTGACAAAGTAGGACCAGTTATGCTCTCTTGGACCCTTGGCTATAGATGGATATAGCATTGCTGTTATTTGAACTTATGATCGCCCAATGATAGGGTGAATGCTTTAGGAGTCCCTGATGCAGAGGCTCATTTCTCATTGTTCCTGATACAGATATTTCATATACATTAGATGATAAATAGCCTCCACACTTCCTTGTGAATGTGGTGTAAATCACTCTTAATTCCTCTGGGGACAAAGAATTCATGGTTGTCATAATCAACAATATGGTCTGGAATAGAAGCTTTATGTCGTTCATTATTTTGTGATATTGAATTGGAAAGGCTGACGTGAGATTCTTGGCTCCCTTTGAGGGCATGACGGTTTTGCTCACCGAACTATAAGATTAAATGGACCAATTTTTCACTTGGAAACATTTGGCATTTAGCGATATAATGATTTTGAATTGTTTTTAGCATGTCTTTAATCTTTAGTATCCTTCTGATCCCTCAAATGGTATATCACTTGGAAGCCAAAGAAAGCATTTTAGCTGACTATTTAGTTGACTAGAAGACAAAAGTTAGTTTTAGTTTTAGTTAAAATATATATATATATATATATATATTTTCCTCAATAATGTGTCCAGACATTTGGAGAACATTCACCCAACTCGCCCTCTGAGATTTTGGTTATTTTTCATAATGATCTGAACAAATTCATCAGACGGCAGAGAACAAAAATGCAGCTTGGCAGTCAGTTCCACCCCAAGGACATTGCACTGGAATAGAACCGCACTTTTTCATAGATGCATTGATTTGCGTAATGCTTCTTGGTACTGGTGTCAAGCTATAAGAAATAAAACAAAAAGTCTTTTTGTTTGGATGGTACAGAAAGGATGTTGTGAGACAAATGCACAACATCTTAGATTTCAGTAAACACATCTGATTTACGACTACTGTCAAGCAAAAAAAAAAAAGTACATGACGTACTCTGCAGAACATGGCCTTTAGCTTTGGATATAGCTGATTAGCTTTTATGAGAAAAAACAAAACATAAAAAAGCTTTTGAAATCGAGGTACATTTCATTCTGAAAGCTGCTCTCATCTCTGGCATAATAATTTATTCATTTTTGTTTGGGCAAAAAACCTCCTAGTTTCTTTCTTAGTTCTGTTGTTTACTGAGCATTATAATATCAAGACATGTTCAATTGTACCAAGGACTCGGTAATTTGATGCAGGCGCTCAGTGCTCTACCAAAGTTCCCGTCATTCCCAAGGAATGTTATTTGATTACACTTGGATATGTAAGGCAGCCAGAGTACAGTGCTCCAATTGTGTGAGTAGCTTTCACAGAACAAATAGTTGAAGCTCTGGTGGTTTGGCATTCAGGACCTACAGGCGTCACTGCGCTCACCAAGTTTCACACATTACCTGATGACCTCCACAGGTTTGTAGATAATTACACTACACACACGTGAAGTGCTTTAGGGAGCTCCCAGGTGTTGGCAAATATTTTAGGCCAGCTCCAGCTTCCATCTGCACCACCACTACGATGTTTTTAACACAGCAATGTAATAGTCCCAGAAGGCAAAGGGAACTGAAATGTGTTCCTGAAACAATTACATCAGAAGACTGTGGATCTGGCAGAGTACCATGAGCTCAAAAAAGTTTGTTTGAGTGTGATTTAGATTTCAGCAGCCTAGTTGAATGCTGTTCAAGAGGGGCCACCTGTTGAACATCTGATTCACCTCAAAGCAATTCAATTATGTCCCAGTAAATATGTGCACTACCTTCGCAGTACAGCTATGCTGAAATGTTGCATTTTAAACAAAGCAGTAAAATGTTATCAAGGGGGAGAAAAAAAACAAAACTTTTTTTTATCACTGTTGTTCAGTGTGTCTCTGGAGAAGTCAGTAATCCAATTCTGAATCACAAGCTGCATCTGTGCTATCCATTAATATCTTAACACCTGCTAAAACACTGCAGTCTCTATTATTATTATTATTCCCCTACAAGTGTAATATGAATGGTCCAGAGACCAGCTGCTTTATTCTCTGTGGATTACTTGTGTTTAACATTGACTGTGTCTTTTGAGATGTCTTTTGAGATGTTGGAGGATAGTTTATGTTGGCTGAGGTGTGGTGGGTTGCTCAGAGAATTGTTACACCAAGAACCTGTGTCTGAAAATGATATCAATGTTCTGGCAGGAAACCAACCGTAGCATTCTAGTATGCAGCCACAATGTTCTCCTAAATTCCAAATTCCTTTTTTTTTCTGCTTCAGTGGGGAGAATGCCCACCTGAAAAATTAAGACCATGATCCACTGGTGACCACATCATGTGTTATGAAGTCACTGGGGAGGGTTGAATAAAGTACACAATAGTCATAGCTTTCTGAGAAAGTTAAAGTATCCCGAGAGAAATCTACTGAAACATTAGTTTTACAGTGTTTTTTATTGTATGCACTTAGGTATTAAATATATTGTGGGAAAGTGGTAGAGTCTTCTCATATTGTTTTACATGTTACATATGGTCAGAAAGTATTCTTACAAAAAAAAAAAAACAGAACTCAATGAAATTTCAATCCTTAAATTCAGTGATTCAGTGTATGATGATACCACTGAATCTGCTACAATATGATACTGTCACGGTGAAACAGGAGGCGGATTCAAGAGCGAGTAAATCTGAGGCTTTTAATGAGGTTGCCGGTAAAGACAGGCTGAGCAGACAGTCCAAGGGAGCCAGCTGGGTAACAGTAATCCTCCAGAGATCAAAGAACACAAACTGCGAAAGAGCACAAACATGAAAACAACGAACTGACAAAAGACAGGACAAACGCTGAGGTATAAATAGAGCCGGTAATGAGTGGCAGCTGAAGGCAATGAACTAATCAACCGTAGTACATGAAACGGCCAGAAGGGGCCGGTGAACCCATGAACCGTGACAGATACGATTTCGATTCATAAGTCAACAATTCAATATTTGTCAATAACACCAAATCTGCTATGATATGATACAATTTCAATTCATAAGGCAACGATTCAATATTCAGTGGTAGCACTGACTCTGCTATGATGTAATATGATTTGATTTAGTAGCCTCCAATTGATATGTGACCAACTTTGTTCAGAATTTGGGGTAGGCCTACCATTAATTTGCGAATGATCATGTTGCAGAGAAGGTAAATATATATACTATACTAAAAGTATTGTGGGCTAGCCTATTTACGCATGAGTTTAAAAATATGATTTATTTTACACAGTGCATTAATACAAACTAAGGGAAATGAACAAGTTTATGATTATTCTCCTAAAAAAGTTTCTAATGTAGTCGTGTTTGCACGAAAATTGTAAATACTAATGTTAGCAGTGAGTGGCTTCCAAAATTAGAATTTATCTAGTTTAGTTGCTAATATCATTTGTCAACAACAACAACAACATTTAGCCAATTATGTGGTACAGGCCAAAGGCTATCTGATGAAAAATATCTTAGGTGTTCCTCCATGATATACATAAGTAGATACCTAATGAGTTTTGTTTTTTTTTTCACAAAAAGAGAAGTTAGCAGACTAAGTAGCACTCGTCACCATCAATGCCACCTGTATCAAACTGTCATCACTAAAACAAACAAACAAACAAACAAACAAACAAACAACAAACAAAAAAACTGTAACAATCTGATCTGTTTTCCAAATAGACATCTGGATTTCTGAATTTTGGTAATACTGAATTTTAATAATACCTAAATGTTTTACCTCATTTTATGAACTTATTATTATCATTTATTTTCCTTTTATTACACCAAATCTTAGTTTGCTATTTTCCAGTGAAGTTTTCAGAAATACTCTGATATCTGATTGTGATTGTAATTGTGTGACTAATGGCACAGGGTAAAGAGGGTACGAAAATTCTTTTTGGTGCAGTTCTACTCATAGTACAGGAAGAACATAAACGTCATCTGATTTTCTTTTTTGCTAGTATTAATTAGCATGAGAACAGGTTTTGCTAAATGGTGTGAATAAGTCTGCGAATGTGTGTGCATGCTGACCTATGATGACATCTCATGACCCCTGTTCCTCCGATAGGCTCTAGATCCACCATGGCCCCGAAAAGAATAAACCAGTTACTGAAGATGAATACCAAAGAATGAGTGAGTGAATGAGTGAACGAGTGAATGAATGAATGAATGAGTGAATATGCACTGACAGCAAAGGGTTCTGGGGAAACAACAGGATCTGGGAAATATAAGAAACTAAAAGTAGCCATTTGATAATGTAGCGAACTTACCATTGAAGTTAAATGAAACTTTTATACTTAAGTCTCAAAGGTTTGATATCTCTGACAGTGATGCCTGAGAAAGTTGTATCGCTCTGGGAAGCCTTTTATCAGCCGCAACCGCTGTTTAAGCAAACATCCGAACTGGCATGTGACTTTTATCAACTGCCAGAGGGTTGGATGCAAAGGAGGTGTTGGGAATTTTACACACACACACACACACACACACACACACACACACACACACACACACACAAACATTTGTTTGCTATCCTTATGAGGACCTGCCACTGACTTACTGACAATTATTAATTCAGTTAATTAATACTATGCATACACTCAAATCTAACCCTAACGTTAACCTCAATGATGAAAAGGAAATATTTTGGTTCCAGATTTTCGTATATTAAACAAAAAGTAAGAAAAAAAAAGCAGTTTTCCTTGTAAGGGACCAGTCAGATGTTCAGACAAGGTCAAAACTCTTAGATATTCCTATCATTGTCATATAGTCCCCACCAAGATATATAAACATGCCCCGAAAGAACAGAGGGAACAGACAATAGGCGGAAAACCATGTAAGGTAAATAATGCTTGGCTAGCAAATGGCTGAGCAGACCTGCCACCAGCAGTCCCTTTGGGACCTTCTTTCACACTTTCACACTAATGCATTTTTTCCCATTGCTATTCATCAGACTTCTCTTGTCTTGCTCCAGATCTTTACATGATATCTTTTCTATGTTACTCAAAACAAATTCTCTTTTGTGCTTTTGAAGTCTGAGTATAAACCAATGGGGTGTACAGAGCTTGTCAACTGTTTGTGTTTTTTGCTAATGAGAACCATCAATATTGTAAATGAGAAGCAGTTGTGTGAATTAAAGGGGTTAATTAATCATTTTTGCAGAGCCCTAATATTAACCTTTCACACATGCATTGTTTTTGATGTGTTGTTCTAATGACTGGGGGCAAATTGTTCTGAGAAATTCGAATACAGCTCTCGCACAAAACATCAGCCTCTGTTTGCATGCTACCAGGGTGAAAATGATAAATGTGTCAGTGCACTAGAAATGAACTCCCTTATTAGAGCTATAGATTCTTATATAAGGCTTTTATCTGTCATTATCTGAGATTTACTCTGTCCAATAAATCATTTAAAAAACCTTTGTTCGATACACAAAGTCTGATTCCAGTTCACAAGTTTAACATTTATGTGCAGGACACATCTCTGCCTTTGGTTAAACATTTTCATTAGTTCATGATGACCATTTGTAATTGTAACTTAACACATCTAGTCCACTTAAATAAAATATCTAGGGGCTGATATAAAGGGCACATATTGTATCATGTATGTAAAGTGAGAAAAACAGAAGTGAGCAAAAAAAAAAACTGTTACATTTGGAACAATTAGGGTTGCAATCAGGAATTATTGAAATAGCAGCATGGACGCCAGAAGTTTTACCTATCTGTATTCTCATAATTAGTGTTAAACATATATGTACAATTAAGGACTAAATATCCATGGTTTATTGCTATTAATTGCATCTATTAACACAAAAACTGCTCTGCTGAAAATAATTACAGTGCCATAAATATATGGAATAGAGGAAATGTTCTGGCCTTCCTTTCTATGATAAACATTTCTAAAGAAGATGCAGTAGACTAGATATCATTATTCCTTTTCAACAAAATGTAAATGAAGCTGGATGAACGTCTGTATTTTTTCCTCTAAAGCAGTCAAAAAAATTATTAAACAACTTCCATTTAATCAGAGCTGAAGAGGCCATCTATGCATTTTTGGGAGGTCACTGATTGCCTTGCTTTGGAGGAAAATAAGATATAAGATAGCGTAATCAGTAGGTTACCAATCTTGACATACCTAAAGGGTTGGCTTTCTCTGATATATAGGCAGGATAATGTACTGACCTAAACTACCAATGAAGTATTGCACTAAATAGGCAGCTTTAACAAAATATTTAGTGATTTTTTTTTTTTAAATAAATTGTGGTGCATGAATTTTGAATTAACATTAAAATGATAAATGCATAATGAGTTGTTTAGCACACATAACGACATAACGCCCTTCATATGTCTGGACTAATGGTTCTAAGTAGTTATATTTCCATGCATCTATGGAATGACTTTAGAATGTGAGGTTGCATTTTAATATCTGTTCATTAGAACACGCCACTGTTTGCATCTGTATATATTTTCAGTTTATATCTGAAGTATGCATGGCCTAAACTGGAAGGATTTATTTATTTTTAATTAAATATGAACCATAGCACTATGCTCCCAGAAACACTGGAAAGCAGAGGTAGAAATCCCAGCCTTGTCAGAATAGTCTATCAGCTACTGTTTTTTTTTAACCCCACTCATGGTTTTTTTTTATATTTTCTAATGAAGTTAGTTGGTTTTACTTCCCAAAACAAACTAGCAGCCTAATTTAAATCACCACGAGCCTGACCAGTACGAACATAAAAACTATAGCAGAGCCTAGGTTATAGTGCATTACAGTATTCGTGTCTATTCTATTCAAAGAATAGATATTAAAATGGATTTTGTAACATGACGTCATACTCATATGTTTTATGTAACTAAGAGTAAGTAGTTGAACAGTTGAAAGATGCCTATTATTTCACCAAATAAGGCATATGCAGCACTTAGTGTCAGAAATTGAGAGGGATACAAATGGAAAACAGCATTCATTACAAATACAGTATTCGGTAATGCTAAATGACTTGGTAAATGCCCCATCTATTTGCTAGTCTTTTATCAGTGATGTTTTGGAAGACATGTCGGACAAATTTATAATCACCTACATGGTTATCTATTACTCATCCATCTCTGAATGTGCCAAATGTGTCAGTGCAGTCCTCAAGAGACTTCTGTAAAACAATCTCTTTGCTGATTTCCACAAACAGTGTATCTCCTTAGGATATTTCACCAGTCATGAGGGGGTCAATACGGATGTCCCAACACTGTAAAGAGTTACAGCATTTTCTGTGTTTGCTAACTTTTATAGGAGTATTATCAGGAGGTATAGAAGCATAGCTGCCCCTCTAATTCCTCTACTAAGGGAGGCTCCTATACCCTCAGATGGAATAAGCAGGCTGAGTTTTCACCACAGCCCCAATCTCAAAACACGTCCTGATCCCACACATCCTGATCCCTCCTTTTATTGTTCAGGTCAATGCATCTGAGGTCGTGGTAGAAGGAGTCCTGTCCCAGATACAAGGCAATCCTGAGCGCTTATTTCTTCTGGAAGCTGTCCCCTACTGAATGAAACTATGATATACAGTCCTGTCTGAAAATATTGGAGTGGCAAGGCCAAGTCTTTTTTTTTTTTTTTTTTTTTTTTACGATACACTGGGTTTGAGTTCAAAAGACAGAAATGCATGCTCAGTTGGGTTAAGGCCTGGTGATTGACTTGGACATTCTAAAACCTTCCAAAAATCCTCTGATGAAATTGTGTTGGCAGTGTGTTTTGGGTCATTGTCTTGCTGCATGATGAAGTTCCTACCAATTAGACCGGATGTATTTCTTTGTAAATTGGCAGACAGAATGTTTCTGTAGACTTCTGAATTCATTCTTGTGCTACCATCATGAGTTGCAGCATCAATAAAGATTAGTGAGCCCATTCCATATGCAGCCGTGCAAGCCCAAGCCATGACACTACCTCCATCATGCTTGACAGATGAGCTTGTATGCTTTGGATCACAAGTATTTCTCAAGTATTACTTTCTTTCTCCACACTTTGGCCTTTCCATCACTTTGGTAGAGGTTTATCTTGGTTCCAGAACTTTTGTGGCTCATCTCTGTATTTCTTTGCGAATTCCAACCCGGCTTTCTGATTCTTACTGCTGATGAGTGGTTTACATCTTATGGTATGGCCTCTATATTTCTGCTCTAGAAGTCTTCTTTGAACAGTGGATTGTGATACCTTCACCCCTGCCCTGTAGAGGTCATTGGTGACATCACTGACTGTTGTTTTGGGGATTTCTTCACAGCTCTCACAATGTAGCTATCATCAACTGCTGTTGTTTTCCTTGGTTCCTTGTTCAGTGTCTGGTTGTTAGTACACCAGTGTTTAACACATCTAGATGTAAATATCAGGAAATGAAAGTTGAAATTTTGATCTATCTTCTCATATTCATCTTTTGATCCCAAACCCAAATGTATTTGGTGTATAGCTAAAGACAAAAAAGAATTGGCCTTGCCATTCCAATATTTTCGGAGGGGACTGTAGGCAACAAGAGTTACTCGGTATAAATTTGGCTTTGGAGAAGTGGTGTCACTGGCTGGAGGGAGCCTCTCATCCGTTCACCATACTGACTGACCATAAGAATATGGAGTATTTGAAAAATGGCAAGAAATTAAACCTCATCAAGCCTGTTTTAAAACCATTTTATCTTTTCTATTATGCTTAGACTTGGAAGCAAGAATACAGATGCTCTTTCTTGTTTATATTCTGCCATAAGATTTGAAAACCCTTCCTACTGATGAGCTTTGTCAAGCATCCCAGAGCTGAACCATCTTAGGGAACTGGCTGGCTGTTAAGACCAATGTACCTGTCACGATTCCCAGCTGGAGTGCCCACGAACTCCACTAGAGGGCACTCCACCTTGGACTCTTGCTATTGTTCCTGGACTCTATTTCCCATGTGTTCCTTGCCCCTCATGTGATCTGGTCATGTGTTACCCTTGTCTTTGTGTCATGTTCTGATTGGTTCCTTGGTTTCATGTGTCTTGTTCTTATTGGTTGGTTTAGTCATGTGTCTTGTTCCTCACTGGTTGTATTGTCATGTTACCTTGATTGTTTGGTGTATATATAGCCCTCATGTAGCCATTGTCTCTGGTCATGTGTTGATGTTGTTGTAACCTGCAGTCTGTTTGTGTCAAGTCTGTTCATGTCTGTTCAAGTCAAGGCAAGTCTTCATTTGTATTTTTGGTTTTCACTTTGTAAATAAAAGCTGCACTTGGGTTCTTCATTATGCTCGCCTTAGTGGACTGATGTTACATACCTCTCAGCTAGGAGACAAACTTACGTATATCTGTGGACTCTGTCACTGATTTATACTCTTTTTACTAATGTACTACCATTATTACTGTGGTTAACTGTACATGATGAGTAGTTGCATAATAATTTGCATGTTTTACTTACTGCAATCCTTGTGTATTCATTGTCTCCTAGAACACTCAAAGCATGCACCTACTTAGCTGTCTTGAACCAGATTTTGTGTTAGCCTTATGATATCATAAGTGAGGCCTGTAATATCTAACACTGAACATGTTAGAACATATCTAACACTCAGGGCATAGTTTCAAAGGCCTGGTTTCCTTTTGTTGTTGAATACTAGATCTGAGTAGCCAACCACAGATCTATACCAAGCTCTATATTAAAAATTAAACTAAGATTATTTTATTACAAAAATTTTTCTATTTTTTATTTAACTGTTGAACTCTTGAAGCTTTCCCCATCCCACATTTCCCCAGCTTTCCCCAGCACTCAGTTTGATGGATAACCACAACTGAACATATTCAATTTTCACAGTTGGGTTTCTACTATTATTCAATAGTGTTATCAGTGTTAACTGTATGCTATTACTCTAAATTGGCATATACGTATAACATGTTTTGACTGGGTTTTTTTTCTTTCTTTCTTTCTATCCTAGTTTGCTGCCTTCTCTGTCAAGCATTAATCATAGAAATGCTAGCAGACACCACAGAACATTGCTACTAACGTGACCGAGGCTGGTCACATTACGGCAGCGTGTTTTTCTAACCATAAAACGCTTGCTTCTACACACTGGACACTGTTATTAGAGTAATTGGTTTTACAATGTCACAAAATTGTCCACTTATGTTGGCTTGTGTTTAATGACTGTCTCTAGGGAGCTTGCTCTAGCTTGTTTGGGGATTCTCTTCATTAGTAGTTGTTATTTAGAATACCATATCATTCTATGCCTCATAGTTGGGATTTCAGACTGTTTCTGTGCACAGGCCAACGGAAACATTGGCTTGATTAGACCTCCATGTTTTCATACCATTGTAATGCTGGTCTGAAGAGAAAATGTTGGATTTCTAGACAGACATGTAACACAATGCTGGCACCGGATATTATACAATTGTCCAAGGGCTCTGCAAACTCTTGCCCTTTTCCTTTTTTGTACAGTGGACCAGAACAAAAGTGAATTGGCCATAAAGAAATATGACGATATACATTTAAAATATGGAACACATGAGCCATTGCAGAGATCTAAGAGAAAGTTTTGGGATTTTTATTTTGGCACTATTTTCAAAAACTTTTTAAGCAAGCAAATGACATAAAAAATTATCACTCATCATAAAATTTAATCATGTTAATGTAAGATTGTGCTGTGTCCCAACTACTCAAAACCAAATCTTAAACCAGCATGCCAATATCTTATTACATTTAAGTCAGCCAAACAAGCAACCTCACCCTTTCCTGGGGTAATGATAAGTAAAAATCCTGTTCCCTTCAAAATAAGGCCCCTTGTTCCCATTATCTAAAGACTGAGTGAGCATTGTGCTTCAGGCTTCCTCTACAGTTCCCCCTGCTCAGTACATTATATTGCATTATGTCATCAGAACAGCTCAAGTGAGAGCTGTGCAGGCTTTACATTTGGGAACAACTTGAGGCCAGAAGGTTCATTTTCTTGGTGATTGATTAGGTCTTTAATTGGTTCCTGAGGTGGTTCCTGTGACCCATTCTACCCCAATTGTTCAAGGAGGCAGCTTGTTGGCAAGTATCACCAGTGGAGGGGGACCCACCCTGAGTTGGCATGGGTAAAGTATGAGATTAAGCCAGCTTATCTGAAGTGGAGGAATTGATCTGTCTTTTTCCTCCCAAATGAGAGGTAACAAAACTCCACTATTCGGAAAGTTACACACAGGCAGCAGACTTTGGGTAAACACACACCATAATAACATTTATGGACATTGATTGCTCAATGTTTTATGGACTCAAAGGCAGCTCTGAACACTGTCAATCATGGGAGTACTGGAATATATGGAATTCTGAGAATCACAACGTGTTCTGTGGCTCATTGCACCTCACATTTTAACAATATCCAATGCTAAAACACAGTGCAGGCAGCCATATCCCTACTAATAGTGTGTTATTTGGTTAAAGGCATTAATTCCTTCTTTGTCACCATCAGTGTGAAGTCTCCTGGTACACATTTTTAAAACATGGCTCCATCTGAAACATGTCCTCTAATCAGCTGCAGACATACTCGGATAAGTTAAGCCTCTTTCTTCATGCAAAAAGTTACTCACTCTGAAACCAAATGCCACAAAGTCACAGCTGCCAAGAGCCTGTTCTCTCTTTTTAGCAGTCCAACATGCCTGGTATGTTTGAAGAACCCTGAGAAAAGTGACCGATACATCCAAGAGCATTCCTCCAACATTCTAGTATTATTATACTTTTTTATGACACTGATGTCATTTCTTTTGCTTTGCCAAGCATTGTAGCTGTAAACTCAACCTTGCGTATGATGGGAGTTCAGTGAGCACTAGGGTGGGGTGAGCAAGTACAAGTGATGGAGATGGAGAAGAAAGATGGAACATTTGCGTACGAACAGTGTTCAAAGGTTTGTACCATTTGAAAGAATGATTATGTACTTGTTTGTAAAAGAAAGGTAGTGCCTTCTGGATGAACAGTACAATTTGATTGTTATAATCAATCTTTAAAACAGTGTTATTTAAATTGTACAGGCAACTTTGATCTGTCCTCTCATTGAACAATTAGCATTTGGAATAAAGCGCTTTGAAAATTAAACTGTATTGTAATTCAGGCCAACATGGTCCTGTGTGGTACAGCTGGAAGTTGTAATTGGTTGGGGTAAAATCTGGTTTCTATATCATGAAAAATTTGGCAACTGAGCTTGCTTTCTTGCTCTTGAGATGAATTTCTTCAACAGATTACAAGCTGGACAAATACATGTAGTATCACAAGATAACAATATGGAATAAAAGAATATGTAACAAGTTTCCTCCCTATAATTCAATATAATTATTTATGGCAATGATTAAGATGGAAAAGAATTATTCTGCTTGTGTGGCTAGAGTAAGGTTAAGACCATAGAATGAAGAGTAACTTAACACTGTTGTGGATAATGTCAAGCTGACTTGGTGACAAAAGTTAGAAATAAGAGTTAGAAATAAGAACTTTCAGGAGATATGAGAGTCAGTTATGTTCCTTGTTATTCAACTCTGCATTTTGACCCGTTGCATTTCAGAAAATGCTGAATTATTGCAGGTATTAGTTGTTGGTGCATGCTGTCCAGAAGTGTCACCTATCAATTTGCATTGATTCTCACTGCTGATTACATGTGACAAAATCAAAGGTAATTTTTATTATCTGCTATGTGTATGGTGCTAGGTATGTGCCCATCCAGCCAAAACAGCATTAGTGTGGTCAGGCACTTATGTTGGGCAAGGAGGACTGGCGTGCGGACAGCATTCCAGTTCGTCCCAAAGGTGTACAGTGGAGTTGAGGTAAGGGATCTGTGCAGGCCCCTCGAGCTCTTCCACGCCAACCTTGGCAAACCATGTCTTCATAGACCTCACTTTGTGCACAGGGGCATTGTCATGTTGCAGAAGGTTTTGGTCATTCAGTTCTAGTGAAGAAAATCATAATGCTACAGCATCGAAAGACATCCCATACAATTGTTTGCTTCCAACTTTGTAGCAACAGTTGGGGGAAGGCTCACATATGGGTGGGATGGTCAGGAGTCCACAATAACTTTGGCCATATAGTGTATCTGTCTTGTTTAATGTTTACATTGTTTGTAAATAATTATTCACTAGTATGTTGGCCATGTGGTAGAAATGCCATCAGCTATCCAGGGCTCTAATATTTATATTTATTGCGCAAATGTTCAATTAATTTCTATACAAATCTTAGCACCTTTTACAAATGGATGCTGATATAAATTTGTATTCAAAATTGTATTACTCATGTGTCACATCCAACAGATAGGTCATTGTTCACTTTTGGTGCTGTCTGCATGTCCTCACAGCTTGGACATGGTGCTAGCTGTATTCCCTCTTGCACAAGAACTCAAATTGTAGCAGACATGCCACATCTGGTGGCCTGGCCTGCTGTCTCTACCGCATTTTGGAAGCCATCCAGCACATTGGCCCTGTGCTGAAGTGACAGTGGGGCTGTGTTGACATTCCAGCCTTAGGGAGCACCATCTGCACTTCTCCTGGCTACAGAACTTAAGTAAAAAAATATGCTTAACTATAAGGAATGCATGAGCATATCTAGTGTGTCCAATGTTCAATCATGCTATAAGAATCCTGAGTTTTGTATGAATCTTTAATATCTATCCTCATTTTTAGAACATTAAAAAGCCATATAGTGTTTATTTGTTAAAATGTGATGTATTTTGTTAGAAAAGAGGTCACAGAGGAAGGAACTACTGGTATGTCAGCCCTTGGCTAACCTCATCCTTTCCCATTTCACCTAGCACTCATCCAGCAATCCTCCTTTCTTAGATGGTTCCTGACCTCAAGAGTCTTTTCTGGTGACTAACAGTCTAGCCGTTTGGTAGTACAACCACATAAACTGCTTCTGCTTCTACGGAGTGTCTTATCAAATACAGATTCTATTTTCAGTTCCTCATGAAAGGAGATTGCAGATGTTTGAGCTACACATACACAAGAAAATCTGACCATATTAGTGCAACACTGTAGGACCAAGTAGACCTAAAACAAGATATTTGTTGAAAAGTATCAGGAGATCCTATCATTAATTCATGGCTAAAACAAGATGAAAGACTTAAACCATTTAATTATTAGTGACCACCTTTTGAGTTTAGAGTGACTTAATATTTATGATTCTATTTGTGTATGAAAGGAGGAGTTTTCAACAGCGCTTTTACATTTTTTCACCATGTTTCAGAAAAGTGTATTCTCAAGGCATTTGATTGTGGTGTTGGTGCATGTGAGTGTGGCAGATGAATTATTAGATAGTAGTGGGGCTAAGTAGCTTTAATTAAAATTAATTGAAATTAAACTGAACTGTAGTGACACAGTGAACATTTGGAAGCTTAATTCATTTCAGTGCTCAAACATTCATTTCTAATGGCAGAAATAGTAACTGAGCACAAATGAGAACAAACTCGCTTACACCCAAACAAATTAGTAAGATTCCTGCAGCCTACTGTATTCTAATAAATCCTTCTAGCCCCTGTACAAAAGAATAGACCTAATGTCTGTAAATGTCCTGTTAGTCTAAATGAGGTGGAAAATTGTTTAAATTTTTGA
Organism: Pangasius djambal; assembly: GCA_022985145.1. Classification (NCBI taxonomy): domain Eukaryota; kingdom Metazoa; phylum Chordata; class Actinopteri; order Siluriformes; family Pangasiidae; genus Pangasius; species Pangasius djambal. Next base: position 6,414,260 of record CM040995.1, on the reverse strand, counting down.
ACTTATAATGCACACTCTAAAATTAGTCTAACCATGCTATTTTAGGGTAAGAGCAAAAGTTACAAATATATAAAACATGATTGAGTATGAAAGAATTACTAATTTAAGTGTTCATTTCTTATCAGAATACTGGTAATTATGAAATAATGGCCCTGAGAATCTACTCTTACTGTTGAAATCAGTTGCTTCAGTGGAAGTGCACAGCTTAACCTCCTTCACTGCTTTGTAGTTAGAAAGCAAATCTATACCATGCTATTTTTATGACGCAAGTATTTCATTAATTTATCTTCAGTAACCACTTTATCCTAGTCAGGGTCATGGTGGATCCAGCACAACAGTGTTACCCCAGAGGGGATGTCAGTCATAGGGCACATCACACACAAAAATTGTAGCATCAACAAGCATGTTTCTGGGAGGTGTGTGGACACAGGAGAACCCAAAGGAAACACAGGAAGAACATAAACTCCACACATGTATTGTACTAACCCGGCCTCAGGATCATCCCAGGGATCATGGAGTTGTGAGGCAGCACTACCCACTGTTCCACCATGCCACTAATAGCAAGATGGTAATGTTTGACAGACACATGTAGTTAAATCCATACCTTATAGTTTAATTAGCTTTAAATAGTTTTAATTAGCTTTAAATAAACAGAGACCAAGACCAAGGTTAGACAATGTTTCCAAAAAACAGACTGTGAAGAGTTCTTGTGTGAAACAGAGTAGAAGTAAAGACGACATACACACACAGGACTAGTGATATCAAATGACTTAAATGCATGAAATGACTAGGGATATGCACATAGACTGCAGCATATACCTAAACTATGATCTGTATAAATGTCAAGGAATAACAATAGAGAGATATGGAAACACACATGGCACTATAGAAAGTGGCTGAGCAAGAACACACAATGGGTCCAATGCCACATGCCGACTGAATGTGCGTGTCTTAAAGAATCCTTGATTAGCTGGAAAACAAGCTGTGAGGTCAGTGCTGCAGAGGGAGCTTCTACTTACCCATATCATAATTCTTTTTCACCACTGACAGCTTCTTAGAAAAATAAGCATTGGCTGAAGCTTAGTTGGGGCTCCCTGCCACTAGGAAAGCATGGCTCTTACTCCTACTTCAGGTGTCCACCTCCACAACAAATGCCAGAAATTGATCTGACTTACAGAGAACTGGTGCTATGATGAGTTAATGTTTGACTGAGTTGAATGTATCTTTGGCAGCAGGTGACCAGGTATGGGTGGTATGGAACCCTCTTGAGGATAGAGATGAGGAAGTTCTGGATGAAGCACCAACAGTAATTTGTGAAGCCAAGGAACCTCTGTAGTTCTTGAATGGTCTTGGTACATGGCCACTCCAGCACTCCCTGCAGCTTCTGCTCTTCCATTGACTTGAGAGGACAACACATAACCTACGAAGGAGAGACAGTTGATAGGTGAAACTGGCATTTCTCAGTCTTGATGTAAAGCCTGTGCATCTTGGGAATACACCAAGATGCCATCAATGTAAGCACTACATACCTGTGAAGCATTTACGGAGCACCTCACTGACAAACAACTGAAACACAGTGGGGCATTGGCCAGGCCATGCAGCCTCACAAGATCCTTGTAATTTTCTGTGGCCATACAGATGGCAGTCTTCAACTCGTCTTCCTCCTGGATACACACAAGGTTGCATGCACTCCTCAAGTTGGGTTTGACAAAAACTTGGACTCACGCAACTGTTTCTGTGCAGCTAGCACCAAGTAGAAGAGATAATGGAATTTCCTGGTTACCTGGTTCCTGAGTAATCAATGTACAATCTCAGTCCTCCATCTTTTTTCCATGATGAAGAAAATGAAAGATGCTAGGGGTGAGAGGTTCAATGAAGCCCCTGGCAGCAGGTCAACAGCATAGTTCCAGGGTTGATGTGAAAGTAGTTTGGTGGCAACTTGATTACTAATAACCTCTGATGGTATTCACTGGTCACACTATCCATTCCTTGACCTGCCAGACTTTCTATGGAGATTGAGCGCACCGAACCATTAAAAATGGTCTGAGCAGTTGCACAACCAGCTGATTATCTCTCCTGTTAACCAGGGTATCCTGTGATTGTGTCTTTTTAACCATGGTAGACCTAGAACTACAGAATGTGCAGGTGAGTGAGTGACCAACAATAAAAGGGTTTGTAGATGAAGTCCTAATAGTATCTTTTAAGGTAGGACCCTGACCCTGCCAGATCCCAGTGTTCCACTATCCAGGGCCTGAACCCCAAGTGGAGGAGACCGTGGTTTCTTGCAGCCCTGACTATATGTTTGGAGATATAAATGCCTGCAGCTAAATGCCTGTTTGGAGATGCCTGCAGCTTCAAATTAAATCATGCCTGCAACATGTATAGTAATATCATCATAACTAACCAGTATTTTATTGTTAAACGAGATAACTATATCATATGCCGGTACATTACTTACCAATTCACCAGGGCAGTTAACTCACAGGTGTCATGAACCCCTCCATTAGAGACACAAGCCCTTCTTCAGCTGTCTAGGATACTCCTCAGGGGAAAGTAATGTCTACCTCCATGACATTTGTGGTTTAGGGAGGTTGACTCTTAATCTCCTTTCTCTGAGGACATGGCTTTTGCTCTTTCAGTACGTGGTCCAGTAGTTAGAGCATGCAGTATGCATCTGAATGCATCTATAAATGACTAGGAATAATCAATAAGTCCATAAACATGAAAATACACTTGGGCCTATGGCAAGGAAATGATGGCATGGGGACACAGGAGAGGTGCAGTGCAGTGCTGACTGACTGAATGAGACCGTTTTATAAAGAGTCCATGATTAGCTGGAGAATAAGTTGCAGGTATTAGTATTCCAGCAATATGGGGTATCAGGTGTACACTGCTGAGAGTGGGGCTGTTGCCAAGGCATGTTGGGACATGGGGTTTGTTACAAACTGTGGAAGGCACAGTGATTTAAAGTCATTTTTGTTTATATAATGTGATGGCACATGATGTCAAGTCAGAGTTTTGAGAAAATTCTTTCCAATTGGTAATTACAAGTTTAGTCAGAAGCCTCTGATTATTGTAATTCCAGCACGAATTGGATGCACTTTAGATTAAAAAAACAAATTTGTTTTATGCATTTCATCATTTATGAGTCATTAGAATGGTAATTACTATGGTCCTCAGTTATCATAGTAAGCCTCTAATGTTATCAGAATATATGACAATTAGGATCATCGATCATTTGAACCATTTTTCAAATCTAATTTTAAAGGCAAAGACCAGAAATCACATGATATGCATTTGAAAGTTAGTATCATTGTGCTCTGGTTCCGTGTAAGTTAATGTAAATAAATGACTTGACCATATTATAAGATGAATGTGGGCAAACTGATGCCAAGGAAAACCAGTGAAAGACCAAGCAAATTATTTTTCTTTGAACTGGGAAGTAGAACAGCTGTTGTTTCTGGAGTAGCATGTTACAGGAGGCTCTGTCATTCCATGTCTCGTTGCTCTGGGCTCCAGTTCTCTCCAGCTTATTAGAGCCTTCAGTATATCAGCCATGTCATGTATCTAATCTATTATGCTTATGAAGTAGTCTTGATTAAAATTGCATTTAATAGCACAATATCATCCTTTTAAATGTAATGTAAGGGCACTGCCAAAGATGTAAGTGCACACTGTTTATTTTTTAATTATGCAGCAGCATAACTTTGACCTTACATTTTCTCTGATTGCAAGAAATTGAGCAATCTCTAAAACCACTGTCTGTTCATTAATGCATAAAATAAAAAATTACCCAGCCTATTTTGAGACAACTGCATAATTGCAGTCAACTCAATAAACTCAACTGACTTTATTGTAACGTCACTGGTAAGCAAATATAACTGTTCTCAATATTTTTATATAGGAAATAGACTCCAAAAAAATGTATCCACACTTTTATAACTGAGTGTTGAATGCTTTTACAACACAGCTATTTGACAAATGCAGGCCTGCGTAATGTTCACAGACTCACTGAATACATAAACAGGCCCAGTCTCCTGGCACACAACACGATGCTGAAAGAAAGAACAAGCACCAGACATGAGCTAAAATAGAGAAACCAACAAAAAGAGTAGAGCACTTTCCCCTTTAAAAAAAATGCACTCAGTGTCCTAACTGACTCATTAAGTAAAAGTTGTCAGTCTCAAACTAAACACTGGAATAATCTCATTGGATAGGATGTGGTGTAGTGTCTAAAACGTGTTCATAATGTGTTCTGTGTTAGCTAAGAATTTACCTTAAGCAAAAAAGAAAGCACCTCTATTCATGTCCTCTGGGCTTATTTGGTTGTTACCAACATCTTTCATCTTTCCTTGAGGATTTTTTTTCAGGAACCATCACACACATTAGCCTCTGATGCAAGTCACTCCTACGTATTATAGTAATTCAATTTCAAACACACATATACAGTCCGGTCTGGAAGTATTTGGACAATGACAGAGTTTTTGTGATTTTGCCTTTATACATCACCACAAGGGATATGAACTAAAACAATCAAGATGCGATCGAAGTGTAGACTTTCAGCTTTATTTTAAGAGGTTCCACAAAGACCGCACCTGGTCAATTAACTTCTTGTCAGTCAATTGTCCAAATACCTTTGATCCCCTGAAAATGGAGGTACTTTGTTGAAAATGGCTGTAGTTCCTAAACGGTAAATGCCATATTTTTGTGGAACCTCTTAAAATAAAGCTGAAAGTCTACACTTCGATCACATCTTGATTGTTTTACTTCAACTCTGTTATGGTGGTGTATAAAGGCAAAATCACAAAATCTGTCATTGTCCAAATACTTCCGGACCTGATTGTGCATACATACATACATATAGTGTGTATATATATGTGTGTGTGTGTGTGTGTGTGTGTGTGTGTGTGTGTGTGTATGTATGTGTATATATATGTGTGTATATATATACATATACATACATACATACATACACATACATAATCACATACACTGTGTGTATAGACACACTGATCAGCCATAACATTAAAACGACCTGCCCAATATTGAGTAGGCCTTGTGCTACCAAAAACAGCTCTGACCCGTCGAGGCATGGACTCCACAAGACCTCTGAAGGTGTGCCGTGGTATCTGGCACCAAGACATTAGCAGCAGATCCTTTAAGTCTTGTAAGTTGTGAGGGGCAGCCTCCATGGATCAGACTTGTTTGTCCAGCACATCTCACAGATGCTCAGTCAGAGATCTGGGGAATTTGGAGGCCAAGTGAGATATACAGCAAGATGCAATGCACTATGTGTTCTGATACCTTTCTATCATAGCCAGCATTAACCTTTTCAGCAATTTGTGGTACAGTAGCTCTTCTGTGCGCTCGGACCAGACAGGCTAGCCATTGCTCCCCATGCTCCTCAATGAGCCTTGGGCACCCACGACCCTGTCGCCAGTTAAACAGTTGTCCTTCCTTGCACCACTTTTGGTAAGTACTAACCACTGCATACCAGGAACACAACACAAAGTCTGCCTTTTTGGAGTTGCTCTGACCCAGTCCTCTAGCCATCACAATTTGGCCCTTTGTCAAACTCACTCAGACCCTTATTCTTGCCCATTTTTCCTGCTTCCAACACATCAACTTCGAGAACTGACTGTTCACTTGCTGCCTAATATATCTTGCCTCTCGACAGGTGCCATTGTAACAAGATAATGTTCACTTGATAACAAGATCTTGTTCACTTCACCTGTCAGTGGTTTTAATGTTATTGCTGTATGGCTATGTGTGTGTGTATATGTGTGTGTGTGTGTGTGTGTGTGTGTGTGTGTGTGTGTGTGTGTATATATATATATATATATATATATATATATATATATATATATATATATATATATATATATATATATATATATATATATATATATATATATATATATATATATATATATATATATATATATATATATATATATATATATATATATATATATACTTATATATATATACTTATATATATATACTTATATATATATACTTATATATACTTATATATACTTTGCAGTGATGATTTAAGGAAATTGGAATTGTCTAATCTATAATGATGATACACTGACCAAAGAGAACATTACCCTCAATCAAATACAATCAATCAAATCATTATGAAAGGCATTATCACTCATTTCTTGAAGAACTCCTCCATCTGGAAATGATCAGAAGTCGAAAAACTCATAACGTCAGCAGCTCAAAGGAAATAGGTGGAGGTATATAATGTTACTGTTTTGATCAGAATTCTGTCTTGGGATATCTTGCCTGTGTGCATGCCACCATGTGTCATGGATTGAAAGAGTAATAATCTAGTTGAATCTCCAACTATAATCTCACCTAATACACTTACACATGCAAAGACAGAGAAGATGGTGACAGGCGTAGTAGCAATGAGGTGTGAGGAGAAGATATAGTGTGCATGCCGAGCTATGACTGAACATTGTGCAGGTGTTTGGGCGATTTTATTCAATCCATTTCATTGTTTCTAAAGCATGATGACAGACAAATGGTGATGATAAATGTTGGCTGGATGGCACCATAGAATGATGGTACCATAGAATGTCTTGGATCTGCTAAGAGGTGAATCATCACAAAAGGCATTTTTATGGTGACCTGCTTCCAGTTTCTAATACATAATGTGGATTTTTGAGGACATTGCACAGTGTTTCATCTGTCAACTAGACAGTCAGTGTGAGCATCCAAAAGCCAGCATGGTCTCAAGATTAATTTGATTGGGCTTGAACACTGGATTTTTGGACTATGAAAATTATAGATTTTCCCCTATTTTCTCCCCAATTCCCAAGTTAGTCACCTGCCAATTCCCATCCACCAGCCAGCTATATCCTATAATACAACAGCTACCAACTGGTAGGCTGAAGGTTAACACATGCTTCCTGTGAGAAACGGGAAACCAGCCAGCCAAACATTTTAAACAAATGATAAATTTATTTGCTAGTCCACTGGCCAAGTAAAAGCTCCAGTGTGCTTCCCAGTCCCATTTTTCGGTTTCCCAGAAAATGACAACGCTAAAAATGTCGTACCTAATATAATACAATTCCATACCTATCTAGTTAAGTTCATTAGGACAGACAAAGAGGATATGATCATTATCCTTTTCTAACAAAGTTTGATGTTTGGGAAATGCTAGCTAAGTGGTTAAGACTGCAGTTTTCTGATTGGAAGGTTGGGAGTTCAAATCTGCCACTGTTGGGCCCTTGAGCAAGGCCCTTAACTCTCAACTGTTCAGTTGTATAAATGAAATAATTGTAAGTTGCTCTGGATAAGGGTGTCTGCCAAACGCCATAAATGTTTAATGTAGCATATTGTGTTTGGACTCTCAACAAAATGTCAGGGAGTTTATTGGCGAACAGTTTGGCTATGAGCTTCAATGTTTTCTCATCTCATTGCACGTAAAAAGATATTATCTGAGTCTGGCTAGTGAGTTGACTGTGTTGTCTTAGCAGGAGAGATATATAATGGCTTTGCAGTAGAATTTATTTTGCTTGATTTCATCAGTGTTTGCAAATACCTGCAAGTACCTGATTCTGAAAAGATCATCTGTCATCTGTGGACACTAAATACTCCACCTAATAAAAATTTTTCTACTGTCAGGCAGATTATGTCTTAGCCAAAGTGTGTAGTGCAGCAGGCATTGGGATTTGGATTTCGTTACAACAATGAGGTGTGTCACACCACCATGAATCACATTATGTTTAAACATACACACAACAAATGAAAACTCTTGTTTGGTAAAAGTCAATACGTTTATTTTCTTTTTCTGGTTTTTAAACTTACTTTTGTGCCAAGCAACTATGACTAAAAGACTAATAGCCTGGATACAAATTCTGCTTGTCCTGGATGCCTGAGCTACTTATTTGTCCTCCGATAATGTCCCTCAGTGAACACAGTGATTTACCACTTGTGAAAAACAGTACAGTACACAATTGTATAGGATGTCTTTGTATGTTGTAGCAATAGAATTTCCCTTCTTTGGAACTAAGGTGCCCAAACCTGTTCCAGCATGACATTACCCTTGTGCACAAAGCGAGAGCCATAGACATAGTTTACCAAGGTTTGTGTAGAACTCGAGTTGCCTTGATCTCAACCCCACTGAACAACTTTAGGATGAATTGGAATACTGACTGCACCCCAGGCCTCCTCGGCTGACATCAGTACCTGACCTCACTAATGCTCTTGTGGCTGAATGGACAAATCCCCATAGCCACACTCCAAAGTGGAAAGCTTTTCCAGAAGACTGGAGCTTATTATAACATCAGAGAAGGGACTAAATCTCAAACAGGATGTTCAAAAAGCACATATAGGTATTATTAGTTACATAGGTGTCCACATATGTTTGGCCATATGGCGTATGTCTTTTGAGCAAGAAAGATGCACTGGTATCGGTTCAAATCCTTACAACTGAGTGTTTGGTTGTAAAACATTTTGCTTGTATAAACTATATATTATAAACAATAATATAAATAAAAAAAACTTAAAAATTAATATATGTATTAAAAATTAAGGTAAATAAAAACAGTTTTTATGAAAAAAATGTAAAATGTACACGTATCATTGTCAGTTGGTTCTTCTGATGAATATCCCCCCAAAAAAATTTATTAAATCACCTGAAAAATGACAATGAGGCTACTTAGCATGTTGGAAGGTTTGAACTCATGAAACTGCTCTTTTTGCCTATTTTAATAACTCATAGCAGCTTGCTCCAATGTTCCTATGGAAAATGCATAAAAGGTCGGCAAGTCTGTTTCACACACACTCTGCAATTGGCCAAAATATCACATGGTTGCTTGTGTCACTGCCCAAAGTGGCAGTTCGAGCCTTGGTTTTGTGGTTTGTGTGTTTGCTTGCAGTTGTAGAAGCAGCTGGCAAAATAAACCAAAACGACAGCCAACACAATTCTCTGCTTCATTCCTGCGACTTTCACCACCGCCACAATTTTCTTTGTGTTTATTCTGCTTAGAGGATTCAGAACAACCTGGAAAACAAGTCCAGTCCTCTGAATAAGCCCAAACCCAGCATGACTATTTTTGATATAATATATACAGATATAAAAGGAATAGTATACAATTTAACAAGGTGGTATTAAAAATATGCAGTATCCTTAAATAGTACTCCCCATTTTACTGGAGGAAGCAGTTTAGAAGTACCTGGCAATGCTGCTTACATCCCTCTCCAAACCATTCTGCTCCTCCTAGTGGTGCAGAGTCTCTGTGAAAGGTGTTATTATTAGCTATTAGTTATTTTTTTAATATACCGATGACTGCAAGTTTGCTAGTGGATCCCGTTCCTATCCTTCTTCCAGATAATTTCTTTTGGTCTACAGAAAGGTGTTGACTCTAGAGCAGGAATTAAAACTATTACCCAGGAAGTAAAATTGGCCCTGTTTCCTCTGAATGAAACACACTTTAATTTCTTCAGTTTCTGAAACAGTTCCTGCAGTGGATGTACCTGTGGTTTTAGTAATGAAAAGCCTAATGATAGTGTGATGTAAAGGATGTTGGCAGAGAGTCATGATTGAGGTCAACAGTAGCTTTTTCTGATATGTGGTTGGAGATAGTGAGGAATGAGGGATGATGTTTAAACACTTAGGTCTGACTGACACCAGGCACCATCCTCTGCTGTGTTAACAAGTTCTTTGCTGATTTGTCTCGCTGCTCTGCTCCCTATCACTCTTGTTTTCTTGGAAAGCTCTATTTTCAGTCTTTTTGTACTCCGTTTGTTATGTGCAAGTTGTTCCATTCATTTATTACACGCTTCAGAATGTCCTGGATATAATTAAGTGAAACATTTCCTGACTGTTTTCGTTCTCTCTGGGTTGTTGTTTAGTAAAAGAAGCAGCATTGTACTGAAATATAAACTTTCATGGTTAGATAAGTGTGTGTGTGTGTGTGTGTGTGAGTCCTTCATTTTTGCACCACAAACTGGGTACAGTGTAAACTTATACACAGTTATTGCATTTTATTATACTTCGCTTCTCGCCTAGAAATGATAAGCCGTTTAGAATCCATGCAAATATCTGGCAGACTGTTGAATTCTTTTTTGGATGACAGAGTGGGAAAGAGGGGTCTCTCACTCCATCTCTCTCTCTCTCTCTCTCTCACCCTTCCTCCCACCCTCTCTCCTCTTCCCTTCCTCTCCATCTCTCTCTCCCCTTCTCTATCTGGCAGGGCTAGACTTTGTTGGCAGGAGTGACCAGAATAAAAACAGCAACACCAGACACAGGAGAGAGGGAGAAAAAAAGCGCAATGATCCATCGAAACGCAGACTTTGCCCTTTCTTAATTACGTTGCATCCAGTGTCTTTGCATCCCCCCAACCCCCCCCGCCCTTGCTTTTTTTCCCCCCTTTTCCGAGACGTTTGTGAAGTGGTAATTAGTTCTAGGAGAATAAAACCAGCTGATTTGGATCGGACTGGTGCATTTTGGGGCGAGATGGCTAACAGGATGGTTGCGCTGCTGCTTCTCGGCTCGCTGCTGCTCACCCTGCTGCAGCCTTCCCTACAGGGAGGTAGGTGTTGCACTTCATTCTCCCTGAACAGGGGGTTCTCGCTCTTATGCACCTGGGGACAGGTGCAGCCTTTTTTGCACTGTTTCTTTTATTTCAGGAAACGGAAGGATTTGACATTTGACATGGTCATAACTGTATGTTCTTGAATTTAAGTATAGTGTCGTAAACTAAACTTTGTGAACTTTTCACACAGGAAACTGCAGCTCATGGATTTAATCATGTCATTCCTTCCTCATAAGACTCTCGTAGTGCAGATATGAACTTGATTTTTTAACATATAAATCTGTCAAGTGTGTAAGTTTATCAGTCGCCTCAATTGGAACATAGTTTTGTTGTTTTTTTGACTAAGATTTTGTATTTTGGAGTGTCTCCCTTTACTGATTATGAAGTCTTTAACGTCTTTAGAATTTTTTTTTTTCTTTAGAGATTCCTATTGACATACTAGTGTATTTCCCATAAACAGTTTAGTCCACACTATTTATATCATAAGGTTCTTGAAGAAATATTTTACTTGTATGCAAAGTAATATACAGCCATACTAATGACAGATCCTTAATAACATAAGTACATATTTTAACATTTGGAAACTTAGTCTGTTGGTTGGTATTAATTCCTCCAGTAACACTTCCACTGTTGTAACTTACTTTTATAGGTCTTATAGGTTATCTGCAGGTCCTTCCTTTTATAAATAATTAAAAAAAATAAAACTTTTATAAAACTCCTACAATACTAATTATTACTGGAAAATGCATGATGTCAGATAAAGCATAAAGAATACATAACCAATTCCAATTATAAATTGAGCGCATTTGTTTTCTTAGACATCTTGGACTTAGACTAATAGTGTCCCATATGTAATATTTCAGCTGCTATAAGAGGCTGCTGGGTTTGTTAATGTTAAGGACAGTTTTATGTATGCAGAACTTTGAGGCTACAGCTGGACTGCCATTCCTGTCAGTTACATCACATAAATGTCAGTAATCAAGCCTCCCAGTAGACATCAAGCACGCAAGAGCTGATTTTTCGACAGTTTTATTAGGCTTTTAATGTTGTTTTGAAGTTCTCAGGGCATGCTGTTGCTGAATTAAAACTTTGTACGGAACATGGCAATGCACAACAGAGAGCTCTCAACAGCTTTGCCAAGTTTTCCCCTTTCCCTCTGTTTTTAGTTCATACTTGTTTTCAATCTTGGAAGTGAATCATCTCACTGTTACCCTCAATTAGGAAGCATGTGAGCACGGCTAGAGTTCTTCACAAAGATTTATTTGTTTGTTCAAAATTGTTTCTTCTGCACTCATTCACAAAGGTGTAAAAGCAGACTTGCGCTCTTATTGTGGTGAACAGACTTATAACATAACATATGAGTAACAGTTCGTACTGTCCATTTTCCATATGAAGCAATCAGGTCCACATCTTTAATTTCTTTAGTCTGCTACATTCATTATAACAACTAAGTTAGAGGCCATAAAAAGCAGAGCTATTTCCTGGGGTTCCTCTCTCCCAGCCAACTCTGTCTTGCTTTATACTAAAAGTTGAGCTGAAAATGCAGGGCTGTAGGACACCTGCTAAATTTATGTACCACTACCTAAATTGCCCAGAGCTGGTCCAAAAAACACCAAATTTTGTTTTTTTTCAGAGACTTTTTGTGTCTCTGGCATAATGCATGCCATTCTTACATAGATTAAAACCACTGACTCTTGGATGACATATAAGAATCCAGGGAGTAACTGCAGTGTACTTAAGTAATTATCATAGATGTAGTATAAATTAAGGGAAGTACACAACATATGTATATGTTGGAAATGTTGGAGGGGGAAAAATATTTCCGTAAAGCTCGTCATCTATATCTGACTGGGGATATTGACTCGGAGCCTTTATCCTAAAGTTCTGGAAGGACTTTTTAAAAAATAAATAGGGGTTTTATTCATATTATTGATCAAATCATCTCCCTATTAGACAGTTCATTTAGTTTAGACCTTGACAGTCTGTTTGGAGAACAAGCGCAGGTGGAATGTTTTTCTTGGCTAGTGTAAGTGAGGTACAGCAATAGGGGGAATGTAGCAGGAAAGCCAGGAATAAATAGAAGAATAGTCATATAACCATTCCTTCATAAGATTAGGCCCACCCTACTTGTGTCATTGGTTCGTTGGTTCTCTTTCGTGGGAGTGAGCCATTCTTGATCCACATCCAAAACTGCATCAATCAGACACATAGACTTTGGAGGATGCAATTTAGATAGAAATAAATCTATAAGATGACGACAAGCTCAAAAATGTGTACCCTGGAAAAAAAAAAACACTTAAAATACTAAACCCAATCTAGGATATTTGCTGTGTATCTGCAAGAATTTCAAAAGAAAAATTGTTCAGTGGAATTCAACTAACACTCTTTGGCCTAAATTAGTTTCAAGTAAACAGATTTTTCATTCTTTTCTCAGTACAGGAAAACATCCGTAAATTCTTGTCTAAGGTCACACATGCATTGCAGATGCTGTAGATTGTTGAAAAACTCTGGAATATTCCTTTAAACCTAAAGCAACTTTCCTTTTAGTAACTAAACCATGAGGTCACAGGGAAGAGGGGAGTTACCTCACTTTGGTTAAACATACACAAACCAGAATTACTGCAAGAGTGTCTAAAGTGTTGAAGGATTGTGTAGACCTAAACAGTCTGGCAGCTCTCTGACTGTAAAAGTCTTTTAAGTGAGTCGTAATTTGTCTCACTCTTTCTGTCCTGAGTATACCTTCAGTTTGTTCATCACTCAGAAAATTTGTCAAATGTAATTATAATCCATCATTTGGTTTTCAGGAGCAGAGAGCTGTAGCAAATAGTAGTGCCTCTCTGATGCTCTTATACAGTTCCTATAGGGCGTCCGCCCCCAAGGTCTTGGGTTACCCGTATAGTGTCTATAAAATGACTGACAGAAGGTGCATCCAATCACAAACTGACTTCCTGAGTTCTGGACTAGAAGTACGTTTTCCAAAGGGTTTTCTCAGCAACTTTACAAACTTTTGCTAAGGCAACGGCTAAATCTTTTTTTATATATATATATATATATATATTATGTTTTACATAACTTCCAGGTTATTTGTACAAGTAAGGAATAAAAATAGACTATTGCACCTTTTAAATAATACTTTCAAAATGATGATTAATACATTAACTATTTCTTAGCGCATCAGGAAATAATGAAAAAAAAGTACTGCTACTGTTGTAATAATTGACTTGGGTAAAAGTAAAAGTAGTGATCAGGAAAATTACTCGAGAAACAGTATTGATGCCACTAATCCAAAAATGGTCTACATCTGAGAAATGCATTTTTCACATAATTGTGTCATTTAGTTATGTTATCTAAATAACTATCTGAGCTGTACTAAAGTGAACACCACCTTGATATGCAGCAGTATATAAAAAATAACATCACCTGGTGTAAGGGGCAATGTGTAGATAGCTAACATTTTGCTAGACAAATATACAAATTAACATGAGAAAGCTAGCTAGCTTGCTGACTAAGAATTTGCCCCAAAAGTTTATACATTTGACAGGCATTTTTGATTGGGTCTCGAAATTATTATTTTAATTATTTAAAATTTGCAGATACTGTTTTTTAATTGGCTTACAGTGTTCTAGGGTTAAATGCATTATTGAGTTGTACTCTGAAATGGTGATTAAAAATAAATGTAACAAAGTTGAATATTTTATTTAAATAAAAAAAAATCAAGTAACAGTACTATGATTTAGTTCTACTTTATACTTTTACAGTGAACCATGTACTTAACGACTGTAAGGATAGTATATGTAGTTTGTTACTTTTGTGGTAATAGTTAAGCATTAACATCTTTTAATATCTTATTCTGTTAATATCATGACTTGCAGTATTAATAAAGACCATTTTTCATTACGAAAAGTGTATTTGGAAACAATCCAGGTTAACTCAAATTTTAGGTTGAAATCCTTTTTCATATTTGTTTTTTTTTTAGTTGTTTGTTCTAAACTAAACAGGAAATATTTCCTCTATTTCCTCTATCACAGGAAATATTATAAATAAAAATAAAATGTATATATTGTTAAAAATTTCATGTTTTGGTGTAAAACATGCAGTTTATAATACCATTCTAAATCACATCTATACACAACTCTAAGTTAAGCCTTAACAACTAATTTCATTAGCTACATTCCTTACTGTGTGTTTGAATGGATCACCCTCCAGAGAGATCATCACCATATCCATTTTTATAACAACACGATAAAGTGGATCATGTGATCTTAAAGCATATTAGTGCTTTAAGTTGGCTTAGTGGTGTCGGCTTTGCATTGCAAATTGTGAATTGTTGTATTGTATTGTATTGTATTGTATTGAATTAGGTTGTATACAAAAAACAATGCAAATGATCTTTATTAATACTGTATACGTCATAATATTAATTAAAAGAATGAGTCAACAAGAAGTTAACACTTAACCAGTACTAATGGCTGTTCATACTGTATATGACTCCATTGGCTGGTATACGCTTCATTATTTCCTGATGTTCTAAGGATTAGTACATGAATTAACTCATCAAAACATTATGAAAGCATTAGTTAAGTATTAATATATTGCTTACTTGTGGACTTTTTAGTAAATCATTACCTTCATGATTACACCTGACCAGCCAGGACCAGATAAAAGCAAAGAAATTAAGTGTCCTAATAATTATGAATTCTTATGAAGGAGTTTTAGCTTCAGGCTGCAGACCAGGACTTCAGAGGATCCTAATACATTAATTCTCCTTTTCTTTGACACTGGCCTGGCCATAGTTTAAGCATGTAAAATCACATCCAGATCGGATGAAGCATCCAGATCTGCTGCCCCACCCCTTAAAATCTTCAATCAGATTATCTACTGTGCTGGAATTGAAAACGTGTGCTGTGAGCACCTCTCACTGGATTTAATCCTTTAGGAAGTGCTGGCTTTATAGCTCTGGAGGTTTTTGGCTGCCTAAGAGAATTAATGTGACACCTCTTGTGTCTCGTGGTATGTTGGCCAAAGTCAGTCTTAAAGGATTTAAGAGTTCTTGCCTCGATGTCTATGGTTCCAAGCAGATGCTAACTGTGCAGGCTTTATGAATCTA
This sequence comes from Pangasius djambal, assembly GCA_022985145.1. Taxonomy (NCBI): domain Eukaryota; kingdom Metazoa; phylum Chordata; class Actinopteri; order Siluriformes; family Pangasiidae; genus Pangasius; species Pangasius djambal. The sequence goes on along the minus strand of CM040995.1, from coordinate 6,398,597 downwards.
GCTTAGAGAAAGGTTATATGGAGGGGATATGGTTCACTGTGTAGTTACTCCTCATTCCTTGTGCGAGAACAGACATAATCTCAAACATTCCCAATTCTGTCCTTAAAAGATCCCATTCACTTCTCTGGAAATCAGTTAGGGATCCTTGAAAACTAGGTCATGTCTGATCATGTCTGTTAACATTTGGACAATATGAATTACTAAATGAAAAAGCTTAGAATTTTGCAGTATAACCTAGTTATATGTTTTTCACACTGATCTCATAAAGAATTCACATAAAACTTTATAGGTGAGAGTGATTTTTGCCACTAAATCCCACCAGTGAAATCCAGCTAAATCCCACTGCCACCACTAAACCCCCAAGCAATACTTTTCTGGTTGGTTGTCACATGAATCAGTTATGGTCTAGTCTCCGTTTTTCTTTTGTACCATGTGTGTTCCCTCTCCTCTGGCCTGGGTCATTCTGCAAAAACTAGAGTACTATAAATCAGTATACAGTGACCTCAACTCTCAACACCATGCTCTACTAGTCTCCTGGACTGTTGGCTGGAATGCAGAAATGCTACCAGTGATAAGGGGTTTAATTTAGCCACATTACTTTATACCTCTCATTCACAATCAAAGGCTGTTAACAGATTTGACAGTTTATCAGCCATGTCTTTGACGCTGTGGTATAATGAACACTGCTTTCCTGACACACACACACACAGCACAGAATAGGACACCAGTGCTTGGAAATCACTTAACTAAACATCACAGCCGCTCTGTGTAATGTAGAGTGTCTTCCGTTTTAGCACGTTTGAACAATGGCATTCATTTATCAGACTTTTAGTAAAACTGTTCGTAAATGTTTTTATGAGCCAGACTGACTAAAAATTTACAGCAGATTTACAAACACTTTGGTAATGCTGACTTTTGTCTTATGCTGTGTAAATTACCAATCTCCTTCATGGCACAGCTGAATTACATTTTGTGACGCCTACAAATCTCCAGAAAAGGCAAAAGCTCAATTCATGGTGCTAAAACTTCCAGTAATGCAGCTCAGCCATCACAGCATGTTGGCCAACATAGACACACACCAACTGTTCCTCCTTTATATGGCATCATTTCACCGAATATACGAATTTATAGCTTATCAATCGAGATTCACATTACTGAGTCCACTGTACACTGTTTTCTTCAGTGTTTGCTCTGAATAATCTGGGCTAATTTTGAAAAGTTGAAACATATAAGCTCAGAATTACCACTCAGAGTTTGTCATGAATGTTTTTTTTTTTTCCATATTGAAAGGTGGTTATTACAATTACTTCCATATATCATGAACATGGCATTACTGAAGCCTTGCTGCTGGTCCTGGCAGTTCTGTGGCCTACCTTAATGTACCTACAACAATACGCTACAGCTATTTGCACTATGACCGCAAATTCCAAAGCTAATGTCAACGTGAGGATTGCTTAGAAGTTATTTCCATCCATGTGGAGACCATGCCAAATTCAAGACAAAGAACCACACTTTAATAAAACTATTTGTTCCAGAACAAGTCTGGCTTACCTTCAGGTTGGCCAAGAAGTTTTGTGGGGCCGGTATAATAGATGTTACAAGATCATAGTTTTTGACTGTAACATGCCTGATCATGTGGTTTGATTCTTCTCTTTCCCTTGTCTCCAATGAATCAGAGCACATGGGACAAGAAACAGTAAATTTACTACCTTCTAAAACAATACATCTGCAAGACATTCTGAATGGCTTGTCAGTGTTTGCTTTATGATTATCATAAAACAACCAGCACAACAGTGTTGTGTTTTTGTTGCATTTTATTTTTCACTGTGTCAGGTCAGTTCAGATGTTATATGGTCAAATGACAACCACTAATATCAAGCTAAGATAGCATGACAAGAATACATGATAAGAAATCTCCTCAATTTATTAACTACTTTTTAGTTAATTTATTAAGCAGCATAGCCCATGATCTCTATGAAAGTGCAGAGCTGCAGCACAAAACTGCTTGGTTTGTTTTATTCGGTATTATTTTTTTCATTGTAAATTCGCTTGGGATTATTTGTTTCCTAACCTGAACTGCATGTTGTCTATGATTATCTTGTACTGCAGTTTTGTCACTATTCTATAACAGGTTGCACCAAGGCCGTGGAGAACACTATTTCATTCACTTGAATATGGCTAGAATGAAAACACTGACACCCCTTTCACACCCATAAGTACACCTTTAATGCACCTTTTTCAATTAGACATTAAAAATTTCTAAAATAAAGAAACCCTCCAAGTGCAATGCATGACAATCTTGTAAATCATGTTTATTTAATGTTTTTAAATAGAAAATATATGAATATTACAGCACTAGAAACACTTGGAAACGTTATACACTGAAACAAAGACCTTTACTGCACCTTTAATCTTCTTGGAAAAGCATGACATTGGGTGGTACAGTTATCATGCTGTCATTCTTTATCCTGTCCCAGCCCTATTCAGGATAACCTAGTGGTTTGGCCCAGCCAAGTAATAGTTGATGCACTAGGGTGCAATTCTTCTCAAGATCTTTACTCAGACTGTATTTTGCATCTTTTATGATGTTTATAAAATTCAAACCTTGTAATCCTACTGCATCAGAACTTGGCAAAAGAGACTCGGTTTCTCTCAAACAGATCGGTGAGAAGCAAATAGCCGAAAAGTACCCTTCATTGAGTTTTGAAGGCCATCCTTAGTCAAAAGGCTTTGCCAAAGTGAACAGCATCTACTTTGGCTTTAAAAAAAAGTGCCGCCCATGTGTCGTCTGCTTATTTGATTTTGTATTCTTCAAAGTAATGCTTTCTCTGTACCACAGATGTGTCCAACACCACAGCTCAGAGCTGAAGAGACAGAGGGAGGGCTTCTTATCAAGGAAATTTATCCTCATACTTTCATGTTCATCTTTCATCTTCATCCACCTTTTCTTCATGAGCAAAATCTAATGTCAGAATAGTCTGTCTATGCCTTTCAGACTAGTTTTTTTTTTTTTATCGTAATTGGCATGAATTACGAGTAAGATATTAAACATAAAAAAATTTAACTTAGCTTAGTAATTCAGTCGTAACTGGCACAAGATCATTTATCATATATGCATAAAATGTAAAGTAATTCAAAATCCAAACGTCAAGAGTCATGAAGCCAGCAAAGGTTTTAAAGTTGGCCACATTGATTTAATAACAGACACAATTAAATGACCGTGTGTGTGTGTGTGTGTGTGTGTGTGTGTGTGTGTGTGTGTGTGTGTGTGTGTGTGTGGCGGTGAGGGTAAGAGAGTATATATGTATGCGTGAGACTGTAATGATTTTTGGCACTATTCTAAAACACCATTCATTAGTGTCCATGGAGAAAATATAAAAATAAATCATACCAACTAAAAGGTCACTGTAAAATGACAAAAGGGTCTCATTATCCAACAATGTGTTCTTCAGAACTTCAGTTAATTCAGTTATTGGTAATGATGCAATGTATTTATTTAAAAGAAAAAAAAAATGCAATCACTGAGGTGTGAATTGGGCGTGCTTTGGATGTGAATGTGGTCTTTTGGCTCACTCATTAAATGGCAACACCAGTTATAAACAAGTCATAAAAACAGCTCCAAATTATTCCCCGTGCGTAAATCAAATAAAAGTTCCACTCTGTGAGATCCAAAATACTTCTTGTATCATGATAATTTTCGATACGGTCATAAGAAATGCATATTGATTTAATTTGAGGTTTATTTATGTAGTTTTCCATTTAAAAAGCAACTGCTTTAGACCATTATGGTGGCTTTCCCTCTATATCTTTATATTTCAGTGACATTTTACGTATTGCAGAATGCTGTCAGCTCATACATAGTATGTTGCCATTATTTTGTTGTAGAAGTAAGCTGTAAATATTCATAAGTGCTAAAAAACTTTTTTTTCACAGACAGTTTATCAAAACAGTGAGTGCCTCTTACCAAAAACCATTAATGGATGTGGAGAAAAAGGAAACATGAAAATGTCAGACTTATATACTAAAAGGTAAAAATTAGATGAGTTAAAAAAAAAAAAAAATTAAATAGTGAGTAATTGAATTAGATGATGCACTTTATTTATTTATTCATTCATTCTCATTTAACTACACCAGGGGTGACTGTCCAGAAATATACCACCCTGAAGATTATTTTCCAATAACAACACATCAAGAAGTGTTTTATTCCTCTCATAACACAACAATTTGCCTATGCTAACAATTTTTAATTTATTGAAGAATAACACATCATACATTTTATACATTTATAGCTATGTTTAATGTTGTGGAATATCCATGAAAAAAAGTTCCTGTTATCACTTACATTTATAGCAGTTATAAACACTTTTTTTTCTCTCCCTTGAGAGGAAAAACTTTCTGCAAAACCTTCTGTCCTGAAGACTTCCGTGTTGGAAAACTTAAGGTTAGAGCTTTACCTTTGACTGTTGTCAAAACACTGACGCTGGAGACTTCCTCCAAAATTGCTAAATAAACATCTCCTCACAGAAAACGTCTGCTTAAAAGAAAATCTATTTATATGAAGCGTCCGCCATACAAGTCTCTGTGTAAGTTGTTAAAGAAACAATAGCATATTAATATAAACCGTGAACTACTGTCTGAGCCATACTGTTGTAGGACGTTAATCAACTTCTGACCAATCAGAATCGAGCATTCCACGGCACTGAAGTTTTAAAAAAAAAAAAAAAACTTAGTACAGTTACATAGACTAAATACATGAGCTAATCTTTTTACTGAGTATTAAAAGGTATGATGTAATAAAATTCGAATTGCATATATGCTTATTTCCAATAACATTTGTTACTCATTTTATTTTAATGGTTTGGTTATGCAGTGAGCACATTCCAATATGCTGTACTAATGGCATTTGTGATGTTAGTGCTTTGAAACTAGGTATCTCAGCTTATTCCTTGCTCTTCCTACTTACACAGGAAGGAGACAGGAAATCCTACTTTTGATCACTGGGCTTAGGGGCAGAGCCCCTGTGCCCAATGACCCACCAGCTGAAAGGGGCATTGTATTAAAGGTCTATGTTATGTTAGTCCTATTCAAGATCTGTATCAAACAGCTCTTTCTCTCATTCGTTCCATTATGGAAAAACACTTCCAAATGTCTGGCTGGGTTTAAGCTGCTTTTTTTTTTTTTTGATTAAGATGACCTGCGGTTCTTTCAAGTGAGAGCAAACAGCAGAGAGGAAAAAACAGACAGTTTGTTTTCGCTGGACGAGAACGGCGAGCGTCGCGGTCCCGTTTTACAAAGCAGGCCTGAGGTATCCAAAACCGTGTGATGACCATGGGAGTTCTAACCACAGAGCTGGTGTGATGAGTCCAAACACCATGAAACCCAATCACTTCCCAGGCATCCAAGGCCTTAGTTGTTTTTTAGAACAGCTTTTGAAGAGCATCTTCCCTCTAGCTCTATCAGTGCATGGATGAGCTCATCTGTTTTCCAAAGGGATGTCTGCCATATTCTTTCAAATAAAGGATCTTTTGCAAGACTTCCAATTACCCCAAGAGAGACAGGCTGCTTTGCAAAGAAACATAAGTCATAAAGTCCTTTGAAATTTCCCATGCTGTTGTGAAGATATACAAAATCCCAATTGGCACTGGTTTCTAGGTTGACCATTTTTCCCCCTCCTGGACAGAAAGGCGGCCAGCCTTAGACTAAACAATATCGGCTGTTCAAGAATCAGCCAATTTGTTTGTGATTGTAGCGTGAGTATCTGTCCTCATGATGCCTTTCCTTTTGTAAAGCTGATGCAGTTTCTCTTTCTATCAGTGCATGGTTCAGGAAACATGTTCACAGTTTATGTTCATTTTCCGCAAGTAATGAACAAAACCCTAACTTTATTTGAAGCTCTTCTGTTTATTTCATCATCACCTCATTTGTTAGGACTGAATTTAATCGTTAGTGCCAAAATCAATTGAAAATCCCCCCAGCTATCTGTAACCTGAACACCACATTTAATGATTCTTGGAATCAAATTCATTATTCTTCTTTCTCTCTTTTCTCACATGGCTTTAAAAAAGAAGATAGAAAGATGATCTTTTAAGCCATTGTTCTGTAATGTCACCTTGTGGACCTTTACACTTCATATGTATAATCATTTAGACAAAAAATAGTAATTTTTTTTTAAGACCTGGTCCTTTTTGATTGACTCTCAAATGTTTAACCAAAAAAGTGCCTGCAGATCATAAACCACCAAAATTGTCACTGAGTAAGAAAAAGGAAGCCACTGACATTCATATATGCACATTTTTACATACTTTTAGCTAACATGAGCTAACCTAATTAGCTAGAAGTTCTGAGAGGATTTTTTTTTTTTGTCATATTCATAAATGATCACATAGTAGATGCTAGTCAGCTGCATAACACAAGCTAACTTGACAGCATTGCTGAAAGGAGTTTTAGGTCATTTTCGTAAACATTTATAATCTACACTGCTAATGCCAGCCAGCTAGCTAACACATGCTAGACACAATACCTCATTGTTTGCTATTAACAAATACTTTTGAGAACTGGATGCCTACTCAACATTCAAACTCAAAAACACACACACCAGTGTGCACTCTACACCATATCCTTATACCCTTTACTATAAATGCAAGGCTTTAGTTTTAAAAAAATCATGTGTATGTTCATTGTATTGACACACAAACACTTCAGTATGGCCTAAATCTTTCCAATATAATCTCTACCATGAGTTGGGCTTTTACTTTCCATTTTATTTTAACTGATGCAAACCAGATATACCCTCAGAACTGTGTCTGAGCTTACAGTTGCTGCCAGAAAGTTGCTAGAATTCTCACAGAAACAGAGGCACTTTTCCTTCCCTGCCTTTGTTTAGCTTTCTAGCACATGTTTGCCATATCGCTCACAGAACAACCTATTAGTGCCTGCACACTTCAGCACAACTTTGGCCTGACTTCATGAAGAAGTTATATACATGGTTGACGCCCTTGTTCTCTGAAAAACCCATCCATCACAGCTCAATATTTGCTTCTTTGGATTAGGTAATTTGTTGAAGTTGTAATTTCTGTATTTAAGTAGAAAAGGAGTCCACCCAACTAGATATAGTAGACTTATGTAATGGATAGTTTCAAAAGTCAAAATGAAGTCCTTCATTAATAACATTTAAAATGTTTCTTTTTCTTTCTTTCAGGAGTGTATGTGCCTGCTGGTACAGGAGTCGGAATTCCAGGTGTAGGTGTGCCACCAGGTACTGGAGTCTTCCCAGGTTTGTCAACATCATAAAATTTTATTAAAATGAACTTCTTTGTATGAAATGATACATTCAAATGAATTAATCTGAGCTCACAGGCAGTCAGTGTGTGAACATTTTACTGTTTTTCCTCAGGCAGAGCTGAAACTATCATGTTTCAGTATGTAATTTCCAATGGTTTAGGTAGGTAGAGTTGATTTGTAGAGTCTGGAACTCTTGGGGTTAACATGTAGGTAATTCTGTTCCTTTTTCTCTTCTGATATTCTCAGATTTTTACTTCCACATAATGGAATGTACAAAAAATGTATAATACATATAATGTTAGTCAGTATTATGTTCTCAATATTATAATATGAGTTTGTATGTGTGACTTTCTTAATACTACAGTAATTCAGGATCACCTATATAGTACACCACATCTTAGTCACAAGATACCGAAACAGCACAAACTAGGTTTTTCTAATGACTTAGTGATGATTTTTACTCTTGGGGAAAAAAAATTCAAGGTTCTTGAGAATGGCAACCTTGGCAAATGTTCTTACCATTCTTAATTGTAGGATTCTATATATAGATGAGTGACAAATTAAAAATCAACATAAAAACAAAAGTGTCTTAGTAAGGTGTTGGGCCAGCATGAGCCATCAGAACAGCTTCAATGTTCCCTGGCATAGATTCTATAAATCTCTGGAAATGTACTGGAGAGATGAACACCATTCTTCCAAAAGTTGGTGTTTTGCTGATGATGGTGCTAACATGCCACTCCAGAACCTCCCAAAACTGTTCAACTGGGTTGAGATCTGGTGACTATGAAGGGCATAGCATGTGATTTTACATTTTCATACCCATTAAACCATTCACTGAGCCCTGGTACCCTGTGGGTGTGAGCAGGGTCATCCTGGAAGAGACCACTCCCATCATGATAGAACTGTTTCATCATAGGATAAAGGATAAAGGATCAGTCAAAAGAACTTTGCATTGATTTGCAGTGACCCTTCCCTCTAATGGGTAAAGTGAATCCAAACCATGTCAACAAAATGCATCCCACATAATAACAGAGCCACCAGTTTTACCTTTAATTTGTCAGCAGTTTGTAATACCTTTAAGAGTTCCTCCAGAGGATCAACCAAAGAGCTCAAATGGGTTCTAGATTTACAAAGGTTTACATAGCAGATGGAGAGCATTGTTTAAAATGATACAGTCCATATGGCTAAACCCTACTATAGTTTTAAGAATATGAAGTCATCAATCTCTGTAAAAAATAAAAATAGCATTACCATGGTTGTATTCCCAAGATTTAAAGTCTCCCTGTTGAAGCGTGGACTCAGTGGAGTCATCATTTAAGGATAGCCACCGTTCGCTGTGGCACAAATGGATTATCTAATCTATGCTTTCAGAGAGGAGCACTGGGGAGAGCTAAAATAAACCTATAAGTGATACCCTGCATGAGACAAAACTCATTTTCTTGCCCTGTGTTTTATAGGAGCTGCTGGGGTCCCATTCAAACCGGCCAAAACTGGAGGTAGGTTCTTTTTGATTTTGTCTTTCAAAAGACTCTCAAATGTCCAGTTATAATTCTGCTATCTATTTTTTAATCCATCATCTAGAAGATCATAGACCATATATTACATCAATACTTAGTTCTAATAATGAATTAAAGCTACTCAAAGTGCTGCAAACTATTGATATTTATTCATTTATTAAATCATTTTAACTAGTTCTGTAATTCATCACGGTAACAGCATTCAGCAATAGCATTATTCAAATTTAGCATTATTAATAGCATCATTGATGGTAATGACAGTACATTAAATTATTTCCACAAACAATTAAAGAAAAAGACCAGCTCTCAAATGGACTACATAACTTACTTTTTCTACTGGTTAAAGTTACTAGAATGGCTAACATAGTAAAAGCAGTATAAAACACTAGTCCTGGTAGAACAATTAGCATAATAACATCCATCCCTGTCTCGCATGAACAAATATTTGCATGGTTCAGTAAAGAGAGGCTAGCCAGCAAACCTTAGCTACAGTTGGATTGTTAGGGCTAAACAGTTTTTGTATTGTTTTGGCTTATTATCCAGACAGACTTGTTCATATTACAGAGTAAACAGCAGATGAAATAAGATGATTTGGAGCTGACCGACAGGTCTAAGGTTATTGTGGCTATGTCCAGCTGAGGTTGAGCTTGACTACACTCACCAATCCAAAGCAAACATTTTCTTATTTATTTTTGGCTTTGGGAATGGGTAGAATGCAACACCCGGGTATCAGGTGTCACTTCCCCAGGCGCGTTTTTTGGCCAGCTTCAAATTCAATATATGTCCAGTGGAAATGCTGGAACGCCTGCTAGTGTCCTGAAAGATTGATTGAGGCTCCAGCTAAAAAACAGTGATTGAACAGCCAACAAAGCCCAAGAGGGGCTTGGAATTGAGTCAGTTACAAGGCATTGATATTAACTCAGTTACTCTTGTGAAATACAAAGTATAACTGGGCAGTGCTTTCAGTGTTTTACATGATTTTATGTAAAGTGTAATCAGGTAAACAAATCACAGGTGCCGGCCTGGATAGTTATGGACAACCCAGATAATGCAATTAAAAAAAATTAACTGGCTTTGTTCCACAGCAGGTGGATTCGGGGCTGGTCTTGGCGCTGGTGGACTTGGTGCTGGATTAGGGGCAGGAGGTCTTGGTGCAGGTAAGAGCTCATCTCAAGACACACTTGCAAAAAGCATTTGTTTTGGAAAAAGCATTTGTAGAGAGAGCATATTAATGGAATGCTTCTTGCTAAACACCTATTAGCAATCAGATATAACCTATAATGTTTTCAATCTTTACAACAGGAGCTGGAGTAAAGGCGCCTAAACCAGGTGAGCAAACTACAAACCAAATGTTTGCACTTATCATTGCCTTATACTGTACTGAACTGTATTTAACATAAGCTTGCATACATGTAAATCCCACACCAAATTAAGGAGTTGTAAAACATGTGGTTACTGCAAATTATAACAGTGTGAATTTGTCTTTCTTTTCCAATATTTCACTTTGTTTCCCTTGTTGAGACCTTTTTTCCACTCTCTTACTATTTGATCTTACATTTGGCAAGAAATGAAAACTGTGATCTGGGTGTGTTAAATAATTGAGAAAAGCTACCTGATCACTTTCAGACCAGCAACTTCATGCAAGTTTACATTTACATCATCACAGTTTAAACAATCGTGCAACCCAAGCTGATGGTGTCCTTAGATTAAAACCGTACAATAAGTGGAAATTTCACTTACTGTGACCAGACCCTGCTCTGATACTGCAGTGTAAATATTTTTGCTCCCTCAGTCAATTCATACCATGTTAGTGCTTTAGATGTATTTGGCCATTACTGAATTTCCTAAAACACTGTTGATTAAATCTATGGCCCAGAGAACTGTTTGGAGAGATAAGGAATTAAGCCAGTGCAACCAAGGTTGATAAGGTTTGGACCAGACCTTGGCTGTTGGCTGCTCTGAGAAGGACCTTTCATTCTTTCAAAGAGGTATTAACATTTTAACACCTCCCTAGTATCAGATTTTCACTGGAAGTTGTCTTTGGCTAAAACAATAAGAGCTAAAGTTTGAGACATTTGCAAATATCAAACTTTTATGTTATTGCACTAAGAATTCATTAATCACTCTAAGCCAGAAGGATATACAGTTTAGATCTAAGATATTTCACTTACTTGTTACTGAGGATCTAAAACAGCACTAACTACAGGACATGTAGTTCAGGTACTTCACGTGTATGCACAATCAAAAATATCTCTATTTTAATGTATTAAGTAATTATTTCTGCTTAATATGTTGGACTTTCAATGTTGTATCTTATTAGCATCTCATTATTTTGACTTGAGACTTGAAACATGACACTTGTTTCTTAAATATTATAATTCTACCAACTGCTAACAATATAAATGGTATGGATATTAAATAATAAGGCTTGATACTGACGGTGCATGGTGAGATTTGAATGTTCAAGTGTAAACACATGTAAGAAAAAAACTACGGGAAGGATGTGCAACAGACTTGTGTTTGGTGGGGTGAAGCATATTCAAGCTTTACCCAAGATTCCCTCTGGAAGAGGGAAGAAATTATGGTGAAATTCATGTAGACATTGGAAAGTCTCCCAAACTTAAGACTTTGTACTGCATACTGTAGACTCAACTTTAACCACATTAGAAAGTGATCACAGATTTAAATTTAATGTGCTTACAGACAATATGTCCCAGGGTAACTATTTTATTCCAGGAAAAATATTGACACAATAATTCCACAGGTTAGTGATTGGTAGGTAGGAACGTTCTGAATCCTAGAAAATTATCTTCTATATTACATAGTCAGGAATCACAAATTTGCACTACAACTATACGGTGCATTCAGATTGAAGGAAAAGTTTTGATTCAGTGCAATTTAAGCCATGGTTTCTTGATTTGGCATTGTAATCTCTTCAAGGCAGTACTGCATTTTCATAGTTCCTATCAATCTTTGATGTATAGCACAGTCCAAAATTTTAATTGTTCTAGCTCCAAACTGGCTTCATAAACTCTGTCTCAAAAAATCATTCCTTACAGCCATGTTGCCCTCTTCAAAGTCAGGATTTATAGCATTTAAATCTTCTTATTTGTTGTTCTCCTAAGGATATGAACTTTATTTGGATTGCCAATATAGGATTTTTTTAACCACTGCAGCATTCCATCCACTCTCTTGGCACCCTGCTTTTCAAACATAGCTGAATGATAAACTGAATATCTGACATATAACTGAACTAGGACAGAGTTTGCAGCTTGATAATGAATATACCCAGTCAAACCTCAGTCAAGACATCTATATGAGAAGTCATAACTTGGCTATATACTTGTATATATGTAGTGCAGATCTGTAAGTAGAATAAAAGTCCATGGTTAATTCAGGCCTCATCATTGACTGCACATACTTGGCTTTGGAAAGATGTGAAATACATTTTGACTTATGGGGCTCTCTTCTGTTAATGCCAGTTGCTATTTTGTACTTTTTCAAGTTTGCATTCTGTGGCTATTTTCATAGTCATAAATTAATGCCTTTCATTGACATGGATGTAATAATGCAGAAAGGGGTGTGACATTCAATATCTGTCAGTGCAGCATGATTTTCAAATCCATTTTGGTCCAAAATTATGCACGTTACCACTTCCCAAGACTCCTTCTCAGCATAGACACAGGGATAAGTTGGTGTTTTCCTGACCTCAAGCACAGCCCTATAAGTCCTGTTCCATTTCTTACTTTTTTAATTTGCTGTATTCTCAATATTAATGTCCCCAACAAAACACTAACTAAACACAGCAGACATAAGTAGTTTTTTTGTGTAACAAATATGAACAAACAACTTGGCTGTGGCTATTTTAACTAGCTGTGAGACATGCCATAAAAACATGCACCCATCTAAAAATCAAGAAAATAAAGCCCATGATATCATGATATGGTTTGTTCCTGGCCTTATAAAAACCAATCTAGATACCAGTGAACCCTGCTCCATTAACTGAACAGAGTTCTTTAAACAAAATAAAATAATACTCTGGAGTATTTAAGTGCCAACAATACCCAGCTCCAAAACTGGACAAGAATTCTTCATTTGCACATGTTGTATGAACGTAACATAACCTCTTGTTAAAGTTAGCCAGGACACTAAACACAAAATCACCAAACACAGATCTTTGGGTAATTTATATTTGTATTTGTGAAGAGAATTAACATAAGTACAATTTGATCATTTGTAGTGAGAATGGATCCAAAATTAATTTGAAGGAATAACTGCTCATTAACAATAACAGGACTAGAAAGGTTGGATGTTGTATCCAACCTCTGGAGAGGTGAGACCAAAAAAAAAAAAAAAAAGCACAGCTGCTCTTTGTCTTTTCACACAGTCAGAAAAGGAAACTCAAGCTCTCTGACTTTTTCAGTCCTTAAAAACTTTGTTGTTCTTATCTGTCTGTATTTAAAAAAAAAAAAAAAAAAAAAAAAAAAAAAAAAAAAAAAAAAAAAGTAAATCCAGCAGGGTCCAAAAGGCCCCTGTGTTTCTACCTGGGGAGATAGAGATAGAGAGAGAGCAAGCAATAGAGAGCTAAAGAAAGAGAGAGAAGGAAGGCATGAGGGAGTAGGCCAGGCTGATGAGTCGGGAGGAAAGCCAGTGTGTGTTCTCAAGCACATGTGCTTCTCATTAGCTGGCTCAGACCTGTCCCCGAGTCACTCACTGCTGGCCTCTGATAGTGAATAATGATTCCTCTCGAGCCCGAGTCCTCAGTGACAAGGCAAACCTCCTACTCATTCCCTGGCACGATCTGCAGACATTTTGGGGCAAACAGTGACCTTGGGAGCGTAACTCAAAACTGCGAGGGAAAATTCCTATCTCCTATCAATATACACAGAGGTGCAAGCCACTCATTTTGTTTGTTTACGCCTCCCAGTTTCAACACTGCACATTAAGTCATTGTCAAGTGTAACGTTTCAGTACTTACCAACCATGTTGGAAAAAATCATGCTCTTCTTATCCATTTTGGACTAAGTGGAAAATGTAGACTCACTAGAGAGGTATAGACTCACTTTTTATTTGGAAACCTTTCTCCCAATATATTTCAGCAGTTTCTGTTCCTTGCCATTTGCTACAATATGGTCATCATCAAAATGTGGTTCTACTTTTGGTGTATGATTCATTACACAGTTTTTTTTCTTCAATAGCTTAGTTAAATGAAAGCCACCCAAACTTAGTTTTTTGACAGTTATGTAAAAAACTAATCTTGACTAAAATACTTGACAGGTCTGTGCTAGCTCTCAGATGTGTAATATTTAGGTCATAAAAGACATTAGACTTTCTGTGGAAATGTCTGAATAACAGAGAAACAGAAACAAAGCAATTGATCAAATTTATTACTTAATCCAGTTTTTAGATACACTGCCTATGCAGTGATTTTGGAATAGTATCAAGAATGTAACACATAAAGATTACTTATTCCCTATCAAATTCCACAGCAGTTTTTAACATGGTGCGTTTTTGTAGATGGATGACTTTCATTCATGCCCTTAAATATCTTTGTGAAATCCTGGTTATCGTCATGTCATCATTGCCCCCCCAACAAAACACATAATATTCCTGTCAATCCTGTTTGGAACAATGGGAAAGCAATAAGTAACCATGCAGGTTGGAGAGGAGACAGAGGAACGATCTTGTGAGCCCAGTTTATTGGCCATATCATTCCTCAAGCCTGACTTGTCAGAACTGAATTCATGTGTGGACCATCTGGATATGTTTTACAACTGAACATACCATTGCTGCTGGCAAGTTTATTGACATTTTTCTGATGCATGATTTGCACCACAGCTTTTCACTGAAAATCAGGTGTTTCACTTGCTGTTATAAACATCTATAAGCATGTCATAACTGTGTTATGACAAATTGATTGACTTTTTTTAGATTATTTGATGATTGTTTTTTATTTCAAACAGAATAGTATTATTAAAGCTATCTCCAAGAAAATACAGTTGAACCGTCACCGATGATTGGTTACTTACTAAACATTATACATTTATAAACAGTAGCATACACAATATATTTTTATCTATACAACATACTTAATATAATGATTGGCATAAGCCTGCATAAATGTTCATAGTGGTACTTGTTACATGCATTACACTTTAGAAAGCTTAAAGCATAATGTCAGTTTATATAATGCATTATAATCTGTACAGAAGAACATTGTACTCAGTAATAATGTTGTAAATGGTTGAGTATTGAGCACCTGACTGTTTGTCCTTTGAAGTCTGCAATGCAGTTATTTCCATGAGAAGGAATTATAATTAATATTAATTTACATATAGGGGGCATGGTGACTTAGTGGTTAGCACATTTACCTTGCACCTCCAGGGTTGGGAGTTTGAATTCCACCACTGCCCTGCGTGCATGGAGTTTGCATGTTCTCACCGTGCTTTGGGGGTTTCCTCTGGGTACTCTGGTTTCCTCCCCTAGTCCAAAGACTTGCGTTGCAGACTGATTGGCATGATTGCCACAGTGTAGTGAACAGTTTGTGATTGTGCCCTGCGATGGGTTGGCACCCTGTCCAGGGTGTCTCCCCCACTTTGTGCCCTGAGTTCCCTGGGATAGACTCCAGGCTCCCTGCAACCCTGTGTAGGATAAGCAGAATGGGAAATGAATAGAGATGGATGACCTGACTGCAGTCTGTCAGTATACATGACCTGCAGCAACAAACATACATTTGGGCTCCAGTTAGCAATATGGAGGTGGTGAGTTTATTGAGTTTAAAATCATTTGGGCCAACTCTACTGTATCCATGTTGTCACATTGTATTTATAGTATTACACTTCATCATGCAGCTTAGCAGTAGGCTATATTTCGTAAAGGCCGATTCACATTGAACGCCTTTCTGAAGCTGTGTTTGTTTTGCACGGGTTTCTTTTTTCAGATACTGAAATAACAAAATCACTATTTCTACATGCTGTGAACTTTATTTATAAGTGTAATGCACAAAGATTTCAAGATTATGCAAACTGTTCCTGCAGAGGACAGTGTTTGCACAGTAATGAAACTCGTGGATAACTGGGAAAAGAGACACATATACTGTTTGTTCACTGCCCCACTGTTTAATGCATTGTTTTTACTGAGCTCTATTGTAGCAAATGTAACTTTGGCTGTCCCTATCCTCCATGTCTCAATGAGATGTTTGTACGTTTGGGCATTAGTGTTGAATGAAGCATGTTGCCCTGTGACAGATGATTGTGATAATAGATGGGAGGGCTAAAATCTAATGTCGATCATTAGCTTGTCAATGAAATTAGTAGGCTTGAGCATTATATCATTTATCCCATTCTGTGTATTTCTTTCTACATCCATTGGTGGTGCTGTTGTGCATGGTTCCACAAAAATCTGAAATTATCCACTTTAAGACTTTTATGAACTGCAGACAATCCATTGTAGATGCTAAAAGAACAAGGGACTTAGCCTTGCAAGCCCATTGATACCAACCACAACCCAGCAATGACATGGAACCCATGTGGTGTGAATTAAAAACATTTAACAATCAGCATTTATAAAGCCTTCTACCAACCATTATAAAATATCATGTATAAAAAGGATTATGTATAAATGGATTTGTTATAATTGTTACAGGAAGTGTTACCAGTACATATTTAGTACATGTCCATTTTATAATACAGAGAAATAACTGAATCAGCATTACACTCGGTGTCTGGTGAATGAATGCAAACAACTGGAAATGAGGCTTAAAATTGTGGAAAACTCAGTGTGAGGGAAAGCGTGGTGTCTGACTTGAGGTGAAGTCACAAAGCAGTGCAGCCTGGTACCATTGTTGTAATTGTTGTAAGTGCAATGAATTGTTTTACGATGCTTGTAAATAGGAACCATTCTCACAAAAAAGCCTGTAACATTGCCAGACTTTGTGAATAGAATTAGTATCACAGAGAGCATTCATAGAACCAAGCAGATTAACAGAACAAACTTTCAGCATGAAAGTTTCACTGTACCTTGAAGAAGAACCTAATCCTTCATGATGACAGTGGAAGAGCAGAAGCTAGGTAAGCCAAACAGCTGTTCCTATTTATCTCAGCTCTGATCCGAGTTTGGTCTAAACTAAAGGGCCTGGCAACAGACCGGCAGAAACATCATGGGAAAGTAAAAAAAGAGAGAACATTTATTTGTGAGTTATAGATTTGGGACGGCAGAAACAATGACTTATAAGGGGAAAAATGAGAAAAGCACATTGGGGCCTTGAAGTGCAAGAGAGTTGTCACCATTCAGGAGTTGAGGCGGATAATTACAGCAGAGTGCTGTTCTTAGAGCAGCTCTTGTAAATGTGCCATGACTGATAGAAGTGACTAAGGCTTTGATTGGTTAACAGGAGACAAAGTGTCAGATTACTGCAGACAGAAACCAATCCAAAATGTCACTGAAGTATGAAGAGAAAATCATTGTGCAAGAATACAATGGATTTAACCCCAACATACACCCATTCCCATTATTTTTAGAGCATCAGTGTTACCCAATTCTTTTAGTAAAAGAGTCACAGTGTTATCACAGTGTAACAGGCTAAAAAGTGACCCTGAACGTAGTGTAATCACATACAGTGAGTTAGCTAGTTAAGTGCATTAACACAGACTAAGGGTAACAAACTGGTTTGAGTATTATCCTCTTCTAAAAAGTTTCTTATGCACCATGTATCATGTTTGTGCCCTTAACAAAAAGTCAGCATGTCATTGGCCAATGTTTCGGCTATAAGCTGTGGCTTTCTGTCTCAAAGTCTGGCTAGTGTCTTTATTTTCTCTTGACATGTTTAAGCCCGAGATGACTGTTACTTATAGCCAGAGAGTTATATGACAGCTTTGCACTGCACTTTAGTCTGCTCGGTTTGTTTCAGTCAGTCTGCATCATTGTTTCCACATACCTATGTGTTTCCGATTGTGAAAAGATCATTTGTCATCTATGCATGCGAATTAAGCCACCTAGTAAAAACTGTTCTACCATATATGCGGATATAGCAGATGGTAGGATTTGGAATAAGAAGCTTGTTCTGTAGTATCAAGGTATGTTGCACATACAGTACCAAATAAAAACTTTTGTTTTACTGGTTGTTAAACTCTCACATAAAACTAACAGCTCTGACAAAAATATGCTTGTCTTGGGTGCCCGGAAGAGTTATTTTTCCACTCCTTATGGGTCTCAGAATGAGTGTCTTATTCTGAAGTGTGTGAAAACTGTAGGCAAGGTTTACTGGCTCTTGGTGTGGAAGAACTCAAGTGGCCTGCACAGAGCCCTGACTTCAACCCCACTGAACACCTTTGGGATGCACTGGAATGCCAGCTGCGCCCCAGGTTTCCTTGTCTGATGTCGGTGCCCAATCTCACTAATGCTCTTGTGACTGAATGAGCACAAATCCCCACAGCCACATTCCAAAATCTAGGGGAAAGCTTTCCCAGAATAGTGGAGGTTATTATAACAGCAAAGGGGAACTAGATCTGGAATGGGATGTTCAACAAGAGCGTGGGTGTGATGGTCAGGTGTCCACAAACATTTGGCCAAATAGTGTATATAGAAAGTCAAAAGCTTGCTAGATAGGCCACTTGGCTAATAACTAGTGATAACTTCATCCTTCTCTGTCACTGTCAACCTTAATTAAGTTACCAACAGACTTATGTAAAAGATGTAAAGATGTGGTAGGCAACCACAGAGAGAACCAAATAATCAGGCAGAACATCCATGGAAAAAATATGAGGATAATGAAGAAAACAACATATCTGTCTTTACAAATGAACTCAAGTAAGAGTATTGTCAATTATACTAAATGTACCAGAGTACAGTTGGGTTTGCACTGTGTGATTTTCTGCCTGAGTTTGCTGTTGCAGACAAAACAGTGCACATCATAAACAGCTGTTGACAAAGTTCTGGCAGTGTCTGAAATTTTTGATTCAGATCGTGACTGCTGCTATGATACTTGTCTAAAAGCCACCAACATGACATAGGAGGACACAAAACTCATGAGACAACTACAAATACAGTAGTGGCAAAGGTCAAATGCAAACAAAACACACTAATGGACAAAAAATGATATTGTTCATCTTGAAGAATATTTCTGTTTGTGAGCCCATTCTTTACACAAGCCCAGATTTGCTGATTGATGATATAAGCGAAATGATATAAGCAAATTTCTTTAATCACAGACCTATTGTTAGAAGATATTCATTGTATTATATAACATGGAGAACAGTCTGTTGTAGAATTTGGCCAAGACGTTATTGGGATCTCAAAATCTTAATAGATTGCTGAAATCACACAATGTAAATCCATCTTAACACAACAACTTACACACAATTGTCAAGGCCTTAATGTGTGGCTCATAGGGTTACCCTGTAATTCAGGAAAATCTAAGAAATGCCAGCATAGTCTCACATTTGCAAATTCAATATTCAACCAATTAAATGATACAAAAGATATGAGGGTTAATATTAGGGTTGTATGTATTAGTAGGCATTAGCGTTTGTATTTAGCATTCAAATTACTTGCTTTAAATGATTTTTGTTTTTGTTCCACCATGAATTTGAAAAAAATGTCCCATCCTATGTGCTAACCATCCTCATTTGTAATACTTCAAACACTGGCTTGTGTAAATTGTTGCAAATTTCCAATTTTAAGACAATATTAATGGAACACTTAATTTCTCTATAGCAGAGCCTAAACAAGTTTGAATCTCAGTAGCTCATTAAACATTCTCCCATCTATGTTTCAGACCAGAACACTACTTCACTGAAAGCCTTTCATAAGATGACTGCTAAATAGTGCTCCTTAAGTGCCCTGATTTTGGAATAAATAAATAAATAAATGCAGCAACATCCTGTACTGTTTTAGCAATTGAGGAAAAATACCTTGGGGGTAACTTGTTCTGCTCTCAGATCATCCGTGCCAAGTACTGTGCCACTTCTCTCCGATGGCTGCGAATGATTTTGCTGGACTGAATGCTGGCTTTTTAGGTTGGCCTTTTGGGCTTGTAGTGGAAAAAGCCAGCTAGCAGCGGTTAGTGTAATTTTTGGACTATTTAGTAGCATGAATCTCTGATTATTTAGCTAAAAGGAAAGGGGTGTGTATGTTCCTATTGGCATTTTCTTTTTCTTTTTTTTTAATTTGGCATGACAGTGTGCAGGGTAATGAAATTGATTGCGATCTGCAGGAGAGCACTGCCATTGGACTCCAGGAGCCTGTAGACTTTTTGCTGTGGCTGTCGTCAGTTCCATGGACCAGAGCCATGGAATTCTCTGCTCTCTTAAATTAAATCCTTTAACATCCGCATCTGGTGAAGGGGGGGGGCAAAGTTACAGATAATACCACTCTAGTTCTTCAGCTTGGCTCCTTCTACCTGCATTGTTTAGCACTCCAGATGGCATGTCTGAGACATGGTATCTGAGGAAAAACAGGCAAAAAAAAAATGGTTAGATGAATGTTCTCATATCCTATTCCCCTCAGTATGGAGTTTGTTTGCATTGAGGATTAACTTACCCAAACTTCTCATGTCTGAGAGTTGGAGAGGCTCTTGGCCTGAATATTGACTTTGGCTAAGCTGACGCTGGATAGCCGTAGTCTTTGAGCTCTCCTGCTAACTTCTGGCTGCCTATTTTGTACGCTACATAACATGCATCAACAGTTCTGCTGTATTACACCAGGATCTTCATAGTAACTAGAATATTTTGTTAAATCATATAGTGCCTCGCATAAGTATTCACCCCCTTTGAACTTTTCCACATTTTGTAGTGTAACATCCTGGAATAGAAATGGATGTAATTGGGATAATATGTCAGGTTGTGATTGCATAAGTATTCACCCTCATTGATGTGAAACCCCTAAATTAGTTCTGGTGCAAAAGTCACATTTTTTTTTTTTTGTTGAATCGAGTCACCCTGTGTTCAAGCAAAGTGTCACTTTGTGGTCTCAATATAAATATACCTGTTCCTGGAAGGCATAAGTGTTTTATAGAACGTTACTAAACAACAGCATCATGAAGGAGTTATTAAAATAAAGTTCTGGAAAGTATCAGTCAGGGTTTGCTTATGAAAACATACTGAACATCTTTGAACTTTGAAAATCCATTATTATTTTGAAATGGAATGAATATGGCACAACCACAACTAGGTCTATAGAGGGCTGACCACCTAAAGTTCATGACATAAAATCCCAATTAAATCCATTTCAGTTCCAGCTTATAACACTAAAAAATGTGGGAAAGTTTAGATTTATTTTTCCATCTTTGCTGATGATTTTTTGCTGGATGGATGCATCCGTCCAAACAAATGCTTCAACAATATGGTTAGTAATTGGGGTAAATTCTTTTCACCAAAATTCATCCCATATTCAGAGTTGGGTTCAGTGTTTAGTCCATATTGATTCTTGGTACAATTAATATCTTATTCCCTTACAGTTGTTGTTTTATATTAGTATAATGGTAATATTGGTCTGTATAGAGAAAGACAAAGTTGATTTGATCAACACTATAGCCAGAATAAATCTGTGAGTTGTCTGTAGTCTTCTGGGTAATCAGTGGGTCTTGGGAGTGGTGCATGTGAATAATGATTACAATCAACAGCAAGCAATCAGGTCTGAAAAGAATCAGATCTTAATTTTACATGACCTAAGGCCTCTCTTGATAATACCACTAATGAGCTGTGGTGTATTTCATATAAGACCTAATTTGACCCGTTCCATTAAAATACATAGCTATGGTGTGTCCAAAATGGAAGATTGCAAATTCATAAGAATTCTCCCAAGCCAAGTCATGCTCGTGCATAAATGCTTCTATGGATCTGGACATGGATCTCTGCCTTACACTCTCCTATCCTCTCCTTTTGAATTAGTGCAGATAACCCTGTTGCGCCCAGTGCTTTTTAATGAGACAATGCAAAGAGCCAGTAATACATTCCAATCACACATGGCTTGGCTTCAATTCCATCAGGGAAAGTTGGACTAATCAGACAATATGTGAGGTGCTTGAGGGAGGCTTGCTGTCTGACATAGGGAAACCAGGGGAGTGCTTCATAGTGCATCATTAACTAATGGCAGACACCCCTGTCTCAGTGCCTGTTCCACGTATCTGAAGATTCCTTTTTCTGATGGATCACAGGAGATCAGCTAGTGTATATTAGGCTGGTGATGGATTTTCAGAATTTGAGAAAGTTTAGGAATGGGCTCACATTAGTTGACACGTGTCCCTGAGACAGCATTTATCTAAAAGTAGTCCTCCTTTTTCTAATCCCTTAATACTATCATTTGCTAGGAATAATGTCTCCATGACTTGTGTCTCAATGCCAGAAAATTCTATGAGAGCTTAGTAACTCAGAAAAAGACTACACATGGTTGAATGGTGGAACAGATTAGCACCAGTGACATGTCATAGTTGCCCAAATGGTTGCAGTCCTCCTGTCTAAGTCCTAAAATGTGGCAAGCAAATCTTCTGTAAAATAAATGTTCCATAACAAATCTTTGCCTCACAAGGTTGGAATGCATCAACCTTACAATATAGAATTTCTGTGTTCCCATCATGTACAATTCAGACTTTCATAATTCATAATTTGTACACTCTTGGCTGTGAATGCTGTAAAAATTAATATACTGCAGGAGGAAAGACATGCCTCATCATAATTAGCAGAGACCTGATATAGCAAATGTGCTTGGCCTTGGCTTTCTCCATTTGTCACACTGTTGTTGTTTTTTTTCTTACCATAAATAGTAGCTATACTTTCAGATTTATAGTGGCAGAAGTGCGACTGACAGACCAAGCATTCCTCTGCTCATCTTGCTCCAATCTCTCTTCCGCTCACTCTGTGTCATAAAGTAAGAATGCAGTCTGGTGAATGACTCCATTTGTGTAGCACTTCCATGTGGGAAGAGAACACGATCTCCATGTGGGACGAGAACACGGTCTTGACATAAATATTCAATGAGTTCAAACTCCTTTCTCTCAAAGCCAAAAAAAGATTGTTCAAAGCATCCAAAAGCCTTGTACCTCTCTCTCCCTCAGCCTCTCTCTCACGTTACTAAACTGACCCATCTGTTATTTACGGTCTGAGAAGAGTGCTTGTCTCGCCTGCCAAATAAAATTCTTACTGCAGGTTTGAATGTGGTAGGTGCTGAACAAGGGAAATAAATGACTAATATACCCAGCACTACATTCTGCTTTTAAATATTCATTTTCCTTTTTTTTCTTTTTCCTTTCCAAGGTTATGGAAGCTTAGGAGCAGGTGGCCTGGGCACTGGAGGATTCAGACCCGGAGGTGTAGTATTGTTACTCTGTATCTGTATCTATGTTTGGAAATCCGAGCCAAGTACCCAAATTCTACCCAAATACCCAAGTACCCAGTCTACTCAAATAAAAGGGCAATTACTCATATAATAAAAGTTAAGGTCTTCACTCAAGTTAAATTTATTTAATGCAGAGTCTCCAGACCTTTTTCAAAGGGGGCCAAATAAGACCACATCAAAATACTAGAGGGCTGATCACCAAAATATTATTTATAAATTCTGCAAAATACTAATATACACACACACACACACACACACACACACACACACACACACACTGTTTCTATATATATATATATATATATATATATGTGTATATGTATGTGTGTGTGTATATATATATATATATATATATATATATATATATATATATATATATATATATATATATATATATATATATATATATATATATAAAAAACATAAATTAAATTGTCATTTTTTTTTTTAAAACTCAATTGCAAATCTGCTTTATTTAAGCATTATATTAAGAATTCAGAAAGGTTTTCCATGCTTAGTGGTTGACTAAGCATAGTGGTTTAATAAGCATTGCCACTCTAGTAATGTTCTGCACCCTGTTTGCTCTGATAAAAAAAAAAGTTGCTTCTGACAGGATAGCTTAGCTTCCAGCTGTTTCAGTTTCTCTGCCCCTTCATACTCTGAATACTTTTTGTATTGCACACGATTTGTTTCAAAATCTCTCATAACATTAAAATCCTTAATTACTGCAGCAGTCTGTTGACATATGAGGCACACACATTTGCTATGGCTCTTGATTAAAAAGTATTCTTGTTTCCAGCTCTTTTGAAATCGGTCCTTCTGACTGTTTGCACTTTGCACTTTTTGCCTTGACTAAATGTCAAGGCCCTTGCATTTTAGCTAACAGTGTTAACACAGTTTGCTGCCCCAGTCAGGTGAAAGTTAAAATTGCAACATGTATGGCAGGCCACCTATCCTGCATTCTAAGAGAGAAGCCACGGACCAATAAACATCTGTCCATGGGCTGCATTTGGCTGGGGCCAGACTTTGGACACCTCTGACTCAATGCATGAAAGTAAAAGTACAAGAAAGACTCACAAAAGAAATAGACATCTGCCTCACACTGATTTTAGTTACTGATAGTAAATTAGTGTCTGTTTCACCAATGAACCAAATAAATGGTTAGCTAAGACTATCTAACATCTGTCTTATTCCTAATCTCTCAATTTGTCAGCCTGAGGTAATTTTTGTATTTTTTCGCTTAGCTGGTTATGGTGGATATGGAGTTATTCCTGGAGCAGGAGTTGGAGGACTGAAGCCTGCAAAATCAGGTTAATTGTGGCATCTTAAGTTAATAACTGGTGTTAGATTTTTATACATAAATCATGTTTGACACCATTTTTCCATTTGAATCAGCCAGGTATTGTTACTGGTGTGTATTATGCATTGTCCTGTGATTTAAACATTGTACACTTTAAACTTCTTTCAGGTGCCTTAGGTCTCAAGCCTGGGAAAGGAGGTACAAAATTACTTTTGTCTTGACTTTGTTATCTGTGTAATTCCATTTCTCCTTGGCACAGCAGTGAAGTTAGTTGATCAAAAAAAGAAACTAAATGGTTAGGGAAGTGGTGAACTGACCTAATTATTAAATGACTCTTTCATGAAAAAATGACTCATTTTTATGAGTTAATCATGTTAATCATGACTATTGAGCACACTAAAGTTTCAGTCAGGACATCATTCCAATGAGGCTGGCAGTACTGGAGGTCTATAAAAACAGAATGAGGCAGTGTGTCGGCAGCGTTCCTCCAATAACGGTCGCCTTTTCATGGTATTCCAGTTGGCCTGAGTTTCGATTAACAAACATCAGATCTTAAGCCAAATCAACCAGTGTATCTTCTGTGGGGAATTATGCTGGTGGTTTCTGCCTAAACCTGGTGCTTTACTTCATATTGTAAGAGCAGCGTGACATGTCTGTTCTTCAGCATCAGATAGGAGAAGGTTAGGCAAACAGATGAAATCTTTGAAACATCTAGTGCCAGGTCCTCAAACCAGAACTGCCAGCTCATTTCCTTATATTGGAACAGAGTGGAAAGGTGAAGCAAGACACTCGCAAAAAAAAAAAAAAAAAACAGAACTTAATATCGTAATTCTTGACATGCATCTTAATAAACATAGCTCATTGTGTGTGTTTTGCTCTAGGGCCAGGCACTGGAGGGACGATATTAGGTACTGGCACTGGTGGCACCATACCTGGCAGTGGGCCTGCACTCCCTGCTGGAGGTAAGACATACAACCTCACAGACTGACTAAAAGGACATTACCCTGTCCTAAATTCAGTCTCATTCAATCCCCCAAATTTTTGTGGATTTCAATATGGGTACATTAATTGTAAACTTACAAGACAAGCTACAATTGCTAAACATGTCCTAACCTTTACAGTTCATAAGTTATTGTACAAACTGACTTGTGTGAATTGTTGATGAACTCAAGTGAATCTGCACGAAGAGTTATATTTGGTCGAGTCTGAAATCTATCTTTAGACCCAGGTGAAAGGAAATAAGGAACTAATCTGGTCCACCTACAACTCAGATGGTGACCTGGGATCCCAGCTTCAAAATGAGTAGTTGAGTTTTTGCAGACCACACACATTGTGTGCATTTAATTTTGTATATAGAGTACCCATTTTACTCAACTTGCTATATTGGCTAAATGGCCATGTATCCAGGATTTAAAGATGTGTTTACACAGGGGTCCACAGCAAGAGGTTCTGGTCTCACCTGGGTTCTTCATGTAAAAATACTGTTGATGTCATTATCTTTCCGTTAGCTCCAGTCATTCCTCAGACTGGTCTCCCAGGTGTGGGTCCTGGTGGGAAAGCTGCAAAACCAGGAAAAGCACCAGTGCCAGGTGAGTATTTGCATGTGTCCATTGTAATATTGCAGTCTAATGACAGGCTGCATTTTATTTTAAGCATTTCAATTTATGCCTTACTTGTTTTGCAGGAGTAGGAGTTCCAGGAGCCTTTCAAGGTGGAATTCTGCCTGGACAAGGTGTGTGTCCAATAGATTTCCAAAGCTATTTTTGTGACAAATGCTCTGAAAAAGTGTTGATCACTCTTTACTTTTTGCATCAACAGGGTTTAATGGCCTAGGTGTGCTTCCAGGTGTAGCAACAGGAACTGGGCTTAAACCAAAGACAGGTAAGATCTTTATTATTGTCAAGCAGACAGCATAGTTGGATGCAGGTGGAGCTTTTCTTTATAAAAAGAAAAAGGCAAACAATCCAAAACAAATCCAGAAATTAGGTCAAGAAACAGAGGACAGGCTATCAGAGCAAACACAAAGAACAAAGTAACAACAGAATAAAGTCAAAACCAGAATACCATCACAGAATCAAAGGGCTTGGAATTGTCACTATTGCAATGTTAGGAGCGAGACTTCGCGAATAACTGTATAAAAGTCTGGGCTATTTATAGTATGAATGTGATTTTGAAGAGGTGTTTATAAATAGAAGTCCAGTGTACTTGCTGGGCTGTAGAGGCAAGTTCTGGAAGTTGGAATTCAAGGCCATAGCAAGGCCATCTCCTAGACTATGTATGCAGGTTGCCCCTCCTTCAAGAGGAGATTTGACTGTGGGGTTCCCTCTGCCATGGGACCAGGGATCATGGGCTTAAGTCCGGATACATGGAATGAGAGTGCAAGACAGCTGTGATGTGGTAGTTCAAGCTTATGCGTGACATGGTTGATGCATTGGAGAATGTTGAAAGGGTTGATGAACCTGTAGGACAATTTCTGACAGTCTTGTCTTATTCTGAGATCTCTCATGGAAAGCCACACTGTGTCCTCTGGTACAAACCTTGGTGTTACTCTGTGGAGACAATCTGCAAAGTCCTTGTTTATCCTAGTACACACTGGAATGGGGTAGGCTGAGTGGTTGTGAACTCTATGCTGTCCCACAGCCAAATATGCGTGAGCCCAGGAAATTAATTTCTCTCATAGACAGGTGGGACATACCTCATGGGGACATTGTGGCAGCACAGGCTGATGTTCATTTGCTCTGTTTATCTCTTGATCTATGTCCCAGGAAATGGCACAGATGAAGCATCATTCTTGGGGATGAGGGGTACATTGTGGAAAGAGAGGCCGGTTTAGCGCTTTAGTTTTTTTTTTTTTTTTTGAGAGAGAGGATGAGTCAGGATTCTAAACTAAAATCTTGAAGTATAAAGCCCATCAGGCTTCTTTTGGGTTCTGTCTTCTTGCTGTTTTGAAATGCTCAGGGTCTGTGTAGATAACAAAGGGTTGTGCTGCTATCTCCAGCAAGTGATGGCACTCCTCTAGCAACAGATTCGCCACTAAGAGTTCTCTGTTGTTGAAGTCAGTCTCTGATAACTGACTTCAACAATGAATATTTGGGAAGGATTGGGGTGTTTTAAAATAGGAGCCTTTGAGAATGACTCCTTCAGATGACAAAAAGTTTGGTTAGTGTAATCGTTCTGTGCAAGCATTCACAAACCCTTCTTGAGTAGTGAAGAGAGCAGAGCAGCTATGGAGCTGAAGCCCCAAATGAACCTTCTATAAATGTTTGTAAATACTAGAAATCTCTGGAATTCTTTGATTGTGCTGGGGAATGCACTGACCTTAGTTTGATCCATTATTACTCACTCCTTGATGATTGTACATCCCAGGAGTGAGATCTGAGGCACATGAATTTCACATTTTTCTTCTTTCACATAGAGTTGATACTCCAGAAGTTTGGTCAGCACCTGCTTGACATGGTTCACATGGCTTCCCAGGGAAGGAGAGTAGATGAGCAAACTTTCCCAGTATGTAGCACAATTAATGCCTGAATGACAGAGGGGACATTAGAGAGCCCATAAAGAATTACAGAATAAGCAAAGTAGCCAAAGGTAGTGCTAAACATTTTCTACTCATCACTCTTAAGAATGCGGATCAATTGCTTCTGATATCAGGTTTGCAGGCTTCCATCAGTTGTTCGAGAGCTTCTGGGATAAGAGAGAAAAGACATGTTGATATTTTACTGTTTTACTTGGTTTAATCCATGGTAATCAATATAGGGTCAAAGTCCACCTGCTTTCTTTTGAATAACAAAAAGAATACTGCTGAAGCAGGTGATGTGGAAGGATGGATATGTCCTAGTCTGAGTACCTCATTGATGTACTCCTCAGCTGTTGAGAGGTGATAAACACAATGCATAGTGGAGTGGAGTCAAAAAGAAGGACGAATATGCAATCATAGGGTTGATGAGGGGCTAAATCAGTGGTCTTGGTTTTGCTGAACACTTAAACCAAATGGAAGGAACCTCCACTTTAAAGTCTGGCTCTGGGCTTTCAATAGTTATGGCTACCACAGTGAGACTGGGTTGTTGGAGACATGATTCATGACAGAAGGGTGGCCATTGTCCATAATATATGAGGGTTGTGTCACTGTAGCCATGTGAGGCCTAAGATGATGGGAAATCTGGCAGGGAACATGACCAGAAAATTATATTTTCTTTGAATGCAAGATGCTGACTTTCAACATGATCTCTGAGATGGGATATGTTATGGTACCTCCACAAAATGGTCCTTCCAAAGTGGTTGGACCTTCACTAGGAGCTGTTCAACAAGGTTGTAGTTGATGTTCCCCACGGTTCACATTGAGCTGCCACAATAGAAGTGCTTTACATGTTCCTTCATGTTCAGTCAACCTTGGCCAATTTGCATAGGTTCTTAATTGCTGTTAACTTGGGTTGTGACTTTTTCTGCCAATCCTCCTCTCTGGGTCTGGAGCAGATTCTTCAGGCAAATAGAGAGATCAGTGAGGGAGTCCAAGGATATCTGGTTATCCTAGCATGTTTGGTGATTACATTCTGTCGTAACCCATGAAGAAAAGCAGCCTTAAGTGTAGGTTTGTTCCATCTGCTGCCAGCATCTAGCATTCTGAACTCAAGAGCATATTCAACTGCATCTCCCCTGAAAGACAGTAAGAAGTTCCTGTTGTTCCCAGACCAAACAGCCTTGAGCTGCTATTGCCTGCTGCCACTCAGGCAGACCTGCTGCATCCATGATCAGCAAAGTCTTCTGTTAGGCAGATGGCCTATGGGATGCAACTGCAGGTTTTCTTTATTAAAGAACCAGGCAAACAATACAAAACACAAATCCAGAAACAAGGTCGAAAAACGGGAACAGATGATCAGTAAACAGGCATGATGAGAGCAAAGAGCAAAGTAACAACAGAACACAGACAATAACAGAATAACAACACAGAATCACATGGCTTGGAATCGTCACTAGTGAAATGCTGAATGAATGAATGAAAGTCTGGGTTATTTATAGGGTGAATTGTTAACAGGCGGTGAACATGAACATGTGATTGAATCATGTAACCTGGTTTGTAGTCTGTGGTGCGAGTGGGAGTTCACTGGCTGTATCATGACAGTTATCAGTGCCTAGTATCTGCCTTTTAAATACACAAAAACACAGTTCCTCTCTTTTGTGTGCCTAATATTATTCATATTTTATTTGATTTTTTTTTTGACAACACAAACTAAAAGTACAATATAGTTGTGCTCTCACAGAATTTCTGACAGTGTTTGCTCTGCTCTACAGGTACTGGTGGTGGGCCAGGCCTGATGCAACCAGGGGTCTTTCATGGATACCCTCTCAAATCTCCAAAAACCCCAGGTATAATGTTTACTTTGACCTAACTGCCATCACTATATACTGTCATAGCATACAGTAATCAATTTCAGGCACAGAAAAGAGACACATGACCATACAGTTAGCAGTCAGTAGTTAGCAAGTTAATATTTGTTTTTTTCTTTATTCAGCACAGATGCCAGTAAACATGTTGAATGGTGTTAACCATACATTTCATGTGACATCAAGGTGTTCCCTCTCTATTCTAGTATATTTTTCCTCAGTGCTCACAAATTTTCAGCCTCATTATGGACACAACTACATGCACTTCTATGGGTACCATCCAATGATTATGTATGGTGCGTTGATCTGTAGCACTTGTGACTATAAGGTTCTCTTTTTGGGGCCAGCAGCATGCCCAGAGATGGAGTAACAAACTACTATATTGTTGTTGTAATGTAGATTTGGACTGTCCATGATTCAGGCCTCAAAATCAGAACTACATCTAGTTAATCAGCAAGAAAATAACTTTATTGTGTTTGCGATTCATTAAAAATTGATTTTTGCATCTCCAGCATCCTTTTTGGGATCATTTTTTAAAAAATGTACATACCTAGACCATTGGGAGTCAATTAATCAGTGTTATTAGGTGTGTTGATTATCCTGTGAACAGACTCTTTTAATCCCAGACCACAATTTTGGGAAGATCAAAAGAGAATATAATGTAAGGTGAAAACATAATGTTTGGAGATGGAAATGTCCAATTTTTTAGAGTAACACCAGCTTGAAATATTTAATGTTTCCCAGGTTTTGGGAAGGTTAGATCATGCTTTAATTGGAGTCAGCTGCATATGCTGTACTCATCCAATTTTACACACTTCCAAGGTTTCCTTGGAGATTTTAGACCTAAAGTATGACCTTTAGGCCTAAAGTATGATCTTAAACCAAACCTGTAGTAGCTGTAGAAAAAGTAGTACTTTATCAGTACTAACCTCATCACAAATGTGAATTGAGAGAGTATTGTTTATGGAAAAATGTCTGATTATCAAAATCTATAGTACATACTGCAACATTGTATTCTTCACACGTATTACTATACCAGATCCATAATAGTGTTGACCATCACTAATCTTTGGGAAAGTCTTCAGTTCTCTTACATTATCTGTTGTCACAATAGGTGGAGTCCCTTATGCTGGAGGCAAAGTTCCATATGGTATAGTGGCACTCCTTCGAGTACATGCATGCATAAACTCATTTATTTATTACGTGTTGGCATGTTGCATAACTCTCACATGCTATGCTTCAGGTTATGGTGGCTTTGGTACTGGTGCAGGATTACCTGGTGGCAAAGGAGGAGCTGGCTCTAAGCCAGGCTACCCCACTGGCACTGGTGTGTAATAAGGTTAAAGAGTGCATGGTTATGCAGCGGTTGTGATGAGAACACTGCCACATTTAGCACTGGCTGCAGATTCCTTTTCAACACACATTCAAGCAATACATGAAGCTAAGAGTGCATGGTTACTGGCTGATTTACCCTCTGTGTATCTAGGTATGGGGAGCTTAGGTGTCTCGGCTGCACAGGCCAAAGCTGCTAAGTACGGTAACGTCTCACTTTCATTTCAAAGGTTGACAGCACTGCATTGTCACATTTCCACATTAGCAAAGAGCAAATCAGCTGGTGGAAGCACATCACTGAAGCAAATTTAATGCTTGAGCTGTTCATACTTGGTAGTAATGCTTTCTTTGTCTGAACAGTGTGGTCTCACTGTAATGTGTTCTTGCTGTAACTCACTGGTTATATTGCAGTGTGTTCAAGTTAAGTGTCACACTTTCTTCTAGGCCCTGGAGCTGGCACAGTTGGGGTGGGAGGTGTACCCGGAGCTGGCTTAGGTGGGGTTGGAGGTGTACCAGGAGCTGGTGGACTTTACCCAGGTGTTGGAGGTGAAAAAGACTCTTAAAAGACTTGGGGAGAACCTTACATTGAATGGTTCTGAAATAGTTACATTGGGGCAGTGTTGGTTCAGTGGTTAAATGCGCTGGGTTACTAAACAGAAAGTTAGGGGGTTCAAACCCCAACACTGCCAAGCTGCCATTGTTAGTCCCTTGAGCAAGGCACATAACCGTACCTGATCCAGGGGCATCGCATCATGACCCTGCGCTCTGATCATAACTTCTTAAGAACCTAGGATATGCATAGAAATAATTTCACTATACTGTAACGTATATGTGAAAAATAAAGGCTTCTTCTTCTATTTGATCAGGTGTAGGTGGTCTTTCACCAGCTCAAGCCAAGGCTGCTAAATATGGTAAATTATACTTATAAAGTGAATAATGTTAATGTATGGCACAAAATATTGGAGTTGCTAATGCTCATCTTATGGGTTTATCAGGTACTGGTGCTGGATTTGCTGGCGCTGGAACTGGTGCTGGTTTAGGTGGTCTTGGTGGTGTAGGACCTGGAGGAGTTTACCCTGGAACAGGAGGTGAGAAGTGAAATCTTCAAATTCTGCTCTTGAGTACCATTATCTCTCAATTTTTCTTCTTTTTTTTTTTTTTAACCACTTTTCAAGCTCTAACACACTCATTCAATCTTGAGGTTATGAGGTGTTGCAAATTGTAATTGCGATACTCCATGACAGCTTTATCATATCATATTGTAAGAAATATAGTTGAGACACTATTTTGTGTTTGATATGTCATTCAGTAGGTGCAGGAGGACTCACCCCTGCTCAGGCTAAAGCTGCTAAATATGGTAATCATTACTTGTGCTTTCATGTTACATCTTTGGAACTTCCTCCTCTCAAGTAGAAAAATGCTATTCCAAGATACTTGTGGAAGAACATTTAGTAACATGGGTTGTGCTGCACTGTTCCCCACTGCATGGATATACATACATAAAATACATATAAGCTTGTTTGAAGGGAAAAGGGGGGTACTGCTGTAGGGGCTTTTCCTGAGGTTCTCTGGAGCCAATGGATGGAGCTGGCCCACTAATTATATGTAGAGAGCAAAACTGTAATGCCTGTTTTTTTGTTTTGTTTTGTTTTGTTTTTACAATGTTTTGCTACCCAATCTCTTTTCTCCATGTATTTTGTTCTGTGTAAAATGTTTGGCATTAACTGAAACGTTTTAGCATGCTAGTAATGCCCACACCAGCGGTTAAAAAGACACATATCAGGCGAGCAGAGGGCTCGATGCACTCACTCTCGCCTGCATCCGAAATCTCCCCAGCATCTCTCCTGACTGGCCGCCAACTCCTGGCAGGTCCTTCAAGTTGGGGCATGATGACAATTAATGTATCAGAGCTATGCATACAAATTTCTGGCAACATCCCTGACACAGTGCTGATTGTGAATTAATATTGCAAGATTGTCAGTTGTGACCCACAGCAGTTCAGGAACCTCATATTATAGAGTATTTTTGTACCCTTAGTCAGTAATCATGTTTATTCATATTTAACAAAAATCCTACATATTCTAGCTTTAAACTACTTTAAATCACACCTGTTACTGCTGCTAGCTGTTACTAGGCCAGATCTATTCTCATTGCACTTTCCACTAGGTGCTGGAGCTGGTTTATTCTTGGGAGGTGTAGGTGGAGTACCAGGAGCTGGTGTTTACCCTGGTGTAGGAGGTAAGCCAAAACATTGCTCTTCCAGTAATGTAAGATGTAATATTGTCTCAGTTGCCAATTATTTAATCAGGCACATCAATCACACACACACACACACACACACACACACACACACACATATACACACACACACACACACACACATATATATATAACTACACTAATTACTTTTCTATTCCCCATATATAGGTACAGGAGCAGGCTTTGTACCAGGAACTGGAGTTTTTCCTGGGGCAGGTGAGAGAGAGAGAGTCAGACAGACACAGTCTCACTCACAGGGTTGAGATGTGTTGGATCATGTTATGACCTCTGGGTAGTACAGGTGGCTCCATGGGGCACTGCTTATATAAGGCTGGGGAGTTTGTTGTAGTGGACACTGCATGCCCTCTAGTGGCCACACAAGTGGCAGAGTTGATGTCACATTGTTTACCAAACTTGGACCCTCACTTTTGCCTCAATCTTTAGCTTATTAACAAGCCTTTGAATGAAGTATAGTGTGTGTTATAGCAGGGGGGAAAAAACATGTGCAGTGATTGGGAAATAAAAGACCACTGTTGTGAAGACCTGGTGTATCTCTTTTGAGTTCATGTAGCCTATACCCAATACACTTATATTGATGTCTCTATACCACTGAAGACATCACAGTGTATTAATGTTCCATTTTTCCAGTTGCAGGAGGTCTTACACCTGCCCAGGCCAAAGCAGCTAAATATGGTATTCCATCTTCCTTTGAGCAACAAAAACAAAAAAACTGATAAAAGTTACATGAATCAGAAAATATACTTGATACTGTAAAGCAGAGGTCTTCAATCTTATTCCCAAAGCCCAGTAGTTCACCAAAAATAAGAAGTAAAACAGATGTTTATAGTGTAATGTAAGTAAAATAAGCATACTGCACAGAATAAGTATTGAGTCCAGTACTGGAAATTTATTAGTAGATTTAATTTCAGTTTTTATTAGATTTTATTAAATATATTTCTTCATGAATTCTTTTACGGAAGTATTGCTGGCTTGGGTGGTGGTGTTGTACCAGGTGCTGGAGGAGGACTTGGTCCTTTACTCCCTGACTCCACAAGAGTATCTTTTCCCCTCCTTCCATCACCTGACTCAAATACACTGATTGCAGCCAGGCAGTGTATAATATTTTGTACTTGTACATAATATAAATACACATTGAATAGAACTGGTCAAGGATAACAATGCATTGATGCTCTCTTTCTATTCAGTCGCAGTAGGTCATACACCTACTCAGGCCAAAGCTGCTAAATATGGTAATATAACTTCCTTTAAGACTGTGTATGAGCAACCAGTAGACAAATAGACAAAATTGAGCAGACTTAGCAGCTAAGCGGGAGACTGAGGATCTGAAAAAAATGCAGAGGAAGGCTATAAAAAGATATCAAAGCTCTTCCAGCTCACAATTCCCACTGTCCAAATGTTATTAAGAAATGACAGTTATGGTGAACTGTGAAAGTCAAGGCAAGATCTGAAAGACCAAGAAAACTTTCAGATAGAACTGCCTGTACAGTATGTTGGCCAGAAAGGCAAAGAAAAGTTTGCCAGAAAGTTTAGCTAACACAGGAGTAATGGTGCACTGTTCTACTGCAGACTATTAAGCATGAGGGTGGTCTATTATGCTTTGGGGTTGTGTGGCAGCCAGTGGCACAGGAAACATTGCACAGGTGGGTGGAAGAATGGATTCCAGTAAATGTGTGGCTCTGTAGAACCCAACCCAACAAAGGAGGTTGGAGGTTGTGTTTTTTTTTTTTTTTTTGGATTTTCTGATTAATGATAAAATATTTTCATAAGACCAGTAAAAAGCTTGCAAAATTGCACAGTTTAAAAAGTGATCCCATGTGTTGCAGCCGTGTCACACCCTCTATCATGTACAAACAGCAGAGAAAACCACATTCAATTAGATCGTAAACGAACCTGTCAACTCACTTGATTGCTTTTTAACCATATGTCACATTGTAAACATGTTGACCTAGACTTAGATAAATATTATATGGCCAAAAGTTTGTGGGCACCTGACCATCACATTCGTATGTGCTTTGCAGAGATTGTCTTTAATTTTTTTTCCATTTTCAAAAATCAACAAAATATGTTTTTCATACAACTGTAGTTTCTGTTAATCACATACATTGTAGCAGCTATAAACAGTTGCTCCCTCACTAGCCTCTCAGAATTGAGCAATTAAAAGTGCTATGGTATAAATCTTTTTAAAAGAATTCTGTAAGTGCTTCTTGATAAATTTTGTTTAAGGAGTTGGTGGTGGTGTAACAGGAACTTGAGGACTTTAAAAAAAAAAAAAAAAATCTCATTAAAAAATCTCATAAAGCATAATCAAGCTATGTTTTATGCTCCTGCATGCAATTGTCCCATTAATTGTATCCATAGTCTCATTTATATTTTTGAGCCTTTTGCTGTGTCAGAGAAAATGTCCTCTCATTCTACAGGTCTCTCACCTGCTCAAGCAAAAGCAGCAGCCAAATATGGTAATGACATCAGAGCTCAAATATCATTTTTCCTTGAAATGCTTTGAACTTTTTTACTGAACTTTTTTTTTTACACTAATTAGTCAATTCAGAAGTGTGACTTTGGTCTCAGGTGCTGGAGCTGGTACTAGAGTGGGTGGTCTTGGTGGAGTAGCAGGATTAGGAGGCCAAGGTAGTGAGAGCAGAGTTGTAATATGTATTATATCATATGAGAAAGAACTATGACTCTTCAATGATCTGATATCTGTGACCACCCAAGTTAAAGATTATTATTCTCTCTTTTTCATTAGCGGGATACGCTGCTGCAAAAGCTGCAAAATATGGTAATTACCATGTATTTACCACATAACATTATTATAATTAGACCAATATCCAACCATTGGCAAAATTGATTTTGCAGGTGTATAGAACCAAACCAAAATACATGTCACAGTGTTGTTATGCCCTCGTATCAAAGTTTATTGAGTTATTATTTTTATTGACAGGTGTGCCAGGTGGTGTGCTAGGAGCTGTGCCAGGAGCTGTGCCAGGCGGCGTGCCAGGAGCTGTGCCAGGCGGCGTGCCAGGAGCTGTGCCAGGAGCTGTGCCAGGCGCTGTGC
Source organism: Pangasius djambal (assembly GCA_022985145.1). NCBI lineage: Eukaryota > Metazoa > Chordata > Actinopteri > Siluriformes > Pangasiidae > Pangasius > Pangasius djambal. The sequence goes on along the minus strand of CM040995.1, from coordinate 6,362,119 downwards.
CAGGCGCTGTGCCAGGAGGTGCATTTTATTTTATAGTTTGTTCAGAATAAGCAAAGAAATAAAAAATAAATAAAACAGTTATACATTAATAAAAGGAAGCCATGTCATAATAGGTGTAGTAAACTCACAGTAGTAAAACAAAGGCTTTGTTTCATTTTGTTTAGGAT
>CM040995.1:6295643-6361852 GCA_022985145.1 Pangasius djambal | reverse complement strand
TTCTTTTTTTTTTTTTTCTCCATTTACAGGTTTGCCAGGAGGTTTGCCAGGAGGTTTGCCAGGAGGTTTGCCAGGAGGTTTGCCAGGTGGTGTGCCAGGAGGTTTGCCAGGAGGTTTGCCAGGTGGTGTGCCAGGTGGTGTGCCAGGAGTTGTGCCAGGTGGTGTACCAGGAGCTGCATTTTATTTTATAGTTTGTAAAATAAATAAATAAATAAATAAAAACACAGTTATATATTAATCAAAGGAGGCTATCTCACAGTTGCTGTAGTGAACTCTCAGTAATAAAACAAAAGCTTTGTTTTACTTTGTGTTGTTTAGGATATCCTGCTGGTGCTAAGGCACTGAAATATGGTATGTACAAATCATGTCAGTTTTGTTATTTACACTGTCTGAATGGTGATTCACCTCCAAACATGATCTTGAAGTTAGGGCTAGGCTTAATCTCTGAAAATTAAGCAAAAGGGATGACGCCTTGATGGTCTTGTATTGCTCAGGTCCTGGTGCTGCTGGTTATGGAGTTCCTGGTGGATTGATACCTAGAGGTAAACACGATGATCTCAGTATGTTTATAACAATATGAAAATAAATTATTAGAGTCCCAAGTATACACTCTTAGAAAAGTGAGGTTAAATATGGCACTCTAAAAATGTCCTTCAGTTTTTCCTTCTGGTGGAACTCATAAATGTTCTATTCAGAACCCAACCCAACAAAGGAGGCGGGAGGTTGTGTTTTTTAATCCATTTCATTCTGATTAATGATACAATATTTTCATATTTAAGACCAGTAAAAAGTTTTAAGACCAGTTTAAAAAGGGATCCCATGTGTTGCAGCCATGTCACACCCCCTGTCATGTACAAACAGCAGAGAAAACCACATTCAATTATATCATAAATGAACCTGTCAACTCACTTGATTGCTTTTTACCATGTGTCACACTGGAAACATAGACTTAGATAAATACACTATATGGCCAAAAGTTGTGGACACCTGACCATCACATACTGTGTGCGTTTTGTACATCCCATTCCAGATTTATTCCCCCCTTTGCTGTTATAATAGCCTCCACTCTTCTCGGAAGGCTTTCCACTAGATTTTGGAGTGTGGCTCCAAATTTGAATCTACATTTGAATCTGTTGATCTCATTCAGGTTTCTTGGTGTTCAAACAGAAAACATGGAACCAAAAATGTTTTTGTAATAACTGAGAACACATAGAGAAAATTCATCTAATTATCACCTCTCTGTGACACAGGGCATCTATCTGCTGCTAAAACTGAAATTTATTTTGAGGAGATTTTGTGTTTATATATCTAACACTTTCCATTTATATGATCCAGTGATTATTAGAAATTTTGCTAGGTTAAATAATGCATGCATTCTTTACATTGGTGAATTGAATTAATTCAATATGTTAAGCATTTACCTACTTCTGTGTATCAATGTGTATTAATATTATTCTTATACCTGAAACAGTGAATGTAATGTAACCTTAAACTAAAATTGGCCATTAAACACCACGCATATTTAATCCCCTAAAGCTCTGAAGTCTGAAAAGTAATGTATAGAATATAAGAATATAATTACAGAGCATAACCTTAAATGCTGCTTATTTTTGGGGCTCTATGGTTGTGTCAGGAGGGGCTGGTACGGTGCAAGGAGTTGTTGGAGGAACAGGTGGAATCCCAGGAACGGCCACAGGAGTTGGAAGTAATTCATTTGAAAATACATTCAAAGTGACATTTCTCTTTTAAAAAATGTATTTACTTCTCGTATATCATTGCAGAAATGTTTAAGGGTCATTTTAGAAAGTATAAACCATACCACTACCCTGAAACAAGAAGTTTCTTCTTGTTGAAATGTCCAGAAGATAGCACAAGCCCAGTGGCTTTAATTTGTTTCTGCTTAGGCAATCACAGATAAAACAAACTAAATGAGATGATCATGACACCCAGTTTACCACGGAAAATACATACATGATATTATACGAACAAAAGTTAAGAGATTTTTTTTTTTAAATGGTCTTATTTCTTGACAGCATATCCTGGTGGAGTTAAGCCTCCTAAATATGGTAAGATTTACTATCATTATATATATATTATAATTTTACAATCCATAATAAGTGACAAAACGTAAAGAATGAGACCTAAAAGTAAGGAATTTTTCGTACTGGAATTCTAAAATTAGTAATCACGGCTTATCAAAGCTAAAACCTAAAAACCTCTCTAGGAGTTGTAGGAGGAGCAGGGACTGTACAAAGACCAGGGGGAGTACCAATACCTGGAACAGTGACTGGAATTGGAACTGGAGGTAAATGATTCTGACCCTTAAAAAATGTAACACGTTTATTTGAACCATAAGATAAAGATGTCATTAAAAAAAATCATATTCTGTGTGGCCATGACTGTTTACATACAATTATCATTAATTGGATGTTAATTGTGACAGCTGCCATAATGATTGATGTTATGCTAATTTGTAATTGGTGTTGGTTAAATCTTCTCAAGATATCATAAGCCCAGTTGCTTTCATTTATTTCTACTAGGCATTTCAATCACTTGGACTATCAGTTGGGTTGATTAATGTACTACTTTTGCCTTTTTTTTTCTTTACAGTATATCCTGGTGGAGTTAAGCCTCCTAAATATGGTAAAATTTACTATTTTTTTTTTCACATATCCCAAAGTAGGGAATAAGCCATATTGGACAAAATTAGTAATCATACTTTACTAAGTCTAAAAACAATGCTCTCTTGAAGGTACAGGGACTGTACTAGGAACAGGAGTAGCACCATTGCCTGGACCTGGGACTGGAGGAGTACCATTGCCTGAAACTGGAGGTAAATTGCTAATTTAATTGTCTCATTGCTAATTCCTACCCGCTAGCTAGTTCTAATTCTTCATCCAAGACACACGAATCCAGCCACTATCTTTAAGAGCCACGGCTCATGTTATGTCACAGAGCAGCTGAACACACTCTGAGGAAAGCGTTAACTGCTCTGCTCTGTATAAACTTAAATGGTACAAAGCACTGACACTGGAGACTCCTTCCAAAAATGCTAAAAAAAAATAAAATAAAATAAAATAAACAAATAAATATCTGCTCACAGAACAGTTTGCCATAACAACAATTACATTTTTTTTCTTTTTTAAGTAACAATACCTTTTATTAAGCCATGTATTTTTATTCTTGGAATACGTAGAACATCCGCAATACTGCATCCCTGTATATTACCTGTTTCTATAGAAATAATAAAATAAATTTTATATATATATATATATATATATATATATATATATATATATATATATATATATATATATATATATATATATATATATATATTATTGTGACAGTTGAGGCGACATGACTCTGCATTATACCTGCTCATGACTTTGTTTGACGTAGTTATGTCCCTTTTATGACACAGGACTCAAGTAAATGTTACCGAATTTATACATACATCCTATATATGTTATGTCAGTCCCTACCAGTTCACAGTTTACCAATTCAAAGTTTTTTTTTTTTTATTAATAAAATCAATACACTGACTTGATGTGAGTGAATGAAATACATTTTACTATTTGCAGGATATCCTGGTGGAGTCAAACCTCCTAAACCTGGTACAACAATGCATGCACCCTGAGACTTTGCCAGCTTGTGGACTAACACTGTAGCTTATAAGCTTCACTATGTCATAGCCACTGTTATGCAACAAAATAGTGTTTGTGAAAGCCATATGTTTAAAGTTTATTACTCTCTCATAGGTGTACCAAGCACCGGCATTACTGGAACAGGTATTTCGGTACCCGCAGCCACACCTGGTGTGGGTGTTTTGCCGGATGGAACTGGACCCATTGCTCCAGGTGGCACGCGTTTGCCTGAGAAACCAGGTACCTATAATATATTTGCCTCAACTAAGTGAACATTCACCATCCAGCACTGCTGTTCTGTCATTGACCATATCTGTTTTTTCTGTAAAGCAAAGGCCCCAACTCTGCCCCCTGGTGGAACTATTGGTCCAGGTAAGGTCCTTGACATTTTGTAACATTCCACCGTTGTTTTTTCCCTCTATAATCTGACAGAATGATGTCTGAATATCTGAAATTTCTGAATTCTTACGTATGATAGTATCTTTGATAATGTTGTATAGGAGATTTAAAACTACTGTATACTGTATGTGTATATGTGACCTTACTATTATAAGGTTCTATCTGGATGAAGAGCTGTTTGAAATATGGGACATCAAATAATGACAGCTAGCAAAGCCCTAAAGTTCTGCAATCTGCATTTACAGCTTACCAAGAGCTATAAGCTTACTTCAAATTTGCATGATCAAAATTCTCAGACAATTATAGCATAAGTTTTTGAAAAGTGGTCAAACACAGATATAACTTTATTATTTATTATTCTGTCATCAAATAGTGTTTAGTTTTAATTTAGGTTGTATCTGACCATTCCTTACTAAGCAGTCTTTTAATCTTATTAAATAACTAATAAATGATAATGAAGCAAAAATATATTTTGAACCTATTAAGACCACATTATGAACATATGAACATTATGAACTAAGATCCAAGATATTTCACTTTTTAAAAACTGAAGCTGTTCCTAAACAAGATATTTTACTTTGAAATTTCATTGTAAAATATTTAACAATAATAAAATGCAGTAGAACATACAACACCCATTTAAACACATCTTACAAGCCTGCTAGCTACATGTAGCACGCTAATGTCAGTAATATTTAATGCTAAAGTTATCTGATTTTAGCTACAACATTTGCTTTCTGCTGCACTGAAGACTTTCTAAAGTGCCAAAATGTTTATACATTGTAAAACCAGTTATAACAGTAGCTGTGTTTTGTACACTACTCCCATGGTGAATATGTAGAACAGCTACCGCTAATACTGAGTTCTGAATGGTGAAATAATTGATAAAACCTTTTTTTATTACATCAAAAACTTACATCAAATTATTATTATTATTATTAGCACAGAAATAATAAAGTATCCCCTAGTGATGAAGTTTATCTATGTGGTTAACTCATTTTGAACAAAATAACAGAGAACACCTTAAATAGTACACATAGACTGTTCTTCTGAATAATAAGTATGAACTGAATAAGATTGTGAATTTGTATTTGATAACAAATAATGAGTTCTTGTTAGTGGATTCAGACCCTAAAACAGATTCACAGTTAGACATAAAGCTACATTACAAAAAAGGGTCCAAAAAAGGTGCCTTTGGTCCAATGTTGTACCTGAAATTTCATATATGTTCAGTTTTCCAGGTGAAAGATACATAAGGTACAAAAGACTTACCCTTGAAGATATGGTCCCAGTTCTATGTATTATACCCTGAATGGTGCTGTTTAGTACCTTTCGTTCCAAGAGTGTTTAGTCAGGAAATGGCTAGGTATTCTCTTGAGATCAAGTCAAGAGTTGTTTAATTTGTCATTTGCACAGTTACACTGGGTACATTGAGCACTGAAATGCTGACGAGGCTCAGATTGACAGTATAAACACTTACTAGATATGAACGAACATATAGCAGCTATTGAGCAGCTAGTGAGACTAGGAGAGTCCATAGACATCTGCATCAGCATTGCAAGCATTGCTACCTGCAGTAGAAAATTGTGTTCCTCCACTGACCTCTTATCAGAGGTCTTTAAATGCTAGCTTGCTAAACCTTTGCTATTTTGCTATTCCTGCCCAGCCAAATTAAGGCTAATCTGACCCTTTGTAGCTGATTCACCCCGACACACTACTATTTCATGGCAGTGCCAGTGGCTGCTGCCAATGCTGATTTTGTCAACAGCTATGAAGCTGGTCACCTCTCTGCTGCATTTCTTTGAACTGCAAAGGTTGAAGTTGGAACCTGTTGTTTCTTGGCAGGACCGACGGCTAGTGTTGAAACTGGCAAGGCCATTAAGCCCAGTAAGATCGCCTAAGTGGCATGAAACTTTGTGATAAATGTTCTGTTTTTCTCTAGAAAAATAACCCTTCCATCCACACATCTCTGTTTCTGTCTTCCATTTCCACTAACCGTGAAGACCATGCAGCTAACTCTGCTTGACGTGGACATGGCATGCTTTTAATTTATACTTTGGCAAACCTTTGGGTGACAGGACTGTGTGGGTGACAGGACTTTTTGGGGGAGTACTCAGTTTGTGAGTCTTATATAATAAGTGTCAGATTTACCAAAAAGACATGTCTTATGTTTTATAGAGAACAGCAAAAGGAGGGAAATAATGCACAATATTGTCAGTTCGTTTACAGTCTTGTAGCTTCTGAAATGTTCTTATATGATGGAAGACACAGAATCATGTTTTTGTTCAAGTAGCGCATCAGCTATTTCCCCCCTAAAAGTTCTCTTGGTTTGTCCATGTCTATGTGTCTATGTGCCTTTTAATTACTTATTTTATGCTTTTTCAATGCAGGCACAGGTGAAATACCTCAAGGTATTAGTTTCATTCTGAATAGAGTTCTTATATTAAGGTTTACATGTCAAAACCTTTCCACTGTTTCAGTGTTATTATATAGAAGATAGAAAGTTTGCTAGAAAGGTTCGCATGGCATCTGGTTGAGGCCTTGAATAAAGCTATATGAAAACGAATACCAATATGAATCATCTGAGCACTCAACAAGAACAGATACAGACTGTGCCATTGTTTTACCCATAAACTGTATGTGTTTATAGATTCAAATACTCACTTCATTTGGGCCTGTATGGGTTCTATATATGCTCATATATAATGTGTGTTTTTAAAATTGTATGTACTTAATTTTGTGCAGACTATTGGGTCTCAGGACAATAAAGAACTAACCTAACAGAAACATGATTTACATGAACTACAATATTTCTCATTGTCCTTATCTTAAAAAGATTTACTCTTTTTTTGTGTGTATATATGTGCATATATATATATATATATATATATATATATATATATATATATATATATATATATATATATATATATATAAGTAAGTGGTTACCTCTGTATATTGGCAATCGATTATTGACTATTTTATATTTTTCTTTTATATTTATTTTCTTTATTGCAAATTAATGTTTGTTTGTTTTTTTTTCTCAACAGCTGGTGTTCAGCCTGGTAAGTGCATGTACAGGTTCAGTATGCATGTCTCTGTCCACTGGAGGTCACTATATTTTATTTGATTTTATTTTGTTTTATTTTTAAAATATTGTTAAATCATATTTTTAGAATGCCCCATTACTCTGAAATGTCTTTAAATATCTTGAAATTTATTCGTTTCATTTTTTCACATAAACTAAAATCTTTCTTCAGGTACCCTTGTTAAACCTCCAAAGACTGGCATTGCAGGCAAGTGTTTTCCTGTTCATAACAATTTTTCCAGTTTTCAACCCATACATTCATGACATTGTTAATTTCCACAGGTCCAATCCCATATGGCGGCTATGGTGAGTGTTCATTTTTCACTATATTTCAGGGTACACCAAAATCATATGACTGAATGACTTTCAATGAATTTTGCCATTTACCAAGCCCATCTCTGTTGATTTTGTAGAAGCATGTTCATAAAGTGTATTTAAAAAAAAAATACACATTATGCTCTGCTCAAGTATTAGCAATATAGATTTTGTTTAAGGAGGCAGAGTGCAAATAAGGGAAGCAGGACATGTCAATTCACCTTTTTGTTTACAAAAGCCAGTCACTTTTATTTCACTTTGTAATTGTATGGTCAAAAATGGCCTAAATGAGAAATTCTCCAAACATTGTTTTATTTTATACACGGGTCATTTTGCCCCAAACAGCACAAAATTGTTAAATGGAGTTTCTTCTCGCTCAGGTCCTTATGGCGTCGTTCCACTAGGAACCGGAGTTCTCCCAGGAGCCAAGCCAATTACAGCACCAGGTATAATAAGCAACATGTTCTTGCCTTCAAAAATGTACAAAGGCTGAAAGAGAAAGATCAATAACATGAGCTGTGTCATGAACTGCATGTGTAAAATGGCAAAATTGAGGTTTTACCTTATAGCACTTTTCCACTGAGGTGCTAGCACATAATTAGGAAACATTATGCTGTTTTATATAAGTATACGATATATACACAGGAAGCAGGTCTCTGTTACTGAAGTGTCTATCTGTGTGTACTTTTTGCAAAATTAACAGAATTAGTGTCTGCCAGCTAAGCTGCTAACTAGCTGGCTCAATTTCACTGAAGAAGTTGTGAGAGCTAAATATCTAAATCTATAAATAAATAATATGGTGTTATCTTTGTGCTTGCAAAGTTTATGCATTGTTATAAACCTAAAATGAGGGAAAATGTATTTGTACAAAATTATAATAATAGAATCAACCTATTAGGTTTGGGGGGAAAAAAAGCCCCCACGATAGGAATATGTCCCTTACAACTGCTTAGATGTCTGTGTAACATCAAGAACTCTTCCAAGAAGATTGTGTTCAACAGCACAAACAGACATGACGATTATCCAGGAAATGCCATGCGTGCTAGTTTTCTCTAAAAGAACAGATTTTCGTTCTTGCTCAATTCACTGACCTAATCATTATTACCTTGGTAATTGCCTTGTGCATTTAATACGTTGTAAGATCTTAGTCAGCCACTACCTAATTTTTCTACAATTAGTCAGAATCATAGCAGATAGCCCTTACCAAATGAACCAGACACTTGCTTAAATTTCCTACTACTTTTAAGGTATGTCTTTTTTTTTTTTTTTTTTAGAAATTGAGTCATCATTTGATGGTTCTGTTTCAGGTGTGAGATATCCTACTGGTATTGGCCTTGGACCAGGTGGAGCTGGTCTTAAACCAGCCAAACCAGGTAAATCATCTGCTCATTGAGTTTAGTTGACTATATTCAGTCATAATTAAACTCAAATATCCAGACATAACGTGCCACTGGAATTATGATATTGCATGCAGACCCTACAAAACATTGTATCAATGATGGTAACATCAGTATGGTAATTCTGCACTAGATCTAGTTAGAGCTTTTTGTAGACTGTATGCCAGAAGTTAAAACGAGAAGGAGGAAAAATCTCATCATAACCGCCTGTGGAAGGCCTTTACTGTTTGAAGCTTAGTTCCTAACGGTCTTTGCTAAATTAAGCAGCAGTTTATGTACAGTCAGATCCTCTGTGGTGATAAAAGATCTCTAGTGAGGAAATGAATACTTTAAGTGTGGAACCCTTCCCAAAACACTTTCTTCACTCTTTTTAAATCTGGTCCAGTGCCCTAACAGTCTTCTCTATAATCTCTTCAGGCTATGGCTAATTGGGCACTGGATATCAGCAAAGTGGGAAAAAAAAATCTTTCCAGCAAACATCGGTGCATATATATCTTCACATAGGGCCATATATACGGACTGGACTGGTACTGGAGATTGAAGTTCAATATTATATTAAATAAATATGTGTGGAAAGGTACTCAGATTGTTGCTAAGTGGGTGTTAACTTGATTCCGTCCATTCTGGTTAGTGAAATTACTAAATTCACTGAAGTCACTAAATTGAGTCTCCATGTGTAAATGTTGGACAGATGGTTTTCTGTAAGGAGACAGCATTTTAACAGTTAAGGAAGGAGACTCCAGTGTCAGTGTTTTGTATCAGTAAGTTTTCCCCTATGACAGAGTCTTCATGATACTTTCTGATTTCAAGCTAACATGGCAAGCTGCGTTTTTTTGTCTTATTAACTTCAAGAGAGAGACAAGAAAAGGCTGATGAGGAGATGATTGCTTATAACTAACTGGTTTCATGGATGTTCCACAACATTGAATTTAACTATAAATGGATAAATGACCCATTTTCCTTTTTTCATAAAGAGCATATTTAGCACTCACACTACAATAACCCCATTCCTAGATTCCTTTCTCTCCATAGAGATCTAACATATATACACATGTTATACAGTATATTGTAATATACTGAAAGTATATTACTTTGTTTTGAAATATACTCCATTTCATATCCTGATATTTCATATCTTTGGCATGGCCCTCTAGAGTATGCAGATGCAGTGCTGCAGTATTTTGTAATATAAATCTTTCCTATTAGCAAGTGCCGTCGCTCCAGGAACTTACGGAGGCTATCCACAGGCTTATCCAGGTAAGAAAATCCGCAGTATTTTGTTTGTACTTTACAGATGTGATTCTGAAGATTTTACATTATACAGTAACTCACAGTACAGTGAGTGATTATTATTACAAATTATACTGCAGTGCCCTTGAATTCTTTAATCTGATTGGCCAGAAGGAGTGGATTAATTTCCTATAACAACAGCTCTGACAGTAGTTCTGGCTGCAAGGCAAATCACAGGTTCATAGTAATGTACTCAATCTAATATGTTATTATTTATATAGTAAGGACTGATTGGCAGGGTCTTGTATGGCAGGCGTTCCACATAATCTAAGTCTAATGATGAATTATTGATTTATAGAACAATTATTTAGCAATTATGGAGTAAGCACTTTGTAACAGTCAAAAAGTTTTCTACAAGTCTCAATAAAATGACAAGCTGCATATTTTTTTGTCTTATTGACTTCAAGAGACAGGGAAAACAAGAGAGGCTGGTGTGGGTACGAGTGTTTATATCTTTTAGAACATAAGTGAGAACAAGAGATAACTAATGTTCCACAACATTAAATTAAAACTATAAAAATGGTTGACGTGTCATTTATTACTAAATTTAAAAAACGGTAATCGTCGCCAAATTGCTGTGGTATAAATGGAATAAAACGCTTCAGGATGTGCTATAGGAAAATAATCCATTTTTGGGTAGAATCTTGTAACCGCACAATTTTATATTTTATTCCTTACATACCATAAGTAGAACTGATTTGGTAACTGGTTGGGTTTGTTATGTATTGTTCAATGACCTTTAGAATTTAATTTACTGGGAAGAGATGGGACCATATGCCATAGATCAATGACAACACAGTGCGCTTAAAGGAGAACAGCCTCATTTATCAACAAATTAAAGCAAGACTCTATAGCCTGGCTCATGGCAGGGTGGCTTCATCTAGATAAGCATTTCACCATGCAGGTCGTAGTATAGAGAAAAATCTAAAATATGATGAATATTACGTTCAAACGAACAGTATTAGAAGTTATAATGTATTGAGCTTGTTCCTGAAGGCAAAACTTTTCATAGCGGTTTTGAAAAGAGTGATCAATTGTTCACTTTTGCACTAATGTGTTCTCTACACAGTGACACAAAAGCGAGAACTTACAGAATCTTTTTCAAAGACACACAATACAGCAGAAGTTGGAATGCGATATTTTAAGCTTTTGGTCTGTTATAAAGGGAACCTTGTGGTTGTGGAGATAACGCAGTGTACACACCACATACAGTAACTGAATACTTTATTCAGAATAAAGAGATAAGGTGTTCTAAACAGATACAAATACAGATACAAATAGGAGGTGCAATACCCTTTTTTTTTTTTTTTTTTTTTTTTTTTTTTTTTTTTTTTTTTTTTTTTTTTTTTTTTTTTTTACATGGTTTATACAACCATATTTCTATATAGACTGTCCCAAAATTCACAAAAGAAATATGCTTTTATTTATAGAGCTTCCACTTCATATAAGCCAAGCAGATTACACAATGTGCAAAGAGCAGAGCTATATCTCTGCTAGGGTCTCCAAAAAATAAAGTCATTTATTCTGAGTATATTAACTCATTGTGCATGGGGACAACTCATTGTTCTTAAACGAACATTCTTTATCGTTATTAAAATCTTTTAAGAAAATCTTACCAGCAAAACATCCAGGCATTGTAACGAAATACTGCTTAAAATATTTAACTCTAATTACCTTCATTATGTAACAGGGTTTTATGTCATTATGTCACTCTGACATACCAGGAGCACCAGCACATGTTATTTGACTCAGGTGTTATGTTGACTTGAAATCAAATTTGACAAAAGAAGTCTTTTTTTTTTTTTTACAGATGAAGCCTATTGGAAAAAGCTTTTACAAATGTTTATGTGGGTTCAGGACAGGTGTCATGAAGGGCTTATGTAGGGCTCATGTAGCCCTATGAAGACAGCAAAAGCTACATAGTATGCACAGCCATGCATGACCGTTCAAAACATTTTCCAATAGTACAATGAATGATAATACTGTATGTAGACAACTGTAACCTCACCTTGCTTTCACTATTCGAAGAACAAGTAAAACAAAATCCTGGCTCATTTTATGTTATTATAAATCCTCAAAAAGAGGCTGTAGTGCATATACTGTAATCTAAATTCATCACGTAATGTGGTAGGCAGATATTCTTAGATATTCATCAGAGTTACATGTGACAGTTCTCTCTTTCGCCTCTTTGGTATACATTTGAAACTGAGTGCATTTACCCTTGTTCCGGAGTAGGACTGGGACTGTGGCAGTATTGCAAGATGACAGGTAATGACAGAAAGCCTGACATTGGTATAGTTTGGCAGCACACAGAAAGAGAAAGAAACAGAGTGCAAGCTGTGCCCTGGTATCAACCATAGGTGGTTTAAACCACCTAAAGAGTGTGCAATGCAATATTTTACCATATGAGCCTCCTTCCACAGCAAGTATATCTAATCATGCTACTGGAGAACTATTCTCATGCAGAATTTAGTTGCTATAACAACATATTTAGTTCTTAACAATGTAATTCAATAAATAAAATAAATAAATAAAATAAATGTTTCATATGATTTTGGCATGTGTTCATGGAAATAGTTTTTTAGTTAGTTGTAAGCATTAGCCGTAAGCAACGTTAGCCTTGTAGCACTAGTACAGAACTAAATAAGGCATCCAACTTATCTCTGCTGATTGCCTACATTTGGATAAAACTGTATAGATTTTATACATTTGATGGGCCATTTTTTTGGTCATCAATGATGAACTGGTCATCATTTTGATCTGAACAGATGTTTAGATTGATTTTTTAATTCAGCTGAACTCTGCTGCAAAGGATTGTGTGTAAGAGCTGGAAGAGAGATACTTGATTTACATACTTGTGGAATAGAGATAGCCTCTCAGCTTCTTTGTCTTTCTGTTCGCAAATGTCTGGCTTTCATTTTTTTTTAGAAACACTGACACGCCAAACACTTACAAGCAAGCAATATAGCAATGATCAAAACAAAATATTGTGCTCAAACGAGTTTCTTTGTTCCAGTATAAAAAGCAAAAATAAGTCCCGTAAACGTAAGGCAGAATTCCTGATCTTATCCTTTTCCACATGTGGTTATATAGTAGATGTATATGCTGGGACACTTTTTGGTTTTTTATTCACATATGCTTTACATTTTTTATTACTTATCTTGAACTTTACTGAAGCACTTACCTGCATGAAGATGCTGATGGTGGAGACATGTGCCTCACCCTATTAATAGCTGAATTGTGTGGGAATTTGATAGACGTTTGCTATTTGCTATGTAAAATCATACCAGGCCCTGGTGCAAATATCATGCAAAATGTATTTGCACCATGACAGTCATCATTGCAGACTGTGCAACCTCACACTGGTCTGATATTATACCAGCAATTGTCTATTGTTATCATGTGCTTTCTGACTCAGCAATGAGCTTTTTGTTTCTTTAAATATATTCTTGCTCATTTCCATAAACAGAAACTGATCGTCCTTTACTTCCCAACTCTGTGCAGAGTTGATGTTGAAGTGTAGAGTAATACACTGCTTAGCACTAAGAACCTTAACAAGAGATTTAAAAAAAAAATACTTCTCTGTCAACTTTATATATATGAATAGTTTCTTACTTTTCCAGTAGCTTCTGTGGTAAATACTATCAACTGCAAAAGAAAAAAACAATGACCAAAGTATTCTGGTGGGTTTAGTGTGGGTGGGACTTTACTGAAAGTAGATGCCATCAGATAAGTAATGCACAACCTGGAATTAGCTCTCCCCTAAACACAAAACTGAAACGGAAGTGACTTCTTTCCTGCTCACATCTTGTCTATACAATTTGTAGTGCCATTATGTACAAAGTCATTTCAATCAGTTCTACCTTGTGATTTTTTTAAAGAGATAAAAGTAATGGGAAAAAGCAGCTTGGCTGGACTATGACAGATGGGTTAGACTGCAATCGTTGGACTATTAAATAATAGCAAATTTCACCAGTCTACACCTAGCACTATAGATATTTATACCTAGTGTTGTAAAAGGTCAGTAATTAGCTTGTAGTCACTGCAGTGTTTGGTGTGATAGTTGGCAGTTAAATATGATAGCAGTAAAGCTTTAGGCTGTAACTGTGCAGCTTCTACATGGTTGTGGCACCACTTGAGCAACAATGCTATGCTAACCTAATGCTGTAGCTTTTTACACTAGCTAGACATGGGAGGTAGTAATAAAGCATACAGAAATCACAATCTTACATGATGCCAGCCACTGCAACTTTTCAAACTGCTGCTCATTCTGCATCACAGGGCAACATAACACAATTGGAGAAAAGCACTATCTGCCATCTTCCACATACATGAGCTCACAGATTCCCATGATTGGCTAGTGTCTGCTGTGATTGACAGGGTTGAGAGTGTATGCCAAATCCTTCCCACCCAACTCCCAATTCTTTGACTATGCTGGTCATTTGAAAACTCAGTCAGTTGGTTTGATATGTAGCCTGTCAAAATGAAGATTCAATTTGCAGGTTTGTGTTAAAAAATACATAGATTCAGTACTTCTGATCTTAGTACTGTCATATATTCAGTATTGCTAATGTAATGTTTTATTCCCTACCAGTAATATATTAAATATGGTACTGTTTCTTTATGTTTTAGGAGGATATGTGCCTGGCCTGACACCTCAACAAGGTAAGTCACCTCTTACTTTGCTAGCAATGTGTGTAGCTTTACAGTGAGTAAAGATATAATCAAATTAGCAAACTCCAAATATAGCTACACAACAGATGTATTACTTGGATAAGCTGGTTGAATTCCATATGTATTGTAAAACTGAATTTGTGGCCATCATTGAAATAAACTACATGCGTAAAAAAAAAAAAAAAAAGCTTCAGGCAATTTTAGTGAAACCATGAATTAAAATTTTCTTTCCCCGCTTCCTTCATATTTTTATTTTTTATTTATTTATTTTTTTATAGCTAAAGCTGCCAAATATGGAACACTTCAGGGATTCCTGGGTGGAGGCTACAGAGGTACATTGCTCATGTTATTATTCCTGTTAATGATTAAACATATGGCATGTTAAAATGAAACTAACTTTCGACATTGAAAGGTGAAAACAAAATTCCTTTCGCCCCTCCTAACCATGTAGATGGATAGTACAGTAGCTAGTGAGAATCACCTGGATATTGCCTGTGTGCATGCACTCACATGCTGACAGGCCTAAACTCACTGATACGATGCAGCACAAGTAGTGTGGCCATATTCCTGCCATTGATGCATGTGTCATGTCAGTTGTGGTCTCAACAGATGAAACACTATGCCCAGATCTGTGGTGCCCATGATCCCCCCCCCCTTAAGATGTTGTGTTGACTGACACCATGCTCCTAATTTGATTGACTCCTAGCTCCTAGTCCCACTCCTAGGTGGAACATCTAGCCCAGGGTATGGACGACACTTCACTAAACTGGATTATACCCACTGTCAAGTTCTGCCAAATGTGTGAACTCTGCCTTGCATGCTGGTGTTGCTCTTTGGGCCTGCCACCAAGCCACCAGCAAGGCCAAATGGACTGTTCACATAGCACATTCAGATCCCCACAAACCAGCTGTGTGTTCCAACACTAAGGGTCACATCTGGTTTGCACAAACTTTAGGCGCACACCCTTAAAGGGCAAGTGCAGGCAATGGGATACTTTACATCCAAACCCACCTCTCATTGGACAGAGACTCCATCAGGTCAGTGGTTCTTGATGACAATGTTGCAGGAAAACCACAGACGATCAGATGGTCTCTGTCTTCTCAGACGAACTGTGCATTGGCTCCCTTGTCACATGTAGCCTTCCACTGTAAGTTCAGAACACATCAAATAGTTGAAACTGAGGGCAGTCCATGTAGCCATTCTTACTGGTTCAGAGATGTCATCATGTGTTGGTTCACTTAGACAGTGTTGTGACAGTCAGTTATATCAACCATCAGAGCAGTATAAAATACAGTGGCTCCTCTGCACATTAAAAGGAATATCCTCAGCTGGGCCCCATCCACAGCTTGCTTCACTAAGATCCACTCACGGTTTCCAGGGGAGGATGTACAGCGCACCCAGTGGTTTCCGGAAATGGTATCCCAGATCTGGGAAAGATTTGACAAGGTGCACATTACTGATTATGTCAGAGCTGGCCATCCAGCTGGAACAGGATGTACTGGACAATGACTGGCCGCGAGATTTATTACACATTTGGTCTTCTCCCACTAATTCTTCTAACATTGCATACCTTTCAGCAACTCGGCTACAGAATACTGCTTCTGGCTTTGATAACTGGCAAGACCTTGGCTTCCACTACTGCTTTCGCTACTGGTTGAAACGCCATGGCAGATTACTTCCCAAGCAAACCTGCTTCCCCAATTGGATTGAGAGATTTGGATGTGTCTGTGGGTCTAGACCTTGGGACTGAATCATTAATTGAGGAATGCACCTAGGAGTCCAGGAAACACTCTTAAACATAAGAGCCATGAGCACATTATATGGAATCTGCTGTATCCTGTACACTGCCTGATACTTCTCGCTAGTGATCACTTCAGCACAAACAGTTAGGAAGCTGCATGCTCTGGTGATAATCTTGCCTACCATGGTGGTAGCCAGATGACTCTGGAGTGATATTGCGTTTGAGTCCAGGTTTCTGCCTTATTTCATTTCACTCATAATTTTTGATTGACCTTGCAGCTTTCAGCGAATGTAATCCTGCAGACCATTCCTTGCTGTGCCCAGTACATGCCCCACAGACAAGACGGTGATAATCTATTCCTCAGACCAACTGTCCATCTGCCACTAAGGAAAGACATGGGTTACCTTGTCTAATCACAGCCTGGCCCACTGGGTGTGACATGTCACTCTACAAGGAATATCTCTTCTTCACTGGCATTATTATTAAAGCTATGCCAATCCAGGAAGTCTGATAACTGAGTACCATCATGCACTTTTTCCAGGTTCTACAAGGATGAAAGTGAATGAAGGATGAAATAGGACTTGAGTACAGGTTTCTTTTCATTCAGAACTGGTGCTGAAGGATCAGTCCAGAGAACAGCAGATATAGGCTTTATGACAGTGGAATTTTTTGCAAATACTGCATCATATGTCACTACCAGAGTATTTTGAAAGGTTTTGGCTTGAGGTATCCAGGTGAATCTCACCTCCACTGGTGGTTATCATGGATTCATACAACCACAGTTACATGAGTAAATGGTGATAAGATTACAGTTAAAGTGGTTAGCATTATTAGAATACTGTTTCTAGAAGACTACCCTGAAAAAATGAAATCTTATCAAGTGAAAATACCTTGAATATAGTCAAATTTTAGCTAGTATTTCCTATTATAAGATTACAATAAATATAAGATTTTTTTCAATCCATTTGTACTCATTTCAGGTTTGAAATAGTCTTGTTCAATTGGCATTGGCATACTCATTTTAAGCATTTATTTCTTTAAAAAATATATATATATATCTGCCAATAGAATAAGAAAACTACAAGCTTGAAATGAGTAATAATGGGAAATAGGTTTATTTATCTTATATTTGGTTTATTGTATTATTAATTATTTTTAATTATTATAAATTAATTATTAAAATTATAATAAGAAATACTAGATAAATTTGACTATATTCAAGATATTTTCACTTGTGCTTTTTTTTTTTTTTTTGCAGTGAGGGATCATAAGCTAGCTAATAGCTGAGGCTAAAGATTTAGCTAGCTAATACTTACTATTTGTAAAACATGAGAGGATGCTGACTCATGTACAAAATAGCTAAGCAAAGAAAGAGAACTTAATTTTGTCTTTGAGCATGCCCCTGACTTTGTGGTGCAGTTTTCTTATTGTGGTGTTTTTCCCAGGTGTCGCAGCTTGCCAAGGCAAATACTGTGGCAGGAGGAGAAAGTAAACACTCTCTTGGGATGTGAAATGACCTCAAGAAACAATGGTGCTACTGCATGATCTAGAATGTACATTTGATATGCAAAAACAATCCTATCATGTACAAAAATATGTTTTATACCTACATTAAATGTTTTTTTTTTTTTTTTACAAACCCAAAGAGAAGCTGAGGAAACAGGATGAACAATCCAGCTGTTCATGTGACACATTCCAACATTGCTGATGTCTCTCTTTGTAGATAGGGACACCAAATCAAGAAACTAATAAGCAGGTTCATTATTTGTCATTGTAGACCTTGAGGCACTAATTTCTCTTTTTTTCTCAAGATTTTGAAAGACAAAAGCCATGATATTTACCTTCTGATGGTGGTGGCAATGGTTGATAGACCTTGTGTAACAGAATTGGTTTATAATTTTGCATTATCTAATGCTCTTTATTCTTGTTTGTTCATATTTATAGGTGATGGACTTTTGTGCCTAAATAAAAAAAAAATGGTTGATCACGTACCTCTGTGGAGACTCCTGTGCTCCAAACAAGTCAAAAACATTCAAACAAAATGTCAGCAGTGGTATTTTTTGTAAATAGGCCTTTCCAAACTTTTTAAAACTATTATTGGATATTGGTCTCTATTGGCTTTAGGGTTGTGAAGCTATTTCAGTCATAATTCCATCCAGTGGTCATGAAGAATCCTACAGAATGTGACTCTGGGGACATGTATCCTCGTATTTCATCCATACTGTTTACAGTAAATCAGAGTCCTGATCTAAAAGCAGGTCAAAATCTCAATGATTTCCGGGTATAAAAACATCAGCAGTTGTGAACCCTGGTGGATATGATTGAGGCTGTATCGTGCATATATTAGCTCAGCTATGAAACAGTTCCTTCACTGTAATCGTCTCGTCCATTTTTGCTAATTGTGTTATATATGAAGAGCTGACTTGCTAAGATAATGTTGCTAAGATGCAAAAGTGAAAGACATATGCATTTTTTATCATTTAACAAAAATATAATTTACTAAAAAAGAAATAATGGTGCTGATTTCACAATAGACTAGTTTTGAACCTGAAACAAATGACACTTCTAACATTCCTTAAACATGCGGCATTGGTGCTTCCATCATTTGATCTACAGATGTTTAACCCCTTTATATTCAAAGAATTAGCTATTATATATCATATGCATACAATATGATGGCTCATGTAACTGCAGGTTAATTTGCTTTGTTGCTGTTTCATTTGCACCATGTGAACTTGACCTTGACATTATTACCAAGTTTGTACACATGATAACAAAATATTGTTTTCTGTTTTGTTTTGCTTTCAGTAGCTTATGCATTTTAGTCACTGTGGAAATCTGTAATACTGTAGAAGATTTTTTTTAAGATGTGAGCTGTGTGTCTGAGAGCTAAAGTGTGTGTTTGTGTATGTGTGTGTGTTTGTATGTGTGTCTGTGATAATCCCTGGTGTGTGTTATGTCTATTTTGTCTAATTGACTAAGCTTCTCTTAATAAGCGTCACTAGCCAGTGTATTACCCATCTAATATTAAATTAGTTCTTCTTAATGATTAATATTTCACGTCATTGGTAACATGTACTGTTTTGAATTCATCTGAAATGTGTTTTTCCTACCTGGTGCTGTATTTGACCTGTCTGTGGTCATATAAGTCTAATGTGCCGTGGCATTTCCATCTAATTTAACTAAAGCGGTGGGGCTATTGCACTTTTTCCCACGGTGCACATTTGACTTGTTCCAGGAAATCTGGGCCTTTTTACTGCTTTAGTGAAAACGAAATAAATCGTTCTGAAATGAAAAAGAAAAGTGATCGTGCATTATTTCACTGTAATGTATTTTATATTCATAATAAATGTAGTGCACAACAAAGAAGCAAGCTAAATATATCAGGTTGGTTACAACAAGACATGGGCTGCATTAAGAAATGCATAATATGCATGCTAAATAGTATGTCAGAATTGTACACTAGTACTTATTATATAGTATGTTAGAACACCTTGGCATTCATGCTGTATCTGTTTATTATTTTTAGGGGTGGCAGTCAATCAGTGAAAGTTGATTTGACTACACAAAAGAGGTAGAGTTGACTTTGGGGTCACTTGCGACCTCACAGTTCTCATTTTCATATGCCTGCTATGTTAATTTCTTTTAATCAAGCCTCATTAAAGTAACAGCTTTTGACACAGTACACTTAAATATAAATTTATTATAAATTAATTCGATTTTGACACAGTACATTTAAATATAAATTAATTATTTTGAACTTCATTAGTCTCTGGCTAGTAAATAAAGATTAAAATCATATTGGTCATTGTATCACAACTAATATTTCTTCTAATCAGCACAAGCTGATTCAATCATCTTAAGTAACCACTTTATCCTGGTCAGGGTTGCGGTGGATCTGGGGCCACTGTATAAGTATCCCTGGATAAAAGGAATATACCCTGGATGGGGTAAATTTATCATAGCCAATCCAGTTATAAGCATGCAGAGATAATCCTCGCTGCAGAACCAAAAGTCCAAGGGCTGACCCGTGAGAAGCTCTACGATATGGAACAACACATTTTTCAAGAAGACACACACACACACTTTTATCTAGCTTGAAGTACACTGAGTTTTCCCCACCTGGATGTTCAACTCTGCCCAGGTTGGAGGAGCTGATTCAGGTCAAACCCCACCCTCTGGACTTTTGGTTCTGGAGCGAGGGGTACATGGAATGGCAAGCCAATGTAAGTGCACTGCCATGAACTCAACTACATTGTAGCAAAGTCTTGAAGACTATCTCAAATGCTTGATTTTATTTATGCCCTCAATCACTCACGTGCCACCAATGTGCTGACAGTGGAAGAGGACTGCACAGTTCAGAGCATGATTTGGGACAGGGCCTCAGAAAGTAATGCCTACTTCATACATTAGTAATCTTTTTTTCATTTTGGTAAACAAAAGACTTAAAAAATGGCTTGTAAATCAATGTATAGAAAATCTCCTTTTCTCTCTGGTAGTTAAATTTAGGAAATGAAAAATTATAGTATTGTATAATTTCGTTGAATCGATTTTTTCAAATCTGAACTCTAGGAATCGGAGTCGACACTTAAACCGAACAGCACTAGCTGTTTAAAGTACTGTGCACAAATGACTCCATGCTCCCTACACAGCAATAATATAGTACACTACATCTAAAAGAGATTTCGTTCAAAATAATTCACAAATATTACCCTGCAAATACCAGTATATGAAAAAGTTTAAATATGGAATATGCTCCAGTTTTGCAGTGACTCAGTTGAAACTATTGTTTTGTTCAGTTACAAAAAAAAAAGCTTTGGCAAGATATTTCAGGATTTATCCCTCCATCCATTCTCTGTACCACTTATCCTACACAGGGTTGCAGGAAGCCTGGATCCTATCCCAGGCGACTCAGGGCACAAGGTGGGGGACACCCTGGGCACAGTCCATCACAGGGCACAATCGCACACACACTACGGACAATTTTGGGATGGCAATCAGCCTACAATGCATGTCTTTCGACTGGGGGAGGAAACTGGAGTACCTGGAGGAAACCCCCGAAGTACCGGGAGAACATGCTAACTCCACACACACGGGGCAGAGACCGAACCCCCAACCCCTGCAGGGCAAACGTGCTAACCACTAAGCCACTGTGACCCTGTTAGTTCAGGATTTCAGGATTTTTTAAGAGAGAGATTTACAATGAGTGTGCATTGTGTTGGAAGAATGTGGTACTGGGCTTTGTTGACTATGATCATTCTAAAAAAGGACAATTTTATGTAATAAATCTTCTGTTGCTTGCCAAGTTCCACATTCACAGATCCAAATATTCAAACTCTAGACCTCTTTTTTTGTTTTTTATAAAAGAATTTGATCGATCGTCTAAGAACAAAAAGGCTTTAAAAACATCTGTTTGTAATTCCTTTCCAGTTTTTAGTGACTTCTGCAAACTTGTCAATATTTCCAATTTATTCTGTATTTAATTCCCCCCTCCCCTTTTCCCCCTCTCTGTTTTGTTTCTCATTGTTGTTAATCTGTTAATGTCTGTATATTGTTTTGAGCATTAATAATAATTTTAAAAATAGTATACTACAACTCCAACACGGAGCTCTCAGGAGATTTTACTAGTTTACACCGCGCTTCCGGTCAGTTTTCCAGTGAATTGGGTTCGGTTGGCCTACTCGAAGCGTGTGATTGGTTAACTGAAAGCTTTGTCCCGCCCGCTCTCTCTGCCTCCCGCCGCCCCGCCCATCGCTCCATTGGGCGAATTGGCCGCGTCCCATTTGGAAAGAGCATAGTGTGCTGCCCGCTCTGCTGAGGAGGTCTGTGTTTTGGGGCGGAAGAGATCGGACATTCCTGCGCTAGGCTCGTGGCGGAGCTCCCAGCCGGAGAGTGAATGAGGTTGATGCTGCTCTGCTGTACCTGGAAGGACGAACGCATGGGAGAGGACGAAGGTCTGTGTGTATGTGTTTATATGGGTTTGATGAGCGCGTGCGAGAGGCAGAGATGGGAGTGAACACTTCTTCCTATAGGCTACAGCTTAGAGGTCGTATGGGATGCTCACTGCAGGTCGCTTACCAAACAGCCTTTCTAGAGGCTTCAGCTTAAACTTAGCATAAGCAGATTTTGCTCATAAGATTAGTTGGGAATATTGTGATTATTATTTGTTTTAGATTTGGGATTTAAGCGCGTGAGTTTTCTCCTTATACAAACCACAGTGCGGAAATATAACAAATGTACTGCTGGGGGCTTCTGTGCAGAAATCCTTCCATTGCAGCTCTTTTTTTTTTTTTTCTTTGGACTTCTCTGTCCTCTCAGTACAGTTTATTTAAGCATTTATGAAACAGTTAAATCCATTACAGTTTCCAAAGAGCTGTTTTTGTAAAAATTACTTCTCTTACAGGGTTTATACATCACACAGCCCTTTTATTTC
Organism: Pangasius djambal; assembly: GCA_022985145.1. Lineage (NCBI taxonomy): Eukaryota > Metazoa > Chordata > Actinopteri > Siluriformes > Pangasiidae > Pangasius > Pangasius djambal. Next base: position 6,338,868 of record CM040995.1, on the reverse strand, counting down.
AGTTTCATTTATAATATGAATATATATTAAAAGACTGTTCAGAGACTATAAGTCTTTCTTTCTTTCTTTCTTTCTTTCTTTCTTTCTCTGTCTACTATTTTTCTTTCTTTCTTTCTTTCTTTCTACCTTATTTCTTTCTACCTTCTTTCTTTCTTTCTTTCTTTCTACCTTATGTCTTCTTTCTTTCTTTCTACCTTATGTCTTTCTTTCTGTCTACCTTCTTTCTTTCTTTCTTTCTACCTTATGTCTTTCTTTCTGTCTACCTTCTTTCTTTCTTTCTTTCTACCTCATGTCTTTCTTTCTTTCTTTCTTTCTTTCTACCTCATGTCTTTCTTTCTTTCTTTCTACCTTATGTCTTTCTTTCTTTCTTTCTTTCTTTCTTTCTACCTTATGTCTTTCTTTCTTTCTTTCTTTCTTTCTACCTTATGTCTTTTCTTTCTTTCTTTCTTTCTTTCTACCTTATGTCTTTCTTTCTGTCTACCTTCTTTCTTTCTGTCTTTCCTTCTTTCTACCTTGTCTTTCCTTCTTTCTACCTTGTCTTTCCTTCTTTCTTTCTTTCTTTCTTTCTTTTTTTTATTCATTCTTTCTACCTTATGTCTTTCTTTCTGTCTACCTTCTTTCTTTTTCTTTCATTCTTTCTTTCTACCTTCTTTCTTTCTGTCTACCTTCTTTCTTTCTGTCTTCCCTTCTTTCTACCTTATGTCTTTCTTTCTTTCTTTCTTTCTTTCTTTCTTTCTGTCTACCATCTTTCTTTCTTTCCTTCCTTTTTTCTACCTTGTCTTTCTTTCTTTCTACCTTGTCTTTCTTTCTTTCTTTCTACCTTGTCTTTCTTTCTACCTTATTTCTTTCTTTCTTTCTACCTCATGTCTTTCTTTCTTTCCTTCTTTCTGTCTACCTTCTTTCTTTCCTTCTTTCTGTCTACCTTATTTCTTTCTTTCTTTCTTTCTTTCTTTCTTTCTTATCTGAACACATTTCTGAGAGTAAATATAGTTCGCCTCCTGTCTACGCCACAAGCTCAAGTGACTCATGGCATGTTTTTATCTCTCTTTCTCGTGGCTCTTGTGTGAGCTATCAGGGTGTAGTGTCCATATATTTAATGAGCAAAGAGCAGCATTTGTTTAAAAAATTCAGAATAAAGAACCAAATATCAGAATATGATGTGTGTGTGTGTGTGTGTGTGTGTGTGTGCGCGTGCATATTCTTGCCTTCATAAGACATATTTTTATTGATTAGTTTTTAATATAGGCAGCACAGTGGCACAGGGGGTAGCATTGCTATCTCCCGGTTTGATCCTGTGCTCGGGTTACTGTCTCTGCCCGCGTTTTCCGGTTTCCTCCCATCTCCAACTTGTGTGTGTGTGCTTGTGACGTCATTTGGCAGAAAGGCGAGTAGATCGTCTAGATAGACTGTCCATCGATTGAATGCCAGTCAAATTCGGTTTAAGAGAGCAGAGAGCAAAGTTCTAACACTCTTATGGGAAAACAGGAATCAGCGATGAATGGATGCTGTTTGTCATGTTTCCAGCTGGACAAATTTCATTTCTGGAGAACGATCATTTCATGAAAGTCTGACATGAGGCTAAAATAGATTATTATACATTTAAAAGTACACAAAGTTAACTGTCACTAAAAAATTATGAGGGTCAATGACTTTGTTAGCATAGAAGTTTAGTGGAGTGGTTGCTAAATCTGTATTAATATCTGTAGTTATTAATAGTTTATTTATTTAATTTTTTAAAGTGTGCTAGAAAACTCTACAAAATGCTTCAAAGGAAACGTTAAAGAGGCCTAGAAAAATCCTGTCAATATCTAATCATAGTTAATCATAGGCACTACTCATTAACCCGTTTGTGTCAAAATTTCCCACTATGCTTTCATGCATCTGAAGGTACTTCCAGTGACTCATTTAAAGAGTTTCATAATGAATTTTCTCTGAACGTTTGTGTCTTTTAAAGAAAAGCACATTGTAATACCTGGCAACTTAAGTCGCCAGTGAGCAAATAGCTTGGTACATTCAGAGAAGCACAAGCAATAGTTAGGACAAAAATGAGTGTCACTTGTGAAGTTTAACACGTTTATTTGGAGGAATAGATTGCACACAAAAGTCATGGTTTAATTAAAAAATAAAATAATTTACCTGAAAGCAGTAGGTTAAAAACTTGTACATAAAATTTGCAGAAAGAAAACAGAACTCTTTAACTGCAACAAACAGGAAGCTGTTCAGAACACTATCAAATTTACACAACAAAGTAAGAAAATTAAATCAATATCTGTATCTTAAAATGTATCTAAACAATCATATGTGAAATGCCTTAAAGTTCCATATAAAAAAACCTCAGTGTAAAGTGCATTACATTTTGTGATAAATATTATGTTTTGAATGCAATGAACAGACTTGAAAACCTCTAACCTTAGAAACCATGTAATCAAAAATTAATTAACTAACTAATTAATTAACCATTATAAACATGTAAATTAATAATGAATTAATTGATTCGGAATTTTTTAATAGTTTTTTTTTTATAAATATAAGTTATAAATTCTAACATTTGCAAAACCTTTAGCTGGAAAAGTATGAAAAACGTGCAAATACCAAAAGATAAAGTTAATCAATTGCTTTTGATGGCTGAGAATAGCATGCAAACCTTTTCCAAAGTGTACCTGAAAAAAATGTACACTTGATTATAATGACACTTTGTAGAATTCAATGAAATGTTTAAAGAATTTGAACATTTTTCCAACAATCTTAATTTTTAAAATAAGCAAATGCATTTAAGAAAATAAACTACAAGGTACTTGCCTACTGGCAACTTTAGTTACCACTTCATTTTTGCTATCAATATCAAAAAAAATAAACAATACCAATGTCTTTGTGTGATTTATTTATTTTTTTTTTCCTTTTCTTCCCCACAATTAGCAATATGTCAACAAAAATGTGCATTACATGTACTGTATAAATGTTACCTTTGATCTAGAGGAATTGCGTCATGCTTCCGTGAAGTAATTACAGAAATTTGGCTTTATCACATAACGGGAAGTGAAGTAACTTTCTGGTGTGTCTACAAAAGTCATTCATACAATTGTGTTCTTTCATGTGTAACATGATATATAAACCTTTATAATTCTTTGCTACCTTTTTATAAAAGAGAAAATAAGTTGCTGGGTTAAAATGAGAAATAATTAAAACAGGAAAAGAGATATTTTGAGCTTAAGCGTGGGATTTGGTATAGTTTTATTTTAACATAATAGTTAATATACTTAAGTTTTCAGATGTAGTGCTTTTTTGAGTTATCTGTACCTCCATAGTTAATATTCGGTATACAGGTAATGAACCTCTTCCTGCTTTCTGTAATGTCTAACAAAGTTAAAAACTAATAGACGTGGGTCTTTGTGTCCTGGCAGAGGAAATTAGGTTTTGGGCAAAACCTTTTTGGTTTTTGGCAGAATTCATAATCAAGCTTCACAAAAGTTCCTGTAGCTGCAAAAGCATGAGTGATCCACCATATTTAACAGTGGGCATGCAGTGGTGCCAAAATCTACAGTTTACCCATATAGCATTTACAGTTTTTCACAGGAGACATCTGAAAACTACGCTCTTCTACCTTTTCAGATAAAGGAGTGATCAGACGAAATGTGGGAAAAAAAAATTGCCTGGCAGAAAAGCTGATTCAGTGAATGGAAAATGATTCGGGATGAGGAAGACACCTTTGTTTCTGGTAGCGGTTATTTTCAGTTCACATCAGCTTGATCTAGCGAACTTTGACCTGTGAATTTGAACCTTGGTTTTGTGAGACAAAAGAAAACAGGAAGTTGGGACTGTGGTGCCTTTAGCTGCTAATTATTACGTAGCGGTCACACTGGACATTTGCTATTGTTATTTTCTTACTGTTGTTTAGTGCACATCTGGGGAAAAGTAGCTAGTTAATGTTAACCCTACTTCCTCTCCGAAATCACAGCTGTCAGAGACATACGTACTTACAGTACAGGAAAGAGGCTTAGAAAAGGATTTCATCTTTCAGAACATCTCTGAATGGTCAAGTGTGACGAAATGACATTCCTTCTTTTCTTGTTGTTCACCTGAAGCTAAATTAGTGAAGTTACATCAACTATTGATTATTGGCAGCTTTTACTTATAGTATAGGTTTTAGATATTAATTTAGTAGTAGGCCAGTGTTACTGAGTATTTACATTTTTTTTAAAGCATTTTATTAAGGAATCTATTTAATCATAATCCTGGTTGCAATCTGAAGTCTTTTATTTATTATCATTTCTGTTATGATGATGGGTATTGGACATCTTGTACCTTTTAAGTAACTTTCTTTTGGTTTGTGTTTGACAGCTGTTGGAAGATTGCCATTGTGTGCGGGATGCAGAAAGCACATTTATGATGAGCAATACCTGCAGGCCCTCAGTACTGACTGGCACACCGTTTGCTTCAGGTTGGTTATATTTTGTCTTCATCACTGTATGAAAATGGAAATTCTAGAGAGAAAATGTAGCCCAGGAGAGCCAAATGCATGTGGATGTAATTGCACAGTCTTTTTCTTAGGGCCAGGGGTGAACAAACCACTATCTTGGGACAAGCACATCTTGTGTCTGGGCTATTAGTATTTAATTTGTGGTTGCCCAGTGGGGAAAGTATGTTCAACAACCAATACAAGAAAAAAAAAACCTTCTTCTTATTGAAGAAACTGTTTTATTTGCTATATAGGCTATATATTTTGCACTTAATGCAACGCTACAATGATGTAACTAGATCCCAACACCTTCTGCTGATTGATGGTAGAATGGCTTTTTTTTAGGCAGATTAATTAACATACATGGATGACGGACAGTCTTTTCAGAATCAGGAGCATGCACATATGTGGTAACACTGACAGAACTGAGCAAAACCAAGTCCCCTGCAAGTCAAAATATAAGTCTCCTGCTTACCATTCATAGTTAATCATGTCGAGAGAAAACAAAGACCCTAGACAAACTCTTTACATGTCATGCAAGGACAGGACACCAGAGCTTATAGCTGAAACACTAGCCAGCCAACCCCACCAACCCCCCGTTAGGTTAGCTACCACTTTTTAGCCTCGTGATTAGGTTTCCAGGAAAACAAAACATGGGACTGGGTACCACACTGGAGCTTTTACTTATCTCGTGGGCTAGTTAATACATTTATGACTTGTTTACCCCAGTAAGTATGTAACATAACATCAAATTTTTGGAATTGTGGTTACATATACATATGATTACACACCTTGAATGAAACAAATGTATTCTTAATATAAATGTTTTTTTTTTAATGATAACCTGCGCTTCCAAATATTGCTGATTATAGTAAAGAAAGTCTTAGCTACCCAAAACACAGCACAAGAGTTAGTAATAATATATGTGGATATGGTAAGTTTTCATTTTGTTTTCTTTCATGGATTTAGAGAGTTATCAGCCTTATAGCATTTGTCTTCTTGTTTTCCGACTAATCTGCTCGTTTTCTCATGTTTTCATTTATGGGGGTTTGGAAATAGCTTTATTTCTACTTGGCCATATACATCATCCAGGATCTGTTGAATGGGAGAAAAATTAAACCTCACATCACTGAGATTTTATTATAAATTCATATTTTACATCAACACCGATTATAGGTATTGGGCCTGATACAGGATCAGCATCAGATTGGATTTAACATCACTAGTGCACCTTAGCTGGAAGACTAGGAGAATGCTTACTCTAATGGTATTGCTGTTATCCTTTTTAAAGGGTTTGGCAGAATAATCTCATGCTGAATGTGGATCCCAGTTTAACATTCTGTTTAGCAGATTTTATGATAACATGCTCTTAATTATTCACAGGACAGCATCTATCTGTGTTTGTTCTGTAACAATCTGGCGTCTGTGTTGACTTGCTTGGCTTGTCAGTGCTTTTCTGGCTTTTTTTTTTTTGCCAGCAACCAATTAAGAGCGTGTTTGGTCAGCTGGTTTTGTTTTGATGACTGCACAATGCCTGCTTTTGTAGCAGTCCACAAACAAGAACTAATTTTATCACTTATAGAATAAGAATGCTATTTAGTTTTACAAATATATGACAAGTATGTTGCCATGGCTTTTAAGTAAAGTAAGACATGTACACAAGCGTATTAACATATACATATAAAAAATATATAGTTTTATATATTTATATTAATTAGATGAAAGACGTGTTGCCATACAGTAGTTTAGTTTTAAGAACTGAAACAATTGGCATGTGATATGATTATTTCGACTTCAGATGTAAAGAGGTAAAAGTTCAATGTACTATTCTTAAAAAATAAGAATGACCTGAGAATAAATTTGTATTAGTTATTGATGACTTTTAATGTCACTTTGTGTAGCTTTTTAGACATTTAAATTTTACTATAATATTCATTTTTATTGTCAACGCAAGTTGGAACACCAATTCTATCATACAAATTTATCATATAAATTTTTATGTCTGGGCATCTAGATAGTCAAAGCTGAAGTTCAATTTAGACTAGAAAAGTGTAAGTATAAATAAACAAAATTTACTTAAAATATGAAAGTAAAATTACAAGAAAGATTCAGAAAGGAAAAAGAAGTCTGATTTTAGTTACTGATGTAAATTAGTGCTTCTTTTCAATAACAGATTTATTTCTCAGATGTTAACTAGCATGATAATAACTCTGATGATAAAATTAACTGGATACTATGAACCAGCTAACATTTGAGAGATTAGGAATTAGCTAAGGCTAAAAAATTTAGCCTCATTCCTCATCTCTCAAATGTTAGCTAGGATGATAATAACTCTGAAGATACAAACTAGCAGAATGCTAATAGCTAGCTAACGTATGAGAGATTAGAAATTAGCTAAGACAAAAAAAAAAAAAACAGCTTTATTCCTCATCTCTCAAACGTTAGCTAGCATGATAACTCTGAACATACAAACTAGCGAAATAGCAATAGCTAGCTGTCACAGTACAAAGTGCCTTGATAAATACAAAATGTATGTAGCAGCAGAGATATTATAGTTATGAGTACTGGGTCTCATTCTCGCTGTCATTTCTGTTAAACTCCTTGAAGCTGTCTGATACTAGAGTCACCTTATGACTTATATAAAGAATTGTAATGATGTTTGAAAGTATACTGAGGGAAAAAAAAGAGGGTTTTTTCCAGTCCAAATTATTAAACGAAAGAAAAACCCCTCAGTGTCTGTGCTGACAGTCATATTATGACAAGTCAAGTCAAGTGTCATTTCAACCATATACAGCTAGTTAGTACACAGTGAAAGGAAACAACCGACCATGGTGCTACATGAAACAATACAGAACTACAACAGACTACACATTTCTACATAAAGTGCGTGTGCAGACATGTGCAAACAGCACAAGACTGTTCATGTGCAAACAGCACAAGTACAATAACTACCAAAACAGGACAATAGGCACAGTAAGAGACAGTGCATTGCCAACTAATACACAGTTCTAGTAAGAAAGTGAATCAGGTATAACAGTAGTGTGAAAGAGTAACGATATAATAAGTTGCTGTAAATGTAAACATAACATACTATGACATAGTATTCAGCAGATAAGCTTATACTATATATGGACATAGCAGTTATTGGAGTAGCAGCCAGGTAGAGAGTGTACTAATGACGAAAAATTATATACAATATTTTATAAATACTGTAGCAGAAAAAAACGCAGGTAGTAAATACATAGAGGTGCCAAAATTGCAAAGAGAGTGGGATAGTGTTCAGTTGAGTGTGTGTGTGTGTGTGTGTGTGTGTGTGTGTTGTCAGTCCAGGCTCTGAGTATTGAGGTGTCTGATGGCTTGGGGGAAGAAACTGTTACACAGTGTGGCTGTGAGGGCCCGAATGCCTCAGTACCGTTTGCCAGACAGCAGGAGGGTGAGGGGTGCGTGGGGTCATCCACAATGCTGGTGGCTTTGCGGATGCAGCGTGCGGTGTAAATGTAAATTGGAACAGAGACCTCGATGATCTTCTCAGCAGTCCTCACTGTCTGCTGAAGGGTCTTACAATCTCCAAACCAGGTAGTGATGCAGCTGCTCAGGATGCTCTCGATAGTCCCTCTGTAGAACATGGTGAGGATGAGGGGTGGGAGATGGGCTTTTCTCAGCCTTCGCAGAAAATAGAGACGGTGCTGGGTTTTCTTGGTTATAGAGCTGGTGTTGAGGGACCAGGTGAGGTTCTCCACCAGGTGAACACCAAGCAATTTGGTGCTCTTGACCTGTGTGTTCTTAACGAGTAAAAGTTCAGAACGTGTGTATGATTTGCCTGACGTGTGTAATAACAGTCTCAAAAATTACTCATCTCGAAAGGTGTTATTAAGTGTGGGAGCTTTTGAAACAAGATGTGTGTGTGTGGGGGGGGGGGGGGGGGGGGGGGGGGGGGGGGGGGGGGGGGGGGGGGGGGGGGGGGGGGGGGGGTTTAGAGTGTGTGTAGAGACAGACATGTCAGTGAAAGAGCTGTGTGTGAACAGTGTTGGTACATTAATCCCACCCTGGTCTCTCAGCTCAGTGGAATGTAGATAAGGTCTTTAGTGCTGTTAGGAATTCTTTGATCCTGAAAATCACGAGTAGCTCTGTTTGCTGAATTATTGCATCATGCAAAATTTGCGTAAAAAAATCCTTATCAACCTTTTGTCCCAATCAGCCTTGTACTCATGATCTATGAGCTGTAGTGCTTTGCCCTTGGGTTAAGGTATTAACTGGCTAGATGACACTTTGGGAATGGAATGAAAATAAATGCTATTGACTACAATATTCACTTCCCTCCTCATTGTGTTGTGGTATGGAAATCTGAAATAGTTCTTTTAATTATGCTACATTCAAAAAAATGTTATTTAAGGGATGTGCCACCATAGGAAATGACACCAGATTGAGTAGGGCTGCCATTTTTTCTAAATAAAATAAATCAAGCAAAAAAAAAATAAATTCAGACAAAACTGTAATATAATAATTAAGTACTGAAGGCTAAGAATAGAATCTGTTATAAAGGTTTCATTTTTTTATAACTTTATAAAAAAATGAAACCTTCTTAGCACCACATAATCGAATACTTACACTGCTATAGTATTGTCATTTAATGTCATTCTGTTATAAGCGTAAAAGTTGTATGTGATATACTGAAAACCATCATATTGTATTTTACAATATCTTACTGCAAAGGTTTCATCCTAGTTCACACATGTTTCTCACACACACACACACACACACACACACACACACGGAGCACTGAAAGTGGAGCATTTATTAGGTGCATGTGTTAACCTTCAGTCCTCATAGGGAGCTTGGTCACTGTTTCATTAGTCTGATTGACCTTGGCATGTTTGTGGAGCTCAGCTCTCAGTCTCGCAGTGGGAAGTGGAGCAGGAGGAATGTCCAGCACCTCAGAGACGCAGAAGGAATGTGATCTTTTATCAGAAAAGGAGTGTAACCACTGATAATGTTCAGTCCGCTGTAGGGCAATCTGTGCAACATCCACTTCCTCTTCTCATATCCGACCCACGAAGCAGACAAGAACTGGTTCCAGATCAGAGTGCCACATCAGTTTCTACATTTAGGATTTCAGCTAGCTCGCTACTGACCTCCGTATTGTCAGTTTCACAAGGAGGAAGAGAGTCATAGTGTAGCGTCAACATCTGCATGCATGTACACACACCGTTACAAACACCTGACCAAATGAGGAAGCCCAGCTTCCCCTGCTGCATGCTAGTGAGCTCTGTGGGATGGTCCATCTTCCCTACTGATGGTGTTAATGAGACACATGCTGTTGAGATCAGAGGCTCTTCCGTTAGCTACAGTGTTTCTTTGTTCCTCTTGTTTCCAACCATTAAAGTACCCACTACATTCAGTTCATATCATGTGAAATATCACATATCCCTTTTTTTTAAATAGTTATAATATGGAAAAGCCGCCTTCGTCCAAGGAGTTTAAAAGAACTTACGGTCTTATTTAATGTATTACATTTTAGCATCTGCAGAGAAATGGAAGTCAGTGCTCAGATTATCAATGCACCAATCAAGAGCTTTGCTTGGGAGTTGGGATGCAGCAAAGCGTCCAGAAGTCATTCATTTTCAATGAGAGCTGGGGATCTGCAGTGGGTGGTGTAACCGTTGGCGACTTAAACAGGGCAGAGTGAGCAACATTAAAAATGTATGAAAGAAATTAAGAAGAAAGAGAGTGGTGGTGGTATGTTTTCTTTCATCATTCACTGTGAAACATTATCCATGTTTTTTGGTTCCATATATTTGTTCTTTCTCACAGCTCCTCAACTAGTCAGTGAGACTTGCTATGCTGCTACAGGCTTGATGTGTTTGATTTACCCAAAATAGAACAACACCAGCACACATTCAGACACTAGTAGATGGTGATGCATGGACATTTTATACATTTTCCCTACACGGTTGTTATTTTTAGTGGTAGTACATTTGATTCATGGTCAAAATTCACTTATACTCTGAATGGGTAAAACATGTCATTTTAAGGGAGAAGGCGTCTGAATTGTGGTCAAGTAGGTGATTTTGGCCAATAAGATAATAATGCCCACTAGCAAATAAAACCTATTTAGGAATAAAGAACCATCCAAACCATTGGAAAACCATTGGATGGTTCTCCATTACCCATAAAAAGAGTGTTCGTGGAACACGTTTAATTGGAAAACACCTGCAGAAGCAACCAGGATTGGTCAAATTTTCTCAGGGAGTAGGTGGGATTAATCTAACTTTATCTGTGTGTGGGCGGGATTGGTCAAACTTTCTCTCGGAATGGGTTGGAATTTTGGTCAAACTTTCACTGGGAGTGGACAGGGTTGGTCTGACCTTTTCTGGGAGTGGACTGGTCAGACTTTCTCTTGGAGTAGACAGGATCGGAGTGGGTGGGATTGGGATTAAAACAGCAGTGAGTCTTCTGAGCCAACCGAAAACAAGAGCATGAGAAAGAGCATTAAAAAATGAACATTGTGGAACGTATGTGTGATTTTAAGTAGTTTTCTCTCTTTGTCCATTGATCTTTTTTTGGTCTGATCTGTTCTGATGCACATCTCTACACCAAGCCATGGAAAATGCTGTTTAGAAATCATTATTCATGGAAGAGTAATTGATGACAGGTCTGGCTTCTCAGACTTTCCACGCACTCACAGCTTTGGGTTTGTGTATTAATAGGATGATGCAGTGTTAGTTACCTGCTGCTCCTTCTGTCTGCTTCACACTCTCATCCTTTGCAAACCTGCTTCTTGCTCGTTGGAGGAGACATTAATTTCAATACAAGCAGTATGATTAGTTTGAAGGATCCTGGTTCATGTTGTATGCCGTTTTGGACTAGAGCAGATTTTTGATGAAATTATCTCTTCGGGATCTGATTTGGTATCTGTAGCAGTTTAAATGCAGTACTAGGGCTGTCGCAATATACCGGTATTGACGATAACCGTGATATTCAAAGCATAAAATATCGACATCGTGTTAATTTAGGGTGTGACGATATACCGGTATTGGCGATAACCACAATATTTAAAATGAACAGGACTCTTATGATAACACGACACGTAAATTCTCCAGCGCCAGTACCTGGTTGACCTCCCAGGTGTCAGTATTGCGCCTTAACGCTGACACCTGTCAAACAAGAAGACGACGCAGCGCACGCACCTACTCCGAGAAGAATCATGTCGTCATGATGTGAGAATCATGTCATGAGTGAGAGGCTTTGTCCACACCCGAAAAAAGTAAGCTCGCCAGTATGGGAGCTTTTCGGCTTCAAAGTAAACAGTTCCTTAGACAACCCAATCTGCAGAATCTGTCGGGCTACGGTCAGTGCGAAGGGGGGCAACGCCACCAACCTTTTTACCCACCTCCGTGTCCATCACCCTGCGGATTACGCTGTTTTACAGAGAGTAAGTTGCGATTATTTTACTAATCATGGAATGGGAAAGCGTTGCATCAGAAAGACTTTTCAGTTCTTCAGGAAACATTCAGACAGTGTTTCGCTCTGGTTTGAAACCAGAGAAACTTAACATGCTCGTTTCAATTTGCCATAGATTGAGAATGTAAGAAGTGAAAATGCATGTGCCCTGTTTATCTATATCCTTATGTTCGTTGCATGGGTAAAAAAGAAAAACTAAATAAAGTAAAAAAAAAATTTTTTAAAGATAAAGTTCTTTTTCCCCAAAGGTTTCTATAGATATCGCGATATATCGATATCGTGAATTCTTTTGGCCACAATAACCGTGGTGTGAAAAATCTAATATCGTGACAGCCCTATGCAGTACACTATGCTGGTTTGTTGATGGCTTGGATCGTCCATAAAGACTGTGGAATTATATTTGTCTAACATATGTGTTGAGAATTGGGAGAGGTTAGGACCAGGCCTGGGCTGCTGGGCGTGAGATTTGGCGAGGACCTCTGGGCCTGAGACAGACAAGGAAACAGACAAGGGGCCTCAGGATGCATGCAGATGAAGGCAAGGCAGCTCACATCTGCAGCTTTCAGTAGGGGGCAGAGAGGAGAGATGAAAAGCGTCATAGAGGTCTCTGGTCTTCTCTTTGGCACAGTGTCACGCATACCTCTTACTTCACAAGCTTTTCCAGTTATATGCAACTTTGCATATAACTTTGACTTTTTTTTTTAATAAGTACATCCATAGAATTTTAGAAAGTGCTACCACTATATTACCATGCTAGGTCCAGGCAGATATTTTTTTAAAACAAGTTGTGTGTGTTCAGATATGAAAGTTAAAGGTATGTATGCGTATGTGTTTGCGTGATTCAAGAGAGGTATTTATTGACCTTCTTATCTTCTGTGTTCTGCATGGTGCTGTTTAGACAGAGACCATGACCCTTTAAAAATGGTGAAGAAAAAGAACAACTACAGACCAAAACAGCTTGGTTTGTTTGAAGGGCCTATTGACGTCCCTGGGGTGGAAAAACAGAGCAGTCCATGGAGAATGTGCCTGGGGCTTTAACTTCATGGGAAAGTAGCCCTTAACCAGAGTGGTCAGTCCCAAATAGAGGATGCTCTTTTTTTGAGTAACTGCATGGTACAGACCCACAGTGTGAGAAACACTTGCTAACATTCCTGGGTATCACTGAGTCCCACATGTATTGTGGTTTGCCCAGTTAATTCATTCCTAATTTTCTCTTTTTTTTTTTTTACATAGGAGCACTGCAAATTAAAATCTGAGTGCCCTATTGGTGTCATTACTGTTTAGGCATGCTACTTAGTGTGCATTATGCAGTTTGAGACAGAGCTTTGAACTCTCGAAGTATCAGTTTGGCACTTGGATTCGTGAAATTCATGCGCACAATGGAGGGAGTACGCAGCACATCCTACATTATGAAGTGTTATTCTGAAAGTAGCTTGCAGTACCTTTTGTCTACCAGAGAGGGCGGCATTCCAACAGTGCATTATATTGTGTAGCTTTAATTTTTCAGTAGTTTTGTATATAATCCAGATATGAATAGTTCACTACATCTCACTGAATTCCCCAGTGACACTCTAATGGCATTAAAAGTACACAAAGTGTGTAATTGAAGATACAGCTATACTGTTGTCTATTGTAGTAAATGATTTCAGACATACAGTAGCTCATGAGAGTTTGTGCTTTGCTGAGACTTTTCTCATTGTCATCTTGTTCTTCAGTAGTTTAGGTAAATGCATGCTAATTCTATTTATCTTGTACCCTCATTTTATTTTGTACTTTTTAATTTTAAAGCAGTATTGAAATTTAGTTTGTTATAGAAGAATTTAGTTATAGCAGATATTTTTACAATCAATCTGTTCTGCTACTAAATCTAGCTAAAATTTCTATACTGTACCACTGACACTGATACCTTCTCTGTTCTACTTATTCGGTCTTTAAAAATCTAAAACTATAAAATATGTTAAACTGATTCAGATTTTAAAACCTTTAAAAGAACATTTTCGGCCCTTACATTGAGTAAGCATACTGTATGAACATTTCAGAAAGCCTGAGACATTTTCACACTTTCACGCAAGTTTTGCTGTTAGTTCAGAGCTTGAATTGAGTCTGCAAAAAAAAAAAAAACTGAGCTCACTCTGACTTTGTATTCTTTCAGGATCGCTGACACAAAACATGAAATTAATGTTAAAACGTTGCTGTAGGAGCCGATTTCCCCTTGCAGTTTACCAAATGAAGTGTTTCCTGTTTTTTTTTCTCCTTGTGTTTTTGTCTGGTTTTGGTTAAAATGTCAGAAGAAAGCAGCAACCGCTCTACTGCATTTCCTCATTTTCAGTTAAGAGCATATAGACTACAGTTAGTAACACAGTGGCACTATGTGAATCTGCAGGGGGGAGCATAGTGTAAAACCTGATGAGTTAAGTTTACTTGTATAAATTAAGGAAACTGATTGCCTTAAACCATTTGTTTAGAAATTGATTACTTTTAGTACAGCTAACTTATAAACATTTGAGTTTACTTCTTCTTTGTTACACTTACTGTACACAAATCTAAAAATTAAATTAAGTTTAAAGAACTAATTAAGTCAATTTTTAAATGCTCTTTTCTTTATAAAGCTATGTTTTCAAAAAAAAAAAACCAACTCACTCACTTTCAGTGACAGTTTTGTCATTATCACGGGTCTGGTAGCCCTGGAGTCTATCCTGGGAACACTGGGTGTGAGGCAGGAATACACCCTGAATGGGAAGGCAGTCCATCGCAGGGCACCATGCGTCTGGGGGCAATTTATCTTAGCCAGTCTGTCTACTGGCATATTTTTGGGAGGTGGGAGGAAACCGGAGAACCCGGAGGAAACTCGCACAGACACAGGAAGAACATGCGAACCTCCACACAGGCCATGTTCACACCTGGCATGAACATGTGTACTGGGTAATCCAGCCGTAAATGAACAGCGGTACGTGATCCAATCACTTAAACCACATTCAGAAGTGGTTAGAGACAGCAACAAAGGACCGCCTAATCGACCGCATCATTGCAATAGCCGGAAACTACGTAAAGTGCTGAACTGACAATAGCTCTCCACTGTCCACTGATAATACCTCTCTGCTGCACTTCTAGCATTCTGCAAGGTCTTGTGGCAAAAACAGCAGAAACAAATGCAGCTGCTTTTCATAGCTTCTTTCATCATCTCATCTGGTTTTCATTTATAAGTTTCATTAGCAGACCACGTGTGAAGCAGCCCATACATTTCTGCCTGAAAGCAGACCGTACAGCCTGGGCAATATCTACTCGAAAAAAGAAATTTGCAGTGGAAGGCTGCCGTAATAAACGTGTGCAACACCCTTCTTTCAGCAGAAATGATGTACAATATCCAAACACAATGGCCACACAAGACATGGAGGTTGATACCAGGTGTGAATAGGGCCACAGACAGGATTGGACCTGGGATCGTGGAGCTGTGAGGCAGCAATAATACCCACTGTGCTGCCATGCCACCAAAATAAAACCACTGTAAAATATATTTGATATGTGTTATTTTATTTGATTAGTCACCATGAACTGATCACTAATGGTCAAACATTAAAGGTCATTCAGTCAGGATCGTCACTTATCTGGACCTTTTATAAGGAAGGAAACTGGACCTTTACAAATTTTAATGGATTACTTCTGACCTATATTGTTCACTATTTGTTAAATAATTGAACTGAAGTTAAATGAATGTGTTAAGGCAACATTTCAAAGAAGAAGGTTTGTTCTAGGTTTAAACTAGTATTAGTTGAGTAATTAAAAGTTAAGACCCATGAGTTTCAAATTTCACACACAAATGAAGTAACTTGAGTAAGTAAGTTGAGTTCTTCAAGCAATGTCAAGTTACTGAGTTTTTATAACTTAATTCAGACCAGTAAATATGACACTTAAACACATTTGAATAGTGAGTACTCATTGTATTTAGGAATTTCCACTGTTAGGTTTTACAGTGCATGGAAGATAAAAAGCTCCTGCTCGCGCAACTTTTTTGCTGGATCCCTGTCCCGATGCACACGTCTAATCTCAACCAGATGTCCTGAATGGGCAAGCCTCCAGAATTAATAGTGTGCTTTCTATTCATACCTGTGTTTTTATCTGTTTAGAAGATATAGCTATATATAACTATGTTGCTTTATAAATCAATTGCATGACCACAGCATAAGAAGTGAGGTGTTTGGTGCACAAAAAGTCATGCGACTGAGGTTTAAGGGGTTCCTTGTTTGAGGTTTGGCTTGGGACTGTATCTGGAACTCTCCAGCGTCAGCTGACCATAAAACCAAGTAGGAACTACAGATTCTCATAACATCTCACCTGATCATCATCAAAGACATTAGAGACGTTGGAGAACCAGTTATATACACGTTACATGACAAGCTAATTGTCTGGGACATATCAGAAGAACCAGTCAACTTTTTTCTGGACAAGATCTTTTGAAATGGCTTTTTGGCCCAAAAGGGGAAGGTAAGATATTTAGAAATTTTAGTAGGCTGCTGCACAGTATTATGAAACCTTCAAGTAAGCGTATAAGAAAAAGAGCTGAAAGAAGATGATGTAATGTAATTTATAAGAACGGTAGGAAGCATCTTGTCTGCCTGATAGAAAAGCACCACCCAAGCATCTAGCGCTCTGCACAGACGGGGGGGAAATTATTCTATGTCAGGGGTCATGACTGCTCTCAACACAGGAAACGATAGAAAAAAAAAAAAAACAGCACTGAAAGCAGCTGCGCTCAGAACACAATCAACCTAGTGAGACAGTGAGATCAAGACGTTCACCAGAACGGAGGCATTAGTTGAGCATTTATAGTTGTGTGGTTTGTGCAACTGTGGGTCTCCTGGTCAGAGCTTCAACATGAACTTGCTTCCTCAAACTCATACGAAGGTCCTCGCTCTCAGAGGAGAGATGTCACGGCGCGACCAACGCTACAGGAGTCACTCAAGAGACAGAAAGTAAGTCCATAATGAGTCGATCTGAATGGAAATCTGAAAGCCAGGACTAGTGGTTCCTTTCTCGCTACTTTCATAGAAATGTTCATGACATTGATGCAAAACTGCTGTTGAGTTGTGCAGCAAAAAACTGAATTCAACCTCCTGAATCCAGGAGCTAAGTTTAAGATGAGCTTTTTTCACATTGACGTCTACTTCATACAAGTGTGTATTTTGAGAGTATGAGTTGGAAAGGGTGTGTAGGGTTTAAGATTCACTTCCTTTTTGTTTACCACAGAATATTTTCAGTTTGGTTTTGAAATGTCCTCATGAGTCTCACATGAAGAAGGCTGTATTTCTCAACATCCAGTATTGGCAAACAAGAAGCTTTTTGTTGGATAAATTGATCTGACCATGCACTATGCACTTTCTCTCTTTCTTTCTTTTTTTTTTTTTTTTACTGTAAGATATCTGCACAACTAGTTTTCTGTCATCAGCCCATTGATGCGCGTATTGCTCACTGACAATGTTGATGTGTTAGCTTCTTGTCAGCACTCAGCTAGCTCTTCTTAAACATTCCTCCATTCCTCTCCTCTATTATCTCTTGTCGCCTGTTCTCTCCCTGTCAAGGAAGTCCTGGCAGATGTACACATCTATCTTTAAAGATTAGTCTTAATCTTAGTTCTTCAGGCTAACACTGAGCATGTTGAAATGAAGTGGCGGTATTCATTTCTTGTCCGTTCATTTAACATTCATTCAGTTTTAGTAATTCCAACATTTCTTTGATACATTTATCAGTCGAAGTCCTCGTATCTTTTTTTACATACGTTTGGCGTGTCGTTTCTGAAAGATACATAACATTAGTGTTAACATCATCAATTCTCTTAAAAGCTAATCTCAGTTTTCTGTTCCCCATTAAGTGTGTTTTTTTTTTTTCTCTCTTTTTTTTTTTCTCTGTATTTTCAAAATAAAATACTTTTTGATGAAGGTTTTCAGTTACAGTAATTTGTGGTTTATGTAGATGCATTTACACTTGAGATATTATGTCCTGTATATCAAACTACATTGTAATGCTAACTAACTCTGATAGTATATTTGTATATAGCATGCTTACACGGACTGAAGAATAATATTTTTATTTTTATATTATTCAGCACCAAGCAGAAGCACCCAATATTGTCATACTATCTTATTGAAGAACATGGAAAAATAACCGGCCAGTTCTGTGTTAAACCGCATCCTAGAACATGTGTGCCTGATTGTGAGACAGTTTTGTCCTGGTACTGTCCTGGTATTAATAAAAAGAAAAAAAGTCAGTATTGGTGAACCCAATCATTATCTGTGGTTTTGGTGAAATGCTTCCAGAGTATCATTCATGCTTCTAAAAAGCAGATCTGAATTTTCATTTCCTTACAGGAAGCAGTGAAGTTAATCATAGATTACAGATGCATTACAAATGACCGAGTACAAGAAGAAACAAAATGTTTCTATTAGGGATTAAATTTCTCTGTGTGTCTCTATCGCTGACACAAATCAGGAGATAAGAGTGCAGATGGACCCAGTAAACTGTTGTGAGGGATTCGTGCCCATAGCTGTGAGGAGCTGTTGACTAGTCGGGAGGAAATGCAGAGAGACGATAAAGAAAGCAGGCTAAATGTACTTTGTTAGCCTGAACATATATCAGTCTGGAGCCGAACACAGCAGTTCATTATCAGCTTGGAAGAACTTCCCAGATGCTGCTGTAAGCTATAAGACGGACTCTGATGGATATGAGCTTCTATGCTGTGCGCGCTCAATTCCAGGATCAGCAATTTCAGCTGAGCCGCCATGCATCCATAAGTGCATATTTAAAAACGGGTCCTTAAATAGAGTAATACACACAGATTTTTAACAAATTTATCGCACTGATTTATTTAAAAAAAAGTACAGTAAAAAGGCTAGTAAAAATGCATAGTCGTGCAACCCAATGTAGTCCAATGTAGTAAATGAATGAATGAAATGAGTGAAATGAAGTAGACTGATTAGTCACTGCTGTTATCAGCTGTTGTGAAGAGCTATAAATGGCAAACATGTGGGCCTGGTTTGTGTTTTAGTTATGTCTGGCTTAGAAAGGTCATTTTGTGCTGTGGTCACCGAGGACACCAGTCCATTCAGCCTTCTGCGGTACATTTAAATTGGCTCCCCATTGTCCTGTGCAGATGCTATTCACTGAAAAAAAAAAAACCTGTAGCCTTTTGATAAGATGTTTGCTCCGATATATTGACCTTTCTCCCTCCCTATTAGCACACATTAAGGAAATGCCTCTCACTGTTTTCTGTTTAGAGATATGCATTAATGTTTTTAAGTCTCTTATCTGACCAGGCTGTCTTTTGGACCGATTTTCTGCAAAGCAGCCAGACTTTGTTTACTACCGAGGTGAATTGAGATTGGTTCTGTGTAACAGCCCAGTCCCCCCGCCCACACACACACACATACACACACACATACACACACACTCCCAAATGGATGGAATGTGCATTGAGTTTCTGAATGCGAAAGAGTGCTTAGCAAGCGCAAAGAATCTGCTGGCATGCACGCTATTCAAAAAGTGCATCCATCTCAGTACCTTCATCACACTGCTCACTCACTGAGACCTCTAATTCCAACACAAAGGCATCGTGTCTCAAGCGATTCATCTTCAGCTAGCTTTCAATATATTAACATTTTGTTTCATTTGTGTTATATCAGTACAATTCTATATTATGAAATTTTTCTTTTTTTTTGTTCATTTCCTAGAAGAGAAATTGCTCTCTTGTTGAGAATTTCTTGCTTTCTCTAACAATACGAAAAATGCACGTCTCGTGTCTGCCTGCATGCGTAAAATCATCTTGTACGAGAACTGTTCCTCGCTTGCAGAATTCCTGCATGATAACATGCTATGCATCCAAAAAAACTGCTCTTCTTCACTGCTTAAGTGCCTAGCATGTCCAAATCTGCATGCACAAAAGTGACATATGGAATTGTACAACAAATAAACCAGCATTTGAGCCCCTGCCCCAGATGAGCCCAGAATCGGTCTTGGGCGAGGAAATCCTAAAACATGAAAACGGCCTAAAACTAGGCGTCTGCATGCATCCAGTCAGAGTAGAGCGAGCATGGTGGAGGAGGAAACTACACTATATACTTTTCTTTTTTTCCCCCACTTATAAATACTAGAGCAGGGCTCATCAATTAAATGTGATCTAGGGTTCAGATTCTTACAGAGCAAATACTATTCTGGACATTTTTTTTTTTAACAGTTAGTCTGGAAGTTGGTCCCGCGGCCAACCGGAGCAACAGCTCAGCTCCGTCCTGTTGCTTAAGGAAAGCTTTCTCACACATCAGTCTGTTTGTC
This sequence comes from Pangasius djambal, assembly GCA_022985145.1. NCBI lineage: Eukaryota > Metazoa > Chordata > Actinopteri > Siluriformes > Pangasiidae > Pangasius > Pangasius djambal. The sequence continues at coordinate 6,318,632 of CM040995.1, read as the reverse complement.
TCAGGTTAGCAGCTCATAAGCCATACATAGTTTCAGCAAAGGTGAATTAGGAGAAGGAGGAGGCTTGTTGCAGTTTGTCTTAGAGACAGCAGAGGGCTCTAAGAAATGTAACACTGATCCTTTAATCATCACGAACAGAAAAACATTAGACTCATAAACTGCAGAATGAATAGACTCAATAAAATAAATGTTTTTTTCCCACATTTTTTTTTTTCCAATTTGTTAGCAGGTTTTATTATAAGAGTCAGGAAAGTCCAGTAACCAGGAAACGTGTTTATTTTGCATGGTACAAATTTAGTCCTTAGTGTTTAGCTCTTATTGCAGCTTCGTGTTTTTTAGTGCAGGAAGTCTTCGCTTATTGTATTTGTTTTGTACAAAGACAAATTTTGAACTGCTTTTGATCACATTAATATTATTTCTCTCTCTCTCTCTCTCTCTCTCTCTCTCTGTGTGTGTGTGTGTGTGTGTGTGTGTGTGTTTGTGTGTGTGTGTGTGTGTGTGTTTGTGTGTATATCTATCTATCTATCTACATATATATAAATATATAGATAGACAGATAGAGAGAGAGAGAGAGAAAATATGTATATGTGTGTATAGATATAAATAGATATGTACGTATATTTCAATAGAGAGCACATGGTGCATGTATACACTGTGGTACCGGTAGGGTTAATACTAAGTTGCTGAGCTTGCCAGCTTGAGCGCTGCCCCTCTTCGACTGGCTAACAGATTTCCTGAGCCAATCCTTTGGGAGGAGCCTGCCTGAGGATGATGTCATTCCTTTCTGCAAAACATGACATCATGCACTCATTGATATTCGGCTCTTCTGAAGAAGAGGAGGAGGAGTAGGAGGAGGGGTGCCCATGATAAAACTGTGCATCCGAGATTTCCCCTGTCTTGTCTTCCTCATTTCAGTGCCTTAATACTTTGTCTTTCATCTATTCAAGAAGCCTCCCTTCTAAAATGTTCCACGCACGAACCATCGAAAAGCACATTCAGCCATCGTAGTATTGATGGTCTAGAGATAATGAAACTGAAGAATTGGTTTCCTTGTTCCTTCTCGGTTCTGAGATGGATTAAGAGAGATTGTTCAGATTATTTCTTTTTTGAAATGTCACGAGGGCCAGGATGAGGAGGTCACGTTTCCGCAGATCAAGTTTTGCGTGTAGATTTCACAGAGCTTCGGGTCATTGTTGTGTACATTTAAATGATCCAGACCAAGATCTGAGCTGGAAAATTTGATCCCCAGGCTTAATTTCCCCTGTAAGCAGTTCATTCTTGTTCTATATGTTTATTTTTATTTATAGAGTACCATTGCTTTGATATTTCTAGACAAAGCTTTTTTATTTATTTAATTTTTTTTTAAAAATCTAGTCTAACTTTGAAAGCGATGGATCTGTGTTTGTAGTGATTGGTTGGGAAAAAAAAAAAGATGGATCTGTGTTTGTAGTGATTGGTTGGGGAAAAAAAAAGATGGATCTGTGTTTGTAGTGATTGGTTGAAAAGGTCTAGGTTTTTGAATTTTGAAAACACCTTGTGAATACTGTGATGGAACTTTTCAACAAATGGATGGATGCTCCATCCTGTTCCTCATGACCATGCCTGTTCCCTCATAACCACTTCCTTTTGGCAAAGCATGCTTCCTTCAAAGGTGACATATTTTACTCCTCGCTCTATCTGGCCACCCGATACAAGCGTCACACCTGTCAGACACAGAAGATTTACAGCAGTAGAGGAAATCTGTCTAGCCCTCTGGTCTGGCTGGAGTTCAACTTTTACCACTTTACTACCGGCCTTCGATACTTGCAGTTGCAGTTCTTTTTGCAGTGTTTGCTGAAAATGAAACAAAACAATCTGGTGCTTTCCAATCAAATTCTGGGAAATGCTTTGTTTGTATATACCATATGAACTGCTGTTACATAATGGGTAATTTTTTCAGTTTCCCATTAGGCCTTTTGTGCTTTCCCAGTCAATGTGGTCCATGATCCATAGTACTGTTCTTTCATTCTTGGACACTGAATAGCCCTCATTTTGTACTCATCTGTCTGGATAATAATCTTAACCAATGTAAGAAGAACCCCAAAAATGGTTTCTAATCAAAAAGGTTAACTTCTACCAGTGTCACTCTGTGAATAAGCATAGTCTTTCTGGGAAATGGAGCTTGATCTGTCTCCATAGGCAACCTATGAGTGTATTATGCTCCTTGCTGTTTATTACTCAAAACCACTTCTCCCTCATATCAATCAATGAAGTGTGTAGCTCAATATCAACAATCCTAATCTTGTCATGATCTGTTCATTCTGGCTTTTAAAATGACAACATAAATTTTGTTTTCTCATAGGAGCAGTCGTTGGTCGACATTGTAACGCACATTCACAGAATGCATTTCTATTTATTTGATTATTATAATAGAATGCTTCTTGGAAATGTCCTCTCAGTTTGATCGAAAAAAAGTCAGTTTGCAGTATTTTTGATTTTTTTCTGATTTAGAATTAAAATCGCATTCAGAGGAATGAGAGTATGGATCTACTGGATGAATAAATCAGTTCAACATACCATCAGATTTGAGTCTTAAAATTGAGACAAAGGCATCCGAATAATTCCACACTTGTATATTGATACTGCTATAGCTTTATCTTAGGCTCGCTCACATATACAGCTGGGTGTAAGGGTTTTATTTTTAGTATTCTTTGGAATTGGTAGCAGATTAACAGAAATGTGGATGTCTTGTAGTAATCACTCTGTCCTGTCCATTTTCAAGCTTTATTTTCAAGCTGTGCAAATCATTTTTCAATCCAGTGTGCTTCAGAATGTGCTTAGTATTATTCTCTAGGTAATACACCTGGATACAAGCTTCGTCTGTCTGATTGTACCAACCCACTATGGATTGCATTTAGTGATACGCAGACATTATTTATCAAACTCAAAGAGTTATTTTATCATGAAATTTCAGGTGCTTAAATCTACTTTTCATGTCTAGGTCATTTTTCTCGGTCAAATTACATTGCAAAGGAATGCAGTTGAATTGTTGCCTTTTCCAAACAAAAAAGGTTGTGGTTTACTGTTAACTGTCATTTAACAAAGACTATCAACACCATGGATATTCAGATCACAGTTGTACATGTAAACAATGCAATTTTTCTGTGGTTTCTATTGCGTCCGTTATATGATGTGCACCTACTGTCACAAAGTGGTGAAAATACATGGTACTTTTTCTTTCACACAACTGCTGATGTATTAAGCGCATAACATTTTTACTGTAGATGCAATTTAACTTGTATTCACTTGTGATGCATCCCTATCTATTACATTAAACAGGACATAAACCTCTTGGTAGGTTAATGTGGGGTCGAGGAGATGGAAGTGGAAGCTGCGAGCAGACACTCCACACGGACACTAAAAGTGTAATTAATAGAGTGCTGATGCTGATTCTCATTGGGAGCTGTAATGAATAGGGGCGCAAACTCCAGCGTGGTCCATTCAGCATAGTAGCCAGGCTCAGGAAAACAATGACTCATTGTGAGATGAGCCAGACTTCTTAGATGGAATTGGGCCAGACAGTGAGGAAATCATTAACCTCCTCTTCATTTCACTGACACTCTCCTCTGATGAGATAACGGAGGCCTGGGAAGGGAGCATCAATAAGTTATCTAATAAAAGGGCTGTCCTTTTAGCAACACCTTATATTGTTTCAGCTGGATGGTAGTCATTAGTATGATCAGTTCACTAGTGTCTGGCCATTTTTGTCACAAAATGTGGCAACAAACCACTTGCATTCACAGGAAGAGGCAGTTTATCTGACATTGCAAACAGCCAACCCCATTTTCTGCCTATTGATTTTTAGCCACTAAATAAAGAATAACTTTTAAAGACGTATTGCAGTGACATTTTAAATCCAGTGACTATGTCTTTCTCCGAAAAGCTCACTGTTGTCAGTGTTTTCTCATCAAAATCTGGTGCACATACACTAACTACAAGTGTAAGTGGAAAACGACACTTATACTGGGTAGGGCCTTCGTTTGTTCTCAAAACAGCCTCAGTTCTTTGTGGCATAGATTCCACAAGATGTTGGAAACATTGCTTTGAGATTCTGGTCCATGCTGACATGATTGCATCACGCAATTCCTGCAGATTTTCAGGTGGACTTTTATGCTGCGAATTTCCCATTATACCACATCGCAAAGGTGGATTTCGATCCGGTGACTGGGAAGGCCACTGAAGAATATTGAACTTATTGTTATGTTCATGAGACCAGTTTGAGATCACTTTTGCTTTGTGACATGGTGCATCATCATTGCTTGAAGTAGCCATTAGAAGATGGGTAAATTGTGGCCATGAACGGATATGCATGGTCAGCATCAATACCCCAATAATCTGTGGCATTCAAGCGATGATTGATTGGTATTAATGGGCCCAAAGAGAAAGAAATCATTCCCCACAGCATTACACCACCTCCACCAGCCTGGACTGTTCACATAAGGCAGGTTGGGTCCATGGATTCATGCTTTTGGCACCAAATTCTGACCCTACCATCTGTGTGCCTCAGCAGAAATTGAGATTCATCAGACCAGGCTACATTTTTCCCGTCTTCAGCTGTCTAGTTTTGGTGAGCCTGTGCCCACTGCAGCCTCAGCCTTCTGTTCTTTGCTGACAGAAGTGGAACTGGACATGGTCATCTGCTGTTGTAGCCCATCCACCTCAAGGTTCGACATGTTGTGCATTCTGAGAGGCTTTTCTCCTCACCACAATGTGGTTATCTGAGTTACTGTAGCCTTTATGTCCGCTCAAACCAGTCTGGCCATTCTCCGTTGACCTCTCTCATCAGCAAGTTGTTTCCGTCCGCAGAACTGAATGTCACTGGATATTTTTTTTATTGCACCATTCTGAGTAAACTCTAGAGGCTGCTGGCCTGTATCTGCATGATTTTATGCATTGCACTACATCCACACGATTGGCTGATTAGATAATTGCATGAATGAGTAGGTGAACAGGTGTTCCTAATAAACTGTTCTGTGAATGTATGCCTGTATACATAAGTGTGTAAAGCCAAACAGATTGCAACCATCAAATTTCTGATGCTTGGTGCCAGATAAATGCACAAAATATATCAGTAGAACTTTAGAGACTGAGACCTGAGAAAGCAACATATTTCACGTGGTCCTGCTTTATCAGGTGTTGGCAACTTGTCCTAATTGCCTGACTAGCAATATTATCATGATCTATATTTACATTTAGAGAAAGTGTAGTTAATTTAAGCAAGATCTCACTCAAATAATTCTAAAAAACTACGACAAAGGGCTCATGGTGGCATATTTTACTCTTCCTTGGACTAATTCAGCATCATAACTTTTAGTCCTTCCTCATTTTAATTTTCTTTCCGGTTCATTGTAGGAAAGCATGCTTGGGCTCAGCCTACTTAGTTTAACAGATTATCCCCTTAATCCCCATCTGCCTAATCCCCAAACTATCAACACTGAAAGAATGCATACCCTCACACGCACTCCTGCAACATGCATGCACATGCACAACTATACATTTATTGTACAAAATGTAAATTTCTACATATGAAATGCTAATGAACAGTGTCCTGTTTTATCTTATGCACATACTTCAGTCACTGTAATCCAGAATTATTTTTGCTGTAGCAATTTTTCTTGCTCCATAATTCTACTTACTAAGTTCAGTTCTCTGGGTTTTTTTTTTTTTTTTTTTTAACGGGGAGGATTAGATCCACCAACTGGGATTCGCCAGCTGTGATATAGTATTACAGCAGCTTTGATCTCCCAGACCTGTCATTGCTAAAATGTGGGCCCTCTGGGTGGGGTAAGAGGAGTAGGCAGCTTATTATGCATCTCTCTCTCTCTCTCTCTCTCTCTCTTTCTCTCTCTTTCTCTCTCTCTCTCTCTCTCTCTCTCTCTGTAGTAGTGCGAGTAACCTTGAACTGTTTTCTGCCTCCTCCAGCAAATTTTTTGCTGCCATCCTCCCAGGTGTAGTGTATTAAGTCTAAAGCTTTAAGGATTAAGTCCATAATAAGTGACACTCGTGTGGGTGATACATTCTTTTTAACAGTAAAAATGCTGAATATTTTGACCAAGGGCTTGTATACTACCACCTGAACGCAGCACATCCAGGTCAATATGCAGACCATATCTACTGCCAGATTATTCATCTACTTCTGACACCACAAGCATGGTAATCAACATTTTGAGACAGGAAACTACTGTCTCACTACAAGTCTGTAAGACTTGATGCTAATTTTATACTTATACTAGTTTTGCTTTTGCTAGCTTCTTGATGTGAACATTACATATTCTGTTGTCTGTTCTTCCTCTCTGAAACCTCTCACCTTGCCTCTGTTGCAAAAAAAAAAATCTTTTAACTTTCTTGTCATTTCCTCTCAGCCCTCTTATGCTCTTTGAGGATAAATGTAAAGAAATCTTGCTTGAGGTCACACATATCAATTAGTGAGATGCTTCAGTAAACACTAAAACTAGGACATGTTTGGATGGGGATATGTACACCATGTACATTTTGCATAGGTGTGACTGACATTTTTTTATCATGACAATATTTTCACACTGTTCAACCTTGATGAAAGATAGATGAAGGTCTATGAGGAAGTCTGGACTGAGTCACTGTTTAGGAGATAAAGCCACACCAGTCTGGACAGAACAGGAAGTGTGGTAGATGGGGAATGATGGATCTTGTCCCCTAGGGACCCACTGTGATCGACTTATTCATTCTCTAATGGAAAATGAGTGCAAGGGTGGGCTAGCCAGTGAGACAGGGGTCAGGAAGGGTAGCCACAGTCTGTTTGTCACCATCTGTTTCATGTTCATCTCTATTAGTGTCTTAGTGTATTAGTTGTCAACACACAAAGCAAATACCAACACATGGGCAAAAATCCTTACAGACTATGATGAGTTAATACCATGGTGTTTTCTTAAAACAGAGGTGTCATATTTATCCTTGCCTTCTCAATTGTAAAACTCTTTATCACTAGAAAAACTGACATTTGCTTTATTTCCTAGGTTTGGGCATTTTTTATATATTTTTTTATATATTTTATATATATATATATATATATATATATATATATATATATATATATATATATATATATATATATATATATATATATATATATATATATATATAATCGGTGTTACTTATATCATCCTGTGTTTTTGCAGCAAATATGTAAAACAAAAACAACAACAAGTGATGAATACAAGGCCGCTTGGGTCTCTTGCGTATCTGCTTTTTGTCTTCTGTGAGGAATGATAACAGCTCATTTGTCTGCTGTGGTGTCGTAGCAGCTGATGTTTGTCTGCCACCAGAGTATATTACACTTTGTTTGGGCACGTCTCACTGTGTTAAATATGTGTTGTGGTCTGGGAAAACTCGTCGAATGTCTCTGTGACTGAATTCTGGCAAACTTTTAAATCATGCCTAGGCAATCTTCCTGTAAAGATCATTTTGGGAAAATGTTATTTCGTCACACAGTGGATGTTAGGCATTGATTAAGTTGCTGGGTAGTTGTGTGCCATAGTGAGACAGACATAAACCTAATAAATTCAATTCATGTTCAAAATGTCTGTGATACTCCTGCCCTGGAGTTAAAATGGAATCTTTAAATTTAATTTTCTCCCTTTGCACTTTTGGACGTAACCAGAATTGAAATTGCTAGAACTTTGCTTACTGGTTGAGATGCAAAAAAGAAACATATTTCAGTTCAGGAAAGCCTGTAGTACTCAGAACTATCTAGAGTAGAAATTTCAAAATTCAACTACGAGAAGGGTTTTCCACTACACACACATCTTCACAAATTTACAATCATATTTTACCATTAATAATTAAAATGGCTGTGAACTGTTTTGTCTGATTTAGTATTAGAACTCCAATTTTTGTCTAAAAACCTAGCAGCATGTTAGTCAACAGTCTGGAAAGTGACATGGCTGTTTATGATTAGATAACATTGACATAATTATCCTTTTGACCTCATCGTTATGTCTGGATGTTATGTTGTGTCCAGATTGAAGCATTGCAGTCATAACAACATGCTTGTTGTTGTTGTTACCTCTCTTACAGATGCTGTGAATGCAGTGCTGCGCTGTCCCGCTGGTACTATGAGAAAGATGGACGTCTCTTCTGTAGGAAGGACTACTGGGCTAAGTTTGGGGAGCTATGTCACGGCTGCTCTGAGCCTATCACCACTGGGCTCATCATGGTAATTAAATAATTACCAATTAATTACATTTTTTAAATGTATTTTTCAGCTTTATTGTATCCAAAATAGAATTTTTTTTTCCCCATATCTCGGCTATGCTAAATTAGGTTATGATCCTTTTAAATCCTTTTAGGATATTTCCTTTTAAAACTGCAAGGAAACTATAGTTTTAAAGACAAGAAAAGTGGTCACAACAAATGACCACAAATAAAGTTTTTGATTCAATTTTTTAAATATATCTTGCTATTTATAATCATTTAGTTCATATATAGAAACTGTTCACTATATGAGAACCACTTGAAAAATTGGCTCTTCTGCTTTTTCAAATGAAGCAGTGCTCATACCAAATGTGAATAAAATTCACCTGGCAGAAAAGCCAATGCAACTAAGGGAAAGGATGCGTGAGATGAAAGACACAGTTGCTAAGAAAATTTGACTGAATTGCACCTTGGACTTGTGAGCCAGTGGAAACGAAGTGCGGGACTGTGATCTCTTTGGTTACTAAAAATGGACGAGAACTTGTTATTAAGTAGAATTCACACCAGACGTCTGCCTTGTGCTTTTCTTACTGTTGCTCAGTGCACATCTGAAAAGAAAAACATACAACTTATGCTAGGTTTTTTGTTAAAAATTCTCTTGTTAGCAATGTTGGTAACTCTGCAGTAAATATTTTATTGTGTATCACAAAACGTTGAGTATCGTGATATGCACTCACTGATTTTATATTTATATATATATATATATATATATATATATATATATATATATATATATATATATAGATAGATAGATAGATAGATAGCTATGGGCCAACAGCTTCGGCTAATCAAGTTCAACCATCAGAATGGGAGAAAAAATTTTGATCTCAGTAATTTCGACCATTGCATGATTGCTGGTCTGAGTATTTCTAAAACTGCTGATCTCTTGGGATTTTCATGCACAAGAGTATACTCAGAATGGTGCAATAAAGAAAAAACATCCAGTGAGTGGCACTTCTGTGGACAAAAACACCTTGTTGATAACAGAGGTCAACGGAGAATGGCCAGACTGGTTAGAGCTGACATAAAGGCTACAGTAACAGCAGAAGAACAGAAAGCTGAGGCTGCAGTGGGCACAGGCTCACCAAAACCAGACAGCTGAAGACTGGAAAAACGTAGCCTGGTCTGATGAATCTCAGTTTCTGCTGAGGCACTTAGATGGTAGAGTCAGAATTTGGCACCAACAGCTTGAATCCATGGACCAAACCTGCCTTATGTCAACAGTCAAGGCTGGTGGAGGTGGTGTAATGCTGTGGGGACTGTATTCTTAGCACACTTTGGGCCCGTTAATAGCAATCAATCATTGCTTCAGTGCCACAGCCTATTTGAGTTTTGTTGTTGACCATGTGCATCCCTTCATGGCCACAATTTACCCATCTTCTAATGGCTACTTCTAGCATGATGATGCACCATGTCACAAAGCAAAAGTGATCTCAAACTGGCTTCATGAACATGACAATAAGTTCAGTGTTTTTCAGTGGCCTTCCCAGTCATCAGATCTACATCCAATAGGACACCTTTGGGATGTCGTACAAAGGGAAATTCGCAGCATGAAAGTCCACCTGAAAAATCTGCAGGAATTGCGTGATGCAATCATGTCAAATGGGTCAGAATCTCAAAGCAATGTTTCCAACATCTAGTTGAAGTATTGAGGCTGTTTTTCAGAGCAAAGGGAGGCCCTACCCAGTATTAGTATAGTGTTCCTAATGAAGTGTTTGGTGGTGTATTTTCATAATATCACCAGCCACTAATTTCAGATTGGAAGGTACTGGATTCGGTACATTAAACTGGAGAAATTAGGTTAGGTCTTTTTTTTCCCTCAGGGGCTCAGTCATAGCAGTTTTAAGATTTGATCTCACAACCTTCTGGTAAATAGTACAGAACCAGACATCGCCTATATCTCACTCTCTTAGGCTTACCATCTATCTACACTCTACTGTCTTTTCCATCTCAGACTAGCTTCGCGTTTCACACAGCCTCTCCTGTTACACCAGGCAACAAAACGGCATTGATGCAGTTATGAGCACTGTATCACACGTGTGCTGGAGCCCCATGAATTAAACAGTAATCCACTGTTTTCCAGCTCGAGATGCTGAAAGAGGCTGTATGTATAATTCAGAGAGATGAGAAAAGATAATGGTAATGAGGAGAAAGTTTGTGCTGGTTGTAAGAAGGGGGCGCTCTTGTTTTAGGTTGTCTTTTGTTAGCTGTTTTTTTTTCAGCATGTGTTAATTATCTGACATTAAACATATTAAGGAAATATGGAAATACATGGCATATAAAGTTATTTTCATTTAGTTTGCAACATGTCAGCAGCTTAAGAATTGACAGGTACTTAAGCTGAATAAAATTTGAATAAATTCTTTTATATAATGTTATTCAGAGGAGGCAGACATTTCACTCAGGTCTTTGGGATGGATAGTGTTTGATCATGATACTGTAGGCCTGAACAGGAGTAGAGGGAAGTTTATATTCACTTAATTTTAAACTCCTTGTAGCTTTCTTTGTAACATTGTAACATCTAATTAAATACTATGTAAATACAATATTTAGAAGGGAAGGGCAGATCTCCTTTTAGCAAAGGTCCTGTGCCTTAATGATGAAGCCTGCTTATTAATAATAATTTAAACAATATGTGAAGGATGAGCTCAGCCAAATCAATAGTATAAGAATGAATAAAATAGACTCAAGTAGAAAAAAAAATTAAAATGGATCCTCAGTTGGTGCTCATGACCACAGTTACATGAAAGAGAGTAATACTGCTATTAAAATGTAATATCAACTGTTGTGTTGGGCAAATGATGCATGAGCATTTCCCTCAACAGTTCCCTGTTTTTTTAAATCAAGTACAGAATTTGTCCACAATTCAGTGGAGTAATCCATTTCTGTGAAATCATGCCACACATTTTTAAGCGCTTGAATGAGACCCAAGCATAAATATCTATGATGTATAACATTGTCGAATAAATATCTATGGTGTGTAACATTTGTGGTATGTTCTAAGAAATTGGGTGGATGATAAAATAACCCCACACTATCATTGCAACATCTTTTCTCCCAGTACTCATAATAAAAAAAAAACCCAAAACCTGCTGTGCAATGTAACATTCTTTAATTTACAGTCAGGAAGCCAAAACTATTTACTGCAAATCCTCTGTAACTGACCTTCCAGCTTTGCAATTTTGTCACTTTAATCCCAGTCCACACCCCGATTTATAGACACACTGCCTGTGCAGTAGAGTGCAATCACCATAATTAAACTTGCACTTCCTCCGCTAAGTTAATTAAAGATGGCGGAGCATGCTCTTCCCTCGTATTCTGCAAGCTCACATTTACTCAGCTCTGTAGAGTCTGATTGACATTTACCCTCCTGTACATTTGGAGCAATCACAGTATGTCACACACAGCTCTGTAACTGCATTCGATAGACGATGGCCAGACAAAATGTAAACCTTGGCAGTCAGTACCGTCCAGGTGGATGATCACTTCCTTGTTTCCTTGAATTAGGAAAATTACAAATGAATATGAATTTATGCCTTCTATTTCTTATAAACAGTGAGACATTTCATAGTACAGCTGCATCTATAGTGAATGGATGATGATTTAACCCAAGTTGATCTCTAATCAAATGCTTGTTTTAATTTGGAATAGTTATAACTTTAAAAATTTAAAAAGTCCATTTTGCACTTTTAATGCAATGCAGTATGGAGAGAACAATGGCTTAAGCGGAAACATTTTGCAATTATTTAACGTTTAAGAGTTAACTCGTATCCGAATCCACTGTGCCCTTCATCATCTGTCTTTCACAGAAAGTGATTTACATGCTGTGCAAACTGAGCCAAGACTACAGTGAGATCACACTTGGCAGACTCTGTCTTGCCTCTTTCTCTGTCTGACTCCACGGCAGGACACCCAGAGCTCTCAGAATTAATTAATTGATGGCAAATTTCTTAATTTTACCACCATGAAGTGGGGTCAATGTAATGATAATCATATTTCAGAAAAGATTGTGGGTATCGCAATTAGTTAAACAAAATGATACATGTGGCATGTTTTTTAAAAAAAAAAGAAAAAACTGACCAGCACCAGTTGGCTTTGATTTGTATCAAAAGGAGAAGATCTAAGTGATTTTGAAAGAGGATCCATTACTGAGGCACAGAAGGCAAGAGCTTCAGTAACAAAGACTGTTCAGCTGGCTCAAGTTTCAATAGTAACATTGACTATAGAGACAGCTGCATATAGATCTATAGGAAACAGATTGTTAAGCTGTGGGAGGAAATTTGCTGGTATGGTTTGGGTTCACTTGGAGGGAAGAGTCAATGCAAATCAATACAGAGCTCTTTTGACTGAGCATCTTTATCCTCTGATGAAACATTTCTATCCTTAAGGAAGTGCTCTGTTGGAGGATGACCACAGGACACGAGGGCTCACTGAATGTTTTGATGAGGACAGGAATGAGGTCAATCATGTGCTATAGCCTTCACAGTCACCAGATTTCAAGCCAGCTGAACACCTACAGGAGATTCTGGAGCGAAGTGTTTGTTAGACAGCGCTCTCTATCGCCGTAATAAAAACACCAACTGAGGGATTATTTTTGGAAGAACGGTGTTCATCCCTCCAGTACAGTTCTAGAGAATCTATGCCAAGGTGCACTGAAGCTGTTCAGGCAGTGTTACAGAGTTCAGGCAACCTCACAGACACTTTATATTAAATTTAAATAAGAATAAAATAAATCTTCTACTTAGAAACACAATTATGTAACTGTTTACTAGTTTAGAATCTGCACTTTCAAAAGATTTTTTGTTTTTGTTTCTAGGAGTTGCGAGTGAGGAACAATAGGAAATTATATAACTGACTCTAACTACAATATCTAAGACCGGGGTTTTTTGGCCAGTGACCCCATTTTACGGGTTCAAAAGTTAGTTAAGCCAGTGAGATTTTCACTTCTGTGCTCTGTGGCAGTATTTTAGCCGATGCCAGAGACTAAAATATCACCCATCTGCTGTTTAGAATGTGGGCATACACTACAAAATATAGCATGGCTATTGTATTTTGTAGTGTTCTAGCTAGAAAGTATGATTGTGCCTTACAAACATACACTTATTTTTGTTTTGAATGGCCTCTTTGAGTGCTGCCGAAGTGTCCAGTGTAAAGGACACACAAATAGCGCATTTTCAAAGTAGCATTTTCTTTCTTTTCTGTGTTCCTATAAAATGGCATAAAGCATCATTAAATTCCTGTTTTCACTGATTTGTTTTTTTTAAATTGCACTTACAAATTTTTGTTGGTGAAGTCCCAACTTGTTACCAAAAGTAAAACTAAATCTCTTAATTCACTTTGTAGGAGTTCATGACACTGTATTTTTCTCACACTGCTTACCGTACAGTAATATTCTGAAATGGCGTGACATGCACATGTCTCTCCTGAGGCAAGTGCATGGAAAGTACCTCTGTAACAAACACAACTCCCACCGGCATGAGGCAACACTCGCACAAAGGGACTGTTTGTGTCTCACTGTTGCCTAGATGAGCGATATATCTGAATCAAGTTTAGGAATAACAAAGTTAGCTGCTCAACTGTTGCAATAATATCAGACTTTTGCGTTTGTTGTCAGTCTCAGGTGTGTGGTTACATGTTGGCTTTCAGCTTCCCGTTTTACATTAATACCAGGAAAAGATGATACTGGTTAGTGGCTTTAGCTTGCCGGTGTTTCTAATATGACACATATGCTGTGGTTTCCAGCAGAAATAGATAAACACTGTATACACTATGATGATTGGTGTATATGTTTCCCCCCTCTTGTGGTCTGGAACAGCATCATAGTTTTAAACTAAAAATGGTGGCTAATTTGCTCACTCTTTCCATTGCCCTGGCCAAACATGAATTGTATTCTTCCAGCTCTTTGTTGTTAATGAATATAGCACAATGTAATGTCTGTCACACTACTATTAGAGTTGAGATTCTTTGGAAATGAAATATATTTCATTTCAGAACGTTCCCACACACTGGGAAACTACATTATGCTTAGAGTTGCTTTGCAGTATTAGTATCAAAAGCTTCAAACAGAAGGAAAGTTGGTGTACGCGAAGCAAAAATACAGCTGATTGTTGGGTACCTGCACTGCTTCCTACATATTTCCACTAAAATGTGGTTAACTCATTTACTTGCAGTCTAGTCAAGTATCTTCATAGAAGCCATTGATGAATAGCACTATGTTAATACTGTCTAAGGTTTGCAGTTGACAGAATAATAATAATAATCATCATAATCATAATCATAATAAACATTTCAGTTTTTCTGTTGATTAGTTATCTAGTAAAATGAATTACATAATTATGTCCAACAGACATCCAAATCAGAGACTCAAGGCTTAACCTCATCTGTCCTTAAAACATGTTTCTTCTCATGTTCCACATTCAGGAGATGATTTAAATTTATACTTATTGTTAGCTAGAGTGACTAGCTAAGAGGTTATGTTACTACGAACATTTTTGGCTATAGCATCAGCATTCCTTTGTTTGTACAGCTTAAAGGAGCTTTCCAGCATAAATCTAGTGTGTATTTGCCACATTTTTGTAGCTTTCTTTTGTCTCTCAGCCTGTTTTACAACTGTTCTGTCCCTACAACAGGTCACTTCTACATTTGCCCGAGAGCCAGGGAGTTGTAGTGATGATTAGTTTTGAGTACTTGTAAGTCACCTTGATCATCTTGAACATGTCATAGAAAATGTCATACGCTGTCATGAGTTGTCATGACTGTTTATGTCCAATGATACAACAGTCACGGTACACATTTCAGTAATTGCCATGATGGCTGTGTGACCCCATGATGTCTTGGGTCACGTGCTAATTTTGAGATTTTGAGTACAGAGCCAGTTTAACAAACATGGTGGTAAAAATAGTCAGTCTGTTTAAAGACATTTAAGACCTTACACAGTGAATGTCAGGCTTTGATCAAGTTGTTGGATAGTTACATGCTACTAACCCTGTAAGTCTAGTAAATTTCAAAACTTTATATAGAAGAAGAAGAAGAAGAGGTATATAGTAGATTTCACCATGTAAAGGGTTTTCAAGGCTGCCACACATATGTAGTAGATGCAAGAAGAACCACCCCCCGTGCATCGGGCCAGTTGTCTTGTTGAATAATGGAATGATTGAATAATAATCAATATCTAAATAGCTCATCAGCAGACTGTGTGAATGTGCCGTTTCACATCTGCTCACTCCTACAATTAGAAAAGTTAAAAGTCTGTTTATAAAAATGTTATTAAATGTGCTGTCTGAACATACAAAGCCCACTGAAATGAATTTAAGCAGTGATAGCAAACTGACCTCTGTTAACACCAGACCAGGCTGTCCAGCCGGAAACCATTGATTAACATTAACACACACACACACACACACACACACACACACACACACACACACACACACACACACACACACACACACACAGGCTTTGTAACTGCACCCCACTGGTTTATAATGCATTGTGAAATAAGAACCACGCTGCTCTTTAATCAATCCTTTTACTTGTGAAAACAACAGCCAAGTGTGTCTTTGGGTCAGTCTGAAGAAGACGGTGCAAATAAATCAGCATGTCTTTTTACGTCGACAATGACTTTGATTGTAAATTCATTATTAATAATTACAGTAAGTACTGTTAAAAATGGAACCCTTTGCTTGTAGTCTGAGTGTTGTGTTATGTTTGACCGCAAGCATTTCCAGCCGGCCAAGTGAGTGTGTGTGATAAAGGGTGGTTGCGTGGGGGGAGGAGGCTGTAAGACACTGCGCAGAAGCACATGGGTGGGCTCGGCAGGAAGTGATGAGGTCACAGAAAGAGAGAGAGAGAGAGGGGCGGGTGGAAAAGAGAGGGGGAGAGAAAGCAGAACGAGAGCTATGTGACATGCTTTCAGAGATGAGCTCAGCGCTGGGGGCGTGGAGAACTGCCCTGAGAATTGCCTCTCCTCTCTTGGCCGCCGGCTCTGTTTTGTTTTTCGACACCGCCGTGTTTCGCTAGAATGAGCTTAGCCTAGACGCTGTCATGGTGGGCGACCTATTTTTATGGGGATTTTGCTGTCTAAAATTGTGGAAAAGGGATAAGAAGGTAAGATGGCGTTCCTCCTTCTGCTTGGGTGTCTGTCAGCACAAACCTCTCGAGACGTCTCCTTGGGTTCACTCATGACATAAACTATTCATGAGAGACACATGGAGACTCAGGAAAAAAACAGATAGAATGTCCTTCGGGACATCATTTGGGATGCTGTATTTAGGGGCTGACTTTGAATATTCATGAGATGCGACAATCCTTGAATTCAGTATTAACATACCGTCATTTTGAGAATCTTTTATGATTTATGAAAGCATACTGTGTTTTTGGGTGGGACTGCATTTCTATAAATGGCACATGTGCTGAAGATCTTGTCTGGCAAAATTTTTCATGTGCCAGGTCCAGTCTTGGCCTACCTTATACAGCTGCACTCTGCACCAAGTCATCCATTATGCATTTACATGGCATAATTTGAGGTGTTCTACTCAGTTATCCTTATTACAGCCTTGCTAAAAGGATTGAAGCATTTCTCTTATTTGCAGCTTAAATATTAAATTGTGGATGGCTCATGAGTGTCCTTAATCATTCAGCCACATGCCTAGACAGTCCTATGTGTCCAAATTACTTTCTGCATCATCCATTATCGAGGTATGTGTATCTGAGCTTACAAGACTGATGTCATGTCTCTGTAGCGTTTACAGCTGCTAGTGATATTCAGTGAGTCACATACACACATGATCATGCTGCAGTTTGTAACTCCATCTGGAAAATCTGCTTCTAATGCATCTCTAACGTGGGATCTCCATCTACTTTATTTATATAGATAAATGACAGAATAATGTGCATTACATGTGTGCCTGATAAAGCTAAGATGAATGATGGAGGCAATCAGTGAGGGTGTGTGACCTAATAAGTTTAATACTTGACAACTACAACTTTAACGCTACTATGGGTGGTTTTACTGACCTGGAGGAGCAGCTCCTCTGAGACTTGAATTCTACTGGGGAGCATCATAAATAACCAGGCAGTGTTGGGAGTGAGTGAGCTCAGCAGTTACGGTTTATGCTAGAGACCACAAGGTTTGGCGTTCAGATCCCAGACAGGCCAAAAGGCAGGAAATAACCCTCAGCTATGGATGTTCGGGTTGGTTTCTACCTCACCTATAAGTGGCTTTGGATAAAGTCTCCTAAAGGCCCTTGATTTTTCAACCAGACCTAGTCCCCAAAGTAGCACTCTTCCAAGATGATCAATGTAAACATGCATTCATGATATTTATACCACCACGCTGTTGAATTCTTGATTCTGATTGGTCAGAAGGTGTTGATTAATGTTCTCTGACAGCAGCTCTGAAATTCATGTGCTAATTCTATTACATTATCATTTCTATAGCAACAACTTTATAAATGGATTACTTAATAAATGGATTAAAAACTGTGTGTCATTGTTGATATGGTAAAGATTTCTGGGAGCTCTTTTATATGAAGGAGTCTCCGGTGTCAATGCTTTGTAACACTGAGTTATGACATTTGAAAGTGTTGAGGATGGAGGAGTTGTGGTTTTTCTAACATGTCAAGCTGCATTTTTTTTGTCTTATTAACTTCAAGAGGAAAAAAAAAAAGAGAGAGGCTGGTCAGGGAACTACTGTTTATAGCTGTTTATAATGTAAGTAATAAGAGGAACTAACTTTTTTTTTTTTATGGACGTTCCACAGTATGAAACATAACTACAAATGGATAAAGTATACAATGTGTCATTCTTTAATACATTTTTAAAAAATGTTACTGGTAGCAAATTGTTGCAGTATAAGAGAAAAGAACATTTCGGGGCGTGCTATTGAAGGAAAATAATCAACTATGAGGTAGTAACAGTAACTTTGCTTTACAACAGGCTGCATCACACCTCCCTGTCATTGTTTTTTTTTTTTTTTTTATATATATATTCGTTATTTAGCAGTGGGTTACTTTTCCGTATGAAAAACAAGTGGAATGCAAAGCATATGCAGTTTTTTCAGAATCATGATGGAATTTTGTTTTGAGTAGAATTGCTTTGCTGGCATTTTGACCTCGACACATTAATGTAATAGTGTCATGCCAATAAAAACTCAATTTTCATTTACAGCTGCTCAAGTAATTAAATAGACATTAAGCTGTATTGTAGACATTAAGCTATGCTTTTTTAAAAACTCCTTTAGCTATTAAAAGTATGAATGGTAATGTAGTAGTTAGCTTTATTTATTTACACAAATGTAACCTCAAAAAAACATTTTGCATAATTCAAACAACTATGTTCAATACATAGTGTGACAACACATGCAGGGAAAGTACATGTGTATGCAGATTTAAATATTCAGTAAATATCAGTCATACACGTAAAAGGTGTAAATGAATCGGTCAGACTGTGAGTCACAAATGTGTCTGTTCATAGTGAAATACTAGATATGTCTAGTGAAAGGTTGCCAACATGAAACATTTTAGTTTTAGGGGAAATTCCTATGCAACCTGTCAATGACGT
This sequence comes from Pangasius djambal, assembly GCA_022985145.1. Classification (NCBI taxonomy): domain Eukaryota; kingdom Metazoa; phylum Chordata; class Actinopteri; order Siluriformes; family Pangasiidae; genus Pangasius; species Pangasius djambal. Next base: position 6,299,804 of record CM040995.1, on the reverse strand, counting down.
CATGTTTAAAGCAGCAGCAGAGACAGGTAAGAGTGATAAACAGACTAGTTATTGTGCCGAACTAGAATTCATTCATTTCTTCATTTACAGTTCCTTCCTCAATTCTAAGGTTTTAACAGGATTACCATACAACATATTGGTTTACAGGAATGCTATAAATAAAATGTCTGTATTTTCAAATTGAACACCGAGGCCTAAATGAACATATTTAGGCAAACCTCATGCACCATCACCACCTTCAGACTGTCTTTTACTAGGCGTATTTGATTAATACTTTGGGTCAAATGTTTCCCTTAAATACTCCCCACCTCCTCACTTCACTCTGCTAAGCAGCACATTCTTTGAATTTGAGCTTTCATAGTGGTCACCGTCCACCACTTTTATGGTTCATAGGCATGAGGAATTAAAAAAGAGGAACTTGACCTTTTTAGAGCACATGGACATGATTGGACAAGCACTCACATGAGAAGGGAACGTATTATAAACTTTCCATAGCAGTGTATCATGGGAAAGAGGGATTTCCCATAAACCCTTCTTCAAATCTTATCCTTGGTTAGAAAGTGTGCCAGCGTACTGTTTTGCTGTATTTATGGGAGCCATATGTCAATGAGATGATGGTAATTGTGAGACAGTAAGGAGTTTTTAAGTCAAAAGCCCTTGTAAAAGCAGTTGGCTGTGTGGCTATGTTTATCTCTTTATATGACCTAATGTCCCGATAATAATAAAAATGTGTGACAGTTTTGACTTTTGGCTGTGACATTTGGCTGGTTGCCATAAACATTTATTTAAAATGAAGGAAAAAAGCAGCAGAGGTTTCCCTTTTGGTGTAGACTTAGCATTATCAAGCTATGTTAATACAGAAGTCAATACAAATAGCTTATAGGATTACAAGAGTGTGTACCATGAGCTGAAACAGTTTCCGGCTAAAATCAAATCTCATTGACAGAAGAGAGGCACACATGTAGACTAATGTACCAATGAGTCTAATGGAGCTTATGGTCTCTGTCTTCTTCCTGTGACCTTGATGAGTTTAGAGTGTGTGTTTGGACTGCCTGGCTCTCCCTCCTACATGCATGGAAAACAGTTGTTCATATTGTGAAGCACTCTTGGCCACATGAGATGCTGTTTTTCGACAACTGCTTTATTGCAGAAGTGGTTAGAGTGTATGTTTGTGGTCAGCCAGTAGTTGTTTCCTGAGGTTTTAGGCATATAAAGGGCCTGACAAATGGTTCTCACGAAATGGTACCATCCATGGAGAAAGAGGAGGAGGATGGTGTCATGGTTGTTTTCTCTGGCGGTCTTTTCCTGTGGTTCGCACCTTTGCTATGACTGTACCTTGAAGTAGCTTGAGTTTTGGGCAGAACTTGAGTGTTTACTGAATTCACTAGTTACTTTACTGATTAGGAATGCATTGATAGCAGTGGACTCCTCATGCTGAGTTTTATTTTTGTAATAAATTAGTTAGATTAGTATCAGTGAGCATCGTCATTAAAAAATAAATGCAAAGTGCCGTGAATTGTGCCTTGACTTGCAGGCAGTGTCTAGACCCTGGTGAGCGCATGTCACAGAGCTCAGTGCTCGCTGAAATGAAGTGCTCTCTTGCATGACAGTTTTTTCTGCAAAATACAGCAGTAGTTAATGGAAACAGCTATTTGCATTTCTTTACTGACTTCTTGGAAACACGGTAAAAATATATAAGATATTTAGATGGAAACTGTAATGATTTGAAAACCTTTCAGAAGTTTTCAGCCCCTGTGCAGTAATTTTAATGTATCTCACTATCTAGCAATGTATCTAATGTCTCTCAGCATAAAGGCAATATATTACATTGTACTCAAAACATTGACAGCATGATTATAAGTTTGATGAATGCAATCTGATTGGCTCTCCACTCCTCCGTGTATAAAATTATTATTATTATTATTATTTTTTTTTTAAAGCAGTTTGGTATCTTTGCATGTTTGCCAACGAGGTTAACAATATTGGTTATGCATATTCTGTGAAAGTAGGTAGTTCTTGGCCACAATTAATGATAAAACATACCGGACTTGCTATACAATAATACAAAAGGTTATAACGTAACTTATTATGACATCAGTATTATATTGTCATACTGCCCAGCTCTGTCCGTACTGTTTACATCCCTCTTTCCAGTTGAATGACCTTGTGTTTGTGAATGCTTGTCTTGAAAGCCAGCAGGCCTGATAATAACATTCTGAGAGTGAAGTCATTATGTTGAAATGTGTTCAGCAGGCTCTGCTGACTCATACTTGCTGCTCTAAGATGAGCCATTTTATTTCAAGCTCAGTCCAAGCCTCCATATTAAGTCCATATTTATGGGATTATGCTTCATAATTTGGGCATCATTCTACATCACTTAGCTTGGAATATTGACTTTACATTCATAGACGCTAGGAAGTATGTAGAAGTTTACTGTAAAGACTGTGATGTGTCTTTATGTGTATATTCTTATGTGAAGGTTTTGTTATATTCAAATTAAAAGCTCATTTGTGAGGGGTCACGCAAGGAAGGTTGCTGTGTCTGTAAGTCGATTATTGGCTGGATGTCAGGAGCGTGTCTAACTGAGTGACTAGAATAAATTTGTATGCCAGTGATACTCTTCTGCTAGAATGAGTGGTGTCAGGATCATTGGGCATCGATTTCTGTTTGAAGCATAATTTGTTTTTGCTGTTGGATTCTGGGGTCATGTGTGCGGGTTTAGATCTGTTTACTAAATTCCACTCTTGCTTTTATTTGTCTTACTCTGCAGCTTGATGATGATGATGATGATGGCTAATATTTTTAGTAGTAGTGGTAGTAGTAATAGTAGTATTTTTTACTACTTAATTAATATTAAGTGACATTTCAGACACAATATGGCCAAATGTTCTGTTTATTTTTGCTCCGCTAGCGGAAATAGATCCCGAAGAAACCACACTCACTTTATAGCACATCGGACACAAGAGCATTAGGTGTGGAGGCCTGGGAACACGCACAAGCGGAGTGATGCACACAGTGAAACTTTCCAGTGCGGTTATAGGAAATATAGGCACTCATGGAATGCCACTCCCCTAAAACTACTTTGTAAGGGCCAAAGATAAAACTGTTCATTTATGTTTTCAGACATTATTAGGGACTTCAAGCTGCATTTTCTTTTCTGATTAACTCCAAGAGAGAAAAAATATAGAAGCTGAGAGAACAACCATCTATAACTGTTAGAATGCGAGCAATAACAGGAGTTCATTTGTTTCACAGACAATCCAAAACACTAAGTGTACTAAAAGTATGATGTCTTTTTTTTTTTTTTTTTTGCTTTGGCAAAATTCTGTGCTATATGAGGTATAAAACATTTCAGGTCATGTCATAGGAAAATAATTAACAATCGTTGATTAATTTCTTATAAGAACATATTCCGTTGTTTTTATTCTTCAGTTAAATAACTCTAAGATCTTAATTAACTGCTAACTGTTTTTCAGGTTGCAGGTGAGCAGAAGTATCACCCCGAGTGTTTCACCTGCCTGAACTGTCGCAACTTCATCGGCGATGGAGACAACTACGCACTGGTGGAGAGGTCCAAGCTATACTGGTGAGTCACAATGAAACCGCCAACCTGATATCTGAATTCGAAATCGATTCAACCTTCTCAGCATTTCCAGTAAATGAATATTTCAGAGTAATGTAAAGTTACTTTTGATTTGAAATGCAGCAAGTAGTCGCCTGGCTTGTTCAGACAAGTAGAGGAGGTGTGTGTGATAAGAGATTAGTTTTGGGACTTGGCAGCATCACCTGGTGTTTCATTCTTTCAGAAATGAATGGCTGCATTATAGTAGAGGAGCGGGTTTGTTTGGATTGCTTATTCAGTTGGAATCAGGTGTGCGAGAGCAGAGAAAGCACTAAAATGGAAAATACAGGAACTATTAATACAGGAACTACTGTCATATTAAAGGTTTAGTATTTAACTGTATATATATATATATATATATATATAGTCAGGTCCATAAATATTGGGACATCGACACAATTCTAACATTTTTGGCTCTATACACCACCACAATGGATTTCAAATGAAACGAACAAGATGTGCTTTAACTGCAGACTGTCAGCTTTAATTTGAGGGTATTTACATCCAAATCAGGTGAACGGTGTAGGAATTACAACAGT
>CM040995.1:6283877-6295543 GCA_022985145.1 Pangasius djambal | reverse complement strand
GAGGCACATATGCAAACTGTTGTAATTCCTACACCGTTCACCTGATTTGGATGTAAATACCCTCAAATTAAAGCTGACAGTCTGCAGTTAAAGCACATCTTGTTCGTTTCATTTGAAATCCATTGTGGTGGTGTATAGAGCCAAAAATGTTAGAATTGTGTCGATGTCCCAATATTTATGGACCTGACTGTGTGTATATGTGTGTATATATATATATATATATATATATATATATATATATATATATATATATATATATATATATATATATATATATATATATATATATAATATATATATATATATAATGCTCCAGCCTATGCAATGTTAAAAAATGTTATCTAACATTTAAAGAACATGATATTGGGTTTTAGATTTCAAGAATTTTGCTTCCATCCAGGCCTTTTTCTACATTTTAATACTATAAAGTGCAGTAAACAATAATGAACTAAACAAAGTCATTATTTGGTGTGACAACTCTATACTTAAAAAAACAAAACATTAAAATACAAACGTTTTTTTCTGTAACAAAATTTTTTGTTGGAAAAATAATATTTAGAAATATACAATGTTTTTGGACTGACTCAGTAAAGTCATAAAATAAACATCTATAACAAAATTTGTCCAAAAAAATAAATAAGGTGCATAAGACTGCAGTACTGTACATATCCATGTCACTGATCAGACTTTTTTGTGTCTTCTTCTAGTGGACATTGTTATTATGAGACAATCGTGACCCCGGCGACCCTGCCTGACTCTCCATGCTCTCGAATCCCTCACACCGTCACGCTGGTGTCTATTCCAGCCTCCACAGATGGAAAGCGTGGCTTCTCTCTCTCCATCGATCAGGGAAGCAGCCCAAACGGCTATAGTACTGACTACAACCACACAGTCCGCGTGTCCCAGTAAGTGTGTGTGCTTTAGGGCTAGACAAAAAAAATGGCTTCATTATAATGAATTGCAGGAAGCACTCAATAATTTATTTGACATATAATATATTCAGACTATATTTAGATTTAGAATAAGGACATTAATCTATAATCCGTACAAATAAAATTAGTCCTTTCAGTCAGTTTCTGTCACACAGGTTATATGCTTATATGCAGAATTATGATAATGTGATAAACTAGTCTACTACTGCATACTCCATACAAATGACTTTATATTAGTTTTTTGCCTGGTTTCAATGAAGGAAAACTGCTTTTTTTTATAAGACCTGTAAATTGCATGTAAAAAAAAAATTTACTTTTTGTTACTGAAGTTAAGGTTAGGGTTAGGTGTATGCATAGTGTTAGTTAGCTTCATTAATAATTATGTCAGTGGAAGGCCCTTCCAAGGATAGTAACACAAATGTGTGTGTGTGTGTTAAGGGTGGATTCCGAGTGCATCAGTCCAGATGTGAAGAACTCCATACATGTTGGTGACCGCATCCTGGAGATCAATGGCACCCCCATCCGGAATGTTCCAGTTGATGAGGTATTAAAAAAAACAAGTGTATGGAAAAATACGTGGTCTATACTCCTGATAGGTGTCTGTGTGTGTGTCTGTGTGTGTGTATATACGTACTGAGATGAATAACCTTATTGCTGAACATCTGTCTCCCCCTTGTGGCCTAGATCGATTTGCTCATCCAAGAGACCAGTCGACTCCTGCAGCTCACCATCGAGCATGACCCCCTCGACTCTGACAACCCCAGCAGCTCATTTGAGGATCAAGTGGATGGCCCGAGCCCACTTCCTGAAAGACACAGCCCAGTTCTACCAATCACACAGCCACCGATTCACGACATCAACAACCTGCGCTCCCGCATGATCACGTCAGTCCAGCTCTCTTTACTCTTACTTCTCTTCCATTAGGATGCATCCTAATTAGTGCATTTCTATTCCTTCTAACTAACAACATGTGAATGTGAATCTGAATATGATGAATTAACTCATTTCCTCATGTCCCCCCCCCACATCCAGGCGTAGCTACAGTATTGATAAGTCACCGTGCTCCAGTAATGCTGCGTCCCCTATGTCTCTGAGGAAGGATATCGGACGCTCCGAGTCTCTTCGTGTCACGACAAACCGCACACACAGAATCTTCCGCCCATCTGATCTTATCCACGGAGAAGTGCTAGGAAAGGGCTGCTACGGTCAGGCTATTAAGGTACACACACTCACACACTTTGCATAACAGCACTGGGCTTGGTGTATCTATTAACGGAAGCCAGAGCCACTGTTTACTGGTAATTATATCAACAGAAGAGGTCTGCCTGATCGGAAACACAGTTCTGTTGTTTATTTCCCAAGAATAAAAATATAATGCAAATAGGATAATGAAAGGTTGACTGCCTCTAAATGGAGGAGAGTTTTACGGAACATTGCCAGGAGGTGGCAGAAGTGAGACAAAAATGTAAAAGCAGGTGGATGAGTCTCTGTCTACCCGGTTTCATGCAAATGTTCAATTTGTTTAAAAATAAAATTAGAAAAGAAAAAAGGAAATGTAAAACCAGTAAAGAATAAAAACCATAAAAAGCTGGTGCGGTGGATAACGAGAAGAAAGTAAAGTAAGCTCTATCGTAGTGGCTAGTACATTCAAGTTTATGAACCTGATGTTATATGTGACATGGTTTCAGCAGCCTTACATTATAACTTAAAACTTACACCTACCCATTGGTAGGTGCAACATTCAGCATAAACAATACTCCTCTGTAATTCTGTTCAAAGCGAACAGTGCCGCCTTGCACAGAGTAAAAAAGAGCATTTATATTTATAAATCCATTTTGTTTCTTTGTATTTTTTCACGTGAATAGTCATGGTATATGATACTGACAAAGCAACGAGAAAGGTGAGAGAAATCGCAATGAAAATAGGTTTCTTTAAAATAAATAATGACAAAATAAATAATGGGTGTGCGCCAGTTTCTGAACGACTGTGTGTGTTTTGCTGGGTAGTTTTGATGACATCATCTCTTAAGGATGTTCACTTGTCATCAGTTCATGGAAACAGCCAATGATTCCATTTGCTCAATCTTTAGAAATCAGAATAACACACACACACAGACAGGCATACAGACACACACACACACACACACATGGACAGACAGAGACACACACAAATTAATCAGTAATAATGTTATGTTCCAGCTCTATATGTCATATTTTCAGCTTTGCTAAAGATCTCGCTGTTTGTGTTTGTGTGTATGTGATCAGGTGACCCACAGGGAGACAGGTGAAGTGATGGTCATGAAGGAGCTCATTCGCTTTGACGATGATACCCAGCGGACCTTCCTTAAAGAGGTAAGTAATTTGCACCACCGTCATTCAAATCCTACAAACTCATCTGGAATGGAAAACAAATGGTGAAAGGGCCTACCATCGGCCTATGAATATTGCATTACTTTTGTTTTCATTTCTGCAATATTATAGAATTATAAGTTGGGTGAATACAGCAGTCCTAAAAACAAAATCAGTAAAAGTTTGAAAGGTCTCGAGTAGCCTACAGTCATTGCTATGGTTTGGAAAATAGTCCAGGCTTCCAGACGTTTTGAAGAAAGTTAATTTGGAATAAAATTCTCATTTCCTCCTATGCCAGAAGGAATTCTTAAAGGGAAAGAAATAAAAAGAAATTACTTATATTATTTATAAATTATTTGTATTTTAGTAGGGCAAAGTTTCCCACATTTGTACATGACGTTTTCTTCTGAAATCCTAATTTGCAAGAAATTAATGATTAATATAAATAATCTAAGTAATAATTCAGTATTCTGTTCAATTATGAAGGCAGTGTGATTATTGAATACACAATTGTATGAAATAAGTTTAGCGTTCTAGTATATATAGATAATATAATCTACAACAATTAATAATCTACAACAATTACAAAGTCAAAACTCTTTTTATTCTTGGGTGGCTTTTACAGTGTATGAGGAATTATACAGCATGCACAGCAATATGAATATACTTCACGCTGTTTTAGTATTCAGTCCATTTTCCTCTTTTGATAAGCTCCATATAGAGGTTCTTTTAGACGTCCCAGATAAACAGATTTTAATTTGGTTTTAGGTAAAAGTAATGAGATGCCTGGAGCACCCCAACGTCCTCAAGTTCATCGGGGTCCTCTACAAAGACAAGCGGCTGAACTTCATTGCAGAGTACATCAAAGGAGGCACCCTGAGGGACATCATTAAGAAAATGGTGTGTGTGTGTGTGTGTGTGTGTGTGTGTGTGTGTGTGTGTGTGTGTGTGTGTGTGTGTGGTATGTGCATGCTATACAGTAAGGTCCAAATGTTCACTGGTTTTATTTAATCATTTTTAAAAACTGGCAGTGTTGCTCAATTGACTATACATTAATTATTTTAATAAATCCATGTATAGTTGAAAGATAAAATATTTGGCTTATACGAGTGTAACGCAGTGCCATCTGTGTCTGTTTAGTGCTCCAAACAACAGTATTTATATTTGGATTTAAACCTGAAGTGGGCGTGGCCTAAACGGAAAGGGTTTTTTCCCCCTACACTCGAGTTCATAATTGGTTTCACACTGAGATGTGCATGGGACTTTTTTTTCAGTACTGCTTGCACAGTTATTATTTATTATTTATTATTGTACTTGCCCACGACATTTTCTAATAAAATTTCCCAAACAAACTAGTCGCCTAATTTAAACCACTGGGACCCTGATCAGGCAGATACTAAGGATGAATGAATGAAAGCTGTATGTTAATGTTTGTGGTCTTTGTTTGCCCCACAAGCTTCATATCTGACTGCTCACTCGCGCTCAGACTAAAAACCTCCCACTCCCATTACATATCTGTTGCATCTTCCAGTCCTGATGCACACTTCTATTCTCAACCATATATGTATTTGAAAAGATTTATGTAGAGCTATCTTGTTTGAGAAATCTAGTAATTATTGATTGGTGCTGGACTCTTAGCCACCTGTGTCTCTCACATGTACAGGACAGTAATTATCCCTGGAACCAGAGAGTGAGCTTTGCCAAGGATATTGCATCTGGAATGGTAAGTGTGAGATCGCATGACTATAATATATTATTTTAACATAATATACAGTTTTATAATCAATATCCAAAAAATCACACGTTATGCTGTTGCGTTATACGCAGTCTTCAAGGCAACTGTTATGAATGACTGACGTCTGTATTTCTGCCCACACTGCCATCTTGTGGCCACACTAAGAAAAAAAATAATCAGATAGAAGACACATTACCTTTACATTTATTCATCTGACATACAAAAGCAGAATCCAATCCTTATTTTTGAGAAGATGATGGTTAGATAAAGTTCAAGCCTTTCTCTTATTTGGCAAACTATTAAACTTCTTATAGATTCCTGGATCACAAAAGCATATATGGAAGTGGTAGCTCAGTGGTTAAGATGTTGAGCTATTGATTGGAAGGTCATGGGTTCAATCCCCAGCACCACCAAGCTGCCACTGTTGGGCCCTTGAGCAAAGCCCTTAACGCTTAACTGCTCAGTTGTATAAATGAGATAAATGTAAGTCGCTTTCGATAAGGGCATCTGCCAATTGCTTTAAATGTAAATATATAACCAGCGGGAGCTGGACACCATCGGAAATTGCTGGTTGTTTTTTGAACAATATGTGACTGTTTTCTTCCCTTACCATTTCTCAGGCCTACCTACATTCCATGAACATCATCCACCGTGATCTCAACTCTCACAACTGTTTGGTCAGAGAGGTGAGTATACAAACCAGATGTGCACGCTCGGTGCAGTTAAATCAGCTGAAATTCGGGTTCCCAGGAATTTGGCTTTTGGTCATACTGGTTTTAATTTGCACTGTGCTAGATTTCTGAGCTGTGCTAGATATCGGAGTTTAAATGCGTGTTCTGAATCGGAATGTATTATTTTTTTTAACTTTGGAGGAAGGGAATGAAGGAGGTTGATTCCAAAGCAGATATGTTTGCATTTATGTTTATTCATTTGTCTTACTTTTATTAAAAGCAATTTACAAGTGAGGCAGAATAGAATTTAAGTGCTGATCGTGACATACAGGCTGCCAAACTAAGTTTCTACCAATAGATTAGAAGTATGTGCACAGATGGAGGGCTTTGCTGTTTCTTGATAACGTGACGAGCCAGGGTTTTTTGTCCAATTACCTTATAAAGAGAGGGGGGGGGAAAAAAAAAGAGAGAGTGGAAAAAGAGGAACAACTATTTATACCTGTTATAACAGAAATCATAACAGGGATTATCTTGGTTCTCAGATGTTCCACATCAAAATGTAGACATAAGCATATAAAAAGAGTGCTTTAGTAAATAAGAATTATAATTGTTGCCAATTTTCTGTGGTACAAGAGGAAATAAACACTTTGGGATGTTGGGCCACATCACACCACCCTGTCATTGATTATTTATCGTTACATCTCAAAGTATGAATGACTATTATAGGTTACTATAAGTGACAAGGGTTACTGATTATCTAAACAGAAGATCATGATAAAAGAGAACAAACCAAGACAGATAATACACCCAATCAGAGCGAAAGCGCTGCGGGTGTTTTGGTGTTGACATTCAGTTGAGCAGTGAGCAGCTGAGTCTTTAGACTTTTCTTGAAGGTTGTGAGGGATTCTGAAGAATTATTAAGTGATTTATTCTACCAACAAGAGTCTGGTCTTAGACTGGATTCTGGTGGCCTTGTTGAACAGTGTGAATCAGACCTCTACTGACACACCCCTTTTCCTACATCAAACAAGACACATTTGGCCAAAAAGTTTGTGAAACGTATTTCTATAGGCATCTTAAACATTCAAATGTGGAACTTTTGCCATCAGATATACAAATATGTGTGGAGTTTTGGCATATTATACTATATGAAATTTCTGCAAATTACATGTGTTCATGAATTTAAATGCCTTTCTCTTTTACAAATATCTCAGTTTTTGTATTAAAGCATCTTTCCCTTCTCAGAACAACAGTGTTGTGGTGGCAGACTTTGGGCTCGCTCGCCTAATGGTAGAAGACAAGAACCAGGACAAACTGGGGAAGATCCAGGGTGTGAAGAAACCAGACAGGAGGAAGAGATACACGGTTGTGGGAAACCCTTACTGGATGGCTCCTGAAATGATTCATGGTCAGTCTTGTTGTCTCTTTGTCTTTCTTTTTTGGAATTTTTTTTTATTTTTATTTTTTTTTATAAAACAGTAAGGAAGTACCTTATATATTTCATCTTAACATATTTATTTGCTGAACTGTGTATGTTTCATAGGGTTTAGAAATCCTTTCATCTTATATCTTAAAATTCTAGTTTTATCTTGTGTTTTATCTAATATTACAAAAATACAAAGAAATGGTGAATGAGATCTACTGTAGCTGATTAATGCCTTGGTGTTCGTTTTGGCTGTTCTTGCCTGCAGGAAAGAGCTACGATGAGAAGGTGGACATCTTTTCCTTCGGCATCATGCTGTGCGAGGTGAGTGATCTGGGGGAATAATTATTGGCTCGGCTTGCTGTTAGATGTTTGAACTATCCCCTGTTTCTCCTCACGGGATCTCAGGCAGTTGTTTTTAACAGGGAACCCAGCATGATAACCATTACTGCCTTCTTCAGCTTCACTTTAAAAAAGGATCGTAACAACCATGTTGCCATTACTGAACTGTTTCTTAAGCTCAAAGCAAAGCAGCATTTACAGTCTAGTGTGATTTATGCCTTATGCTCTGTTCATTAATTAGCAATGCACGTCCAATTGACCATCTCAATTGTAAAATTTATTTTCCTTGTTTTGGTAAAGATTATAAAATATCCTCAATAGAACCTCAACAAATCTCCTAAATGAAGATTACATGATTCTTTCACAGATTATTGGCCGAGTCAATGCAGATCCAGATTACTTACCCCGAGCCATAGACTTTGGCCTCAACGTGAACGGATTCCTGGAGCACTATTACCCTCCGGATTGCCCCCGCTCTTTCTTCCCCCTGGCTGTCTTGTGCTGTGACCTGGATCCTGAGAAACGGTACGGGTCTGCTAATATATTCAGCATCACTGTATTTTTTAGCCTACTTTTCTTCTTTTAAGATGAAATGAGACTAGTGGCTTCCCTAGGTTTACATTGTGTTGGTGGAAATTCTGTAGATGTTGAGTTGTCAAAGTACTATAGAAAATCTTGAGGTTCCATTATTCTTGGCACTGATATAGACTTCGTGAAGCATTTTCACATTTTCATGTTTTCGCTTTGTCATGATACAGTTCATGACCGTCAAAAAATAGCAAGAAAAAAACCCTGAAAATATAAAATTTGGAGAAACGTGTTGAAAACGTAGGATTTTTAAACTAGGAAACGGAAAGAACCATGTATTTATGTTTGTATTTTAATACTTTTCTTTTGCAAGGTCTGACTCTTATTGTCTGTGCTAATGACTTGAATGTGGCTTATTTCTCTCACAGGCCTGCTTTTGCAAAGCTGGAAGAATGGCTTGAGAAGCTAAAGATGCACTTGAACATGCGCTTCCCGCTGGTGTCAGAGCTGGAGCAGGTCCATCTAGACTTCTGGCAGAAGCATCCACCTGATGAGAACAAGCTGCCCACTCATCGAGAGCAGCCTGAGTAGCCAATCAGGATCTGATCTCATGGTGTTCATTCCAAACGTTGCGAAAAACCTGCTGGATAAGGGATGCTTCGGCTTGGGCATTGGTGCCATTCCAAGCTATTGGACTGGCATTCAGTGAAGTTCTCTCCATAACTGGAAGTCCACAGTAGGATTTGGAGAGCACATTCAATGCAGATTCGGTGGGTTTTGAAAACAACATGGAAGAATTCATTTTCCTTCCTCCTGAAATCCAGGGCATCAGTCCTCTACTCCACTTCTCCAGTGTCTCATCAGAGTTATTGACATCCAGTATACACATTTTAGCTGAATTATTGTCGTCACTGCTAGTTGTAAAATGGTGTGTCCATCTACATTTCATTCAAACTGTGTAAAAAGGACCCATTTTCTAGAGGCACCGTATTCTGCAAGTCAAACAAGAAAGTAGTGCATGTGTGTAAATAGTCTGTTCTTCTGCCCTGCTTGTTGTTTGGCAGTGAATACAAGACAAAATGGACTCCTCTGAGATGAATGAGTGTGTACAAAATGCTTCCTTTAGTTTTGTCTTTCAATCCATGTAGCTTTGACAATGTTTTGTCTACCACAGGGGTGTCAAACTCATTTTAAGTAACGGGCCACATTACACTTAGTCCAAATCCAAGTGGACCAATAACACATCAACAACTCCTCCGAAATGTGTTCGTTTATCGGCGTTTCTGTGGATGGAACATTCTGCCACAAAAGGTTGAAACATATTTCACATACAAAATAGATAAACAGATGGCAATTCATTACACACACACGAACCCCCCACCCCCCCACCCCCCCCCAATTTTCCAAATGATAGTTTTACCATACTGTGCCTTGCATAAGTATTTACCCCCTTGATATATTTTTCATTTTTGGGGGGCGGGGGGTATCAGTATAGGTGGGTTTTTTTTAACCCAAAAAAAAAAAAAGTGATTGCATAATTATTCACCATCAATTCTATGAAACCCCTGAATGACTTTATCTGGAAAGAGCCATGGTTCCAGTGTCATTTTTAGCTTGCTAATGAAGAATTACATATCATTAGCACATTTTGACAGTAGCTAAATTTATGGCCCTGAGTTTATCGCAGTGTTTTACTCCCTAGTGAAAACTAGCTCTTTTTTTTTTTTTTTTTTTTTTCCCCAAAACTTTTTTTCATTCAATTACAGTCCACAGGATGATTTCTAAATTAATTTGGTGGGCCACATTCGGGTCAAACCCGCCCATACGTCTGACACCCCTGGTATAAAACAAGGTACACTCTTCTTTTGGTACATTACACCATCTGCACCGTTAAGGTGAGACCCTTAAAATATACCCAAGCCCAAAACAAAGTGTATATACCTAATTAGATTACATATTGTACATGTTTTAGATATTGTACAGACATTATTTTGTATACACTTATGACATTGCCATATTTTTATTGGGCTATGGGTTGAAATGAAAGACTGAGAGACTTTCTTTCCATGCAGAACAGGAGTGTGTGCATCTTATAGGTCTTTCTATAGGTGTCCAGTTTTTTTTGTTTTTTTTTTATTTCTGGCTTTTGTGAGTGTTTTATTTGCTCACACTTGCATCTACTTTATTTGGATAGTAGTATTAAGCACTGTAACATTTGGTCTCTCACAATCAGGTGCAGAAACAGTGTTCAGCTGAGAAAAAGGCAGGTTCACTATCATCTTGTTCCATGTAAACTCTGGTGTAAGAATGAGGTTGGCATAAAAAGATGAAAAGAAAGGAAATCTGTTCCTACAACACTCTTGTGGTTTTAGTCCATTGCCACCTCAATGATGTTTGCCTGCGTCTCACTAGTGTGTGAAACTCCCTATGGGAGACGTCCTGTTTACACGAACTTGCTGCATGTAAATATGTCTTTGTGGTCAGACCCAGCGATTTTCCTTGTTTCTCTTTTTCCCCCCCGGCCTGTTGGGGATCGGCTGCATGGTGCCTTGGCTGCATGAGGGTTCCTCCACAAATTTGGCTATTCTTCTAACACAGCAAATGCTGTCTTTCTGGAAGTAAACACAGCGGAGGACTGTGGTGTACAGATAGCAGTCACAGGCCAAGAGATGAAAAAAGAAATATTTTATGTACAGAACCACTGAAAAGTTTTGTATAGATTTTCCACTGATTTAATTTGCACTAAATATGGAAATGGCGGTCAAAAGAAAGTGGGCGCCTTTTTTTTCCCTTTCCTAATGGTTACAGACAAATGGATCATGTTCTGATTCTTATATGAATGCAAGACACTGATAGTCGTTTTGTAAAAACGTTAGTCCTGGGAAACATTCATTCTGAGTAGCAAATAAGCGTGAGAGAACTTGCAAGAGATGTGTGTATATATTGTCCATATGTGAGGCATCTACTGTACATAAGACTTATTATGTTCATGAGTGTTTAAGACAGAGAGAAATCTCTTTACACTTTCTGTCATTCTCCTTGAAGCGTTACTGTATGTTGTGTCACGTGAAGGGAGATTGTAGGCCAGCTATATTTTTAAGTTAATTGATTATATTCTATATACTTATTTTTTGCTGAAACCTACGAAAGCCATATATTCCCTAGATGGAACTTGGCATCACATTGTAATAAGCCGGAGTGTGTCAAAATACTCGCACTACATGTAAAATATTGTAGAATATGCAATAGTGCAAGAGGGGAAAAAAATGAAATAATTGTAAACATACATTTCTGGGTAAATTCTGTGGCTGTTTTAATACATCTCAATGGTATTTCAGTACTTAAACTGTAAGCGTTTCTTCCAAGTTTGATACACAGGGGTTTGGAGCCCATGGGCTCTCTGCTGCCTAAAGAAAGATCCTTTGTGAAAGATGTTTTGTAACGACTGCTTAATCACACAATGTCATTTTCACTGAATGCTGCTTCACCTCCATTGAAAGCACTTAATGTCCTAGTCTAGTATTTAACCTTGATAGTCTAGCTCAGGGCATCATTACTGAGGAAAAAACAAAACAAAAAAAAAAATACAAGTTATTACTGATATTAGTATTCCACTTAAAGTACAGTGAAAATCCCAGTGTGCACGCTTGGCTCTTCAACAACACACAGTATATACAGCAAAGTGTA
>CM040995.1:6211982-6283777 GCA_022985145.1 Pangasius djambal | reverse complement strand
TTTTTTTTTTTTTTTTTTTTTTTTTTTTTTTTTTTTTTTTTTTTTTTTTTTTTTTTTTTCCTTTTAATTTAATAGTCGTACACAAGCTGTGAAAAAAAACATATTCTGCACTTTAAAATTCTGGCCATGAAAATTGAGAATCCAAGGAGTCGATTATATTTGATTGCAGCTGGAATAAAACTGCCGCTCCTGAACAGTTAATGCTGTGTTCATGTTTCGTTTTTTTCTCGATTAACATAATTAAACAGTTAAAGTTTTATGAAATGATCACTATACCCTTAAGCTTCATACCATATTTATTCATCTTAAACAGGTAAACTGTTAAGCAATAATGAAGGTCATATAAAAGTGCATGTATTACAAACTCCAAAAACCCACTACATGTAGTCTGAACTAAAGATACTTTGCCCGTACAGGCAAGAAGTGTGTTATATTATAAATTAGCTAACTGAACATGATAATAATATTCTATTTAACAAGCAGGTGGCACTTAGCAGTCTGCAAAGATTGTTTCTTCACTCACATGCAACATGCAAACAACAAACTAGCTTCCTAGAGATAGCTGTTCACTGAACCAATACTTTCCCTCAGGAGATTCATCAAACCAGTACTGTCAATAATTACCTGTAAAAATAACTAATGATCATTGACATTCGACTGAGCAAGCTTGAACAGGATTCGTTGAACACAAGAAGAGAGAATCTCAGGGGATTCAGTGACAGCAACTAAAGGTTCAGCATACACACAACTTACACAACTTACACAAGGAGATTTATACAACAATGACAGATAAATATATAACATAAACCTAAGAATGTAATTATATATCAATTAGTTGCTAGTTGTAGTCAGTTCATCAGGAGCAACTGAACAAAAGTACTGTAATGAGTCTGTGTATTGCAGTGACTGATACTGATTCCTTATTGACGCTTTCAAAAAGATTGAATTCTTGATGTAGTATTTGCTAGAAATACTTTACACTATGTCACTTCGTTTCTGAAACCCTGAAGGAAGTGCCTATTGGGTTCTATTACACCCCTTCTACCTGCCATGGGCCATGTATAACATGTGGATACACATGGCCACAAGGGCATGAAGAACTGACTCTCCAGTGTCCAACTCAGTGTGTTGACTCACACCAGGGGCAATGATATAGAAACCTTTTAGAATCTGGAGAAGGTCCACGGTGACGCCCAGGTAGCTACAGCGCAGACTTGGAGCAGCACGCCTCTCAGTAACACTCATCATGAAATGGCACATCACTGTAGGGACTGGGTGTCCAGGCCATTTGAATGCCATGGTGGTGACCTCTGTCACCCAGTTGGCCATTCTCTGCTTAGACAGGGGAGCACCCTGCGTCTTTGCACTGTGACACATGACCAACTGGTCAGATGAAGAATAGCAGAAGGAATTCCTGATTCTCATCATCCTCCTGGAGACCTAGTAACTACTAATTATCACGAAGACAGTGGAAATTTTAAGAGAGACAGAGCTTGTCAGTGTGTTTAACATCACTGTGCATAAAATCACTAAGCATTTTACAGTTTGACTTGGAAACCTGATGGACAGGGGTGTTTTGACTCTGATGTACTATCCAGTTATTGTATAGATTTTTTTTTTTGTTATAACAGAACAACACTTCCCATTAGACTGGCAAGGCTATGCAAGGACTTTCCTTTGTTTTTTAGTCACTTACATTACACATATGTATGTTACTTACATAATAAAATGTTCAAATGCTACAGCAGTCCTATATTATAAATCTGAATTTTAAAAAAATGAATTGTTAGGGTGGTCAAGGCTTGGGGTTGCAGAAAATTCATAATGTCCACTTGGGACATCATTTGCCAAAATAGTTTTGGAACCCCTGTATTAACCTATTTGACTTGACCCGAATAGGTTTCATCCAAACTTCAACAATTGAAAACCAAAACAGAAAAGCCATAATGTCTGGAGATTGAGAGTTTGAATCCTGACAATGCCACTGCCATCTGTGGCCAGGAGTCCAGAAGAGCAAAATTGGCACACTCTCTGGGCGAAAGGGTTAGCATACACTCTCTCCCCTGTCAATCACAGTGACACTAGCCAATCATAGTCATCTGTGAGCTCATGTATGCAGAAGAGGGCAGATAGCGCCTTCCTCCAAGTGTGTTGCACTGCCCCATGATGCAACATGAACAGCAGTTATAAATGATGCATTTAGCTGTTTTCACATGTCTCAGGGGAAGCAAGTGATAGCCTTCACCCCTCCTGGTTGGTAGTTGTCATATGATAAGGGAGATTGTGGGGCAGATCTCTGGTGGCAACAAATAACAAATATATTTAAGTGGCTTTGCTGTCTCGCAGCTCCAGGGTCCCTGGTTCAATCCCGGACTCAGGTTACTTCTTGTGGCGGAATTATTCCTGCATTCATGTGGGTTTCCTCTGGGTTCTCCAATTTCCTACCACTGTCAAAGGCTATACTAAATTGCCCCTGGATGTGAATGAGTGTGTATATGTGTGTGCACAGTGCCCTGTGGTGGACCAGCATATTCTCCTGCCTTGCACCCAGTGTTACCAGGATAGGCTCGGGATCCACCGTGGCCCTGACCATGATAAAGTGCTTACTGGATTGCTGTCCATCTATTCTCTGTACCTCTTGTCCTACACAGTGTCATGGGCAAGCCTGGAGCCTATCCTAAGGGATTTCCAATTTGGAAATGCCAGTCAGCCTACAACACGTCTTTGGACAGGAGAAGGAAACCCCTGAAGCATGGAGAGACCATGCAAGCTCTACACACACACACAGGATTTAGGCAGGATTGAACCCCCAACCCCAAAGGTTCGAGGCAACAGTGCTATCCACTAAGCCCCTAAGCCCCTGAGCCCCCTTATTGGAGATGTATGTATGAATGAATAAATAATGAGCCTAATGTTTGAATGGTTAGATTATGTCCACAGGAAGTCCATGAAATTTATTTTACAGTGAAATTGATTCCTGACTGCAAAAGATTCGCCCTGATTTACACTGTGAATTAATATTACAGGAATGTCAGGGAGACTCACAGCAAATCAGGAACATCATAATATACAGTATTTTTTTTTTTTTAAATGATGTTAAAAAATGACGTTTGCACTGTAGCTCAAACCTTATTCTCAGATAGAGAATAATAAATCTACACTTCATCTTCACAGACAGACTGTGGTGCTTCTGCAGGCCTGACGCGTGTTCACGCTGCGCGTGCACGTGCGCTTGTTTTTATCCCCGCCGTGGCGCGTGACGCTGCCCGTCTCCACCAATAGCGCGCGGCGCTGCGTTTAAAGCGCTCTGTCGAGTCACGCGCAGTCACTCAGCAGCGCGAGGCGCGCATAGTGTACTGTAGAGGCGTGCAGTGTGGACGATACCAACGGCGGAAACGTCGGAGTACTTTATAGCATTGGAATATTGTCCCAAGCCTGCACACGTGGAAAGAAACCAAAAAAAAAAAAAAAAAAAAAACACCGTTGGCAGAAATGGAGAATTCGTCCCTCAATGGCCGGTTTAGGACTCCAATCTTCAACCACGGTGAGTGACGCGGCGCGTGCGTGCGTGCGTGATGTTTTTACTGCCTGAAAGCATGCAGTTTTCACGCTGTTGCTTGCACTAATGATGTGTCAGACATGCATAGCTAAAACCACGTTATATCATTCAATATGGAATGATGAGTGTGTATTACCTTAAATTGCACAGTACCTTACCTCATGTAAATAGGAGTACATTAAGAGTTCATTTATTGTATCTTTTCGACTGTTATTCATGACTGATGTTATATACATCCTGTTTTTATGACTGCACAAGATGCACAAGATATTGCACAAAATGCAAAATAAGAATTTCATTGTACACTGAGCTTATCTTGACATGACATCTGTTTTAATCAGACCTCCCTTAAACATTGTAAGCATTGTTTGAACTTATTATTCCATGAACTGTTGTGTAAAATGAAGAATGCACACTTTTTCATATATGCAAAGAGGGCTTTGTCATACCTGACTATATATAGAATACATGGATTGAGCTGCTTTTCGTTGAACAGAAAAAAAATGTAGCAACCTACTACTAAGGGGACAATTCCCAGAGCAGAGACCTAAAATAATCCAGCAGTCATGATCCCTCATAGTTGTGTATTTCCACAAGGGACGATGCATTCTTGTGTGCTGCTTTTCTTTTAGTGCTGACATTTTTTTAGTCTCTAAAGGCTCCTGACTTCCATGTCATTCTTCCAACTGACACTCAAGAGTAAAATGGAGCTATATGACGCAAGAAATTGGACACTTGAACGAAGTTAAATGTCCTGTGTCAGGATCCAACTGCATACCTCTGAGAGGTGTGAAAAAGCAGTTTCGCTGATGACGGATAGCAATTTTGTCAAGATGACATGCACTCTTTAGAGGTAAAGGTGCGTCACCTGTCACAGCGCTTTGTCTTGTGTCTAGGAGGAGTGCCGTTGACTGCAGCTCATCAGATAATGGCAAAAATACTCCGTTTGGCAAGCCTGAGAGGCATTAAGAGTGCTCTTTGAACTACATGTCACTGCATTGACTATTTGGCTGGACACCAGTGCTCACTCAGGATGCTGTCTGTACTGCTAAGCAAGGTCTTGCAGTGAGTTCATCCTCTGTAATATGTTAACAATGCTCCTATGTTCAGAAATCTTTCATAAATCAGGATCGTTGTATAACCTGTAACCTGTATAAATAATGGCATTTGTTTGCCACGTTTAAATGAATGGATAACATGGGTGAATACTGAGGTTTCTGAAGTAATGTCATTTGTGATCACAATAGCAAATTTGATTATCAATACTTACGTTCTCTAAAAGCTAAAAGTTAGCTGGATTTCAGCTTCCCTTGAACCTGTCCATCAATGAGACCACCACAGGACTACCAATATGCAAGCAGTAACGTTGAAGAAAATAATGGCGGAGAAGTTTATCAAGAGTAGACGGAAACCGAATTGATTTCATTTGTATTGCTTTATCCGATCCATACTTAACTCCCTTATAAAGGACATCTGGCTATTTTCATATTCGTAGAACTCCGTGGTACGATGCTGTGTTTCTCATTCGGTCATGCCAATTTTTTTTCCTGTTCTCATCCAGCTGCTATTTTTGTGGCCAGAAATGAAGGCATCTGCGCCAACATGGGTGAAATGTCACAACAGGGTGTGTGACATTCAAAATATGCCTCCGCAATGGCATTTTTCAAACACACTCTGGTTCAAAATAAATAGAGATACCTCTAATCAGGACTTCCTCTTAGTGTAGGTGCAATGTCGAAATAGTACTGTTCAAGTGAAGTGGTAAAAGTCCTGTACCATTTCTTACAACCTGTTTGACGGATGGGTGACAAGAGTGTGCAAGGGACTGGCATCCCATTCAGGGTGTACGTCAGTCTCATGCCCAGTGTTCCAGAGATAGACTCCAGATCCATTGTGACCTTGACCAGGATAAAGACAAATTAATGAATGTTTGCCAGATGTTCACCTTTTATTTCACCAGCTTCAATATGAAGAGGCCACTTTACGCAACTGTTAACAAAATGCAACAAACAACATTGGCAGTAGAATGTGTCATACCGAACAGCTCAGTGACTTGAAACGTGGCCACCTTTGCCACAAGTCAGTTTGTGAAATTTTTGCCCTGGTCAACTGTAAGTGCTATTATTGTGAAACGGAAGTGTCTATGAGTAACAACAGCTTAGCCATTGAGCTGCAGAACACACAAACTCCAAGAGTGGGTCTGCCGAGTGTCTAAGCGCCTATCCTCTTTTGCATCACTCACTAGAGAGTTCCAAACTGCCTCTGGAAGCAACATCAGCACAAGAACTGTGTGTCAGGAGCCTCATGAAATGGGTTTTCATGGCCTAGTAACTGCACACAGGTCTAAGATCACTATGCGAAGTGTCGGCTGGAGTGGTATAAAGCACTCTGTCACTGGACTCTGAAGTAGTGGAAATGTGTTCTCTGGAGTGATATATCACGCTTCACTATCTGGCAGTCTGATGGATGAACCTGGGTTTGTGGATGCCAGGAGAACGCTACCTACTGGAATGCATAGTGCCAACTGTAAAGTTTAGTGGAGGAGGGATAATGGTCTGGGGATTTTTTTTTTTTCGGGGATTGGGCCCCAAAGTTTTAGTGAAAGATAATGGTAATGCTACAGCAAAGACAATTTAACCATTTGCAAGCTTCCAACTTTATGGCAACAGTTTGGGGCAGGTCCTGTCCTGTTTCAGCATGACTGTGTCCCTTTGCACAATGCAAGATCCATAGAGACATGGTTTGATGAGGTTGGTGTGGGGGTTTTAGGGATGGGGAAAATCCATATTAATGCCCATGGTTTTGGAATGGGACGTCCAACAAGCTCATACAGGTGTTGATGGTTAGGTGTCCAAATGCCTTTGGCCATATATTGTACCTTTTGCCTTTTTCCATTTTTTTTTAGTTTTGTTTCTTTAAAAAAAAATAGCTAGATGGTTCTGAGCCAACTGTTTGGATTGGTTCAACATTTTAAACTCCCTATTTGCAAATTTTGTCTGAAGAGGTAATGAATGATGGATAAATTTCCAGAACTAAAGCCATTGAGAAACTGGGCATTCACTGTTCATTTCCATACAGCTTCTGAAATATTACTGAGCTTTTCACCTGCCTGCCAAAAATTTCCCTAGCAACAAAGAAAAGTGCCTTGGTATAAAACTTTATAATACAAGAATATGAGTGGTTTTGAAACAACACAGAAGTCTCTCTGGTGAAACCATAAATGATATTTTCCTGTACAGTAGTTTCCTTTTCAATATGACCAGCAAACCTCTGATGAAAATAAAATGATACTACTTGCTTTAATGACAAATTGCTTTTTGACCACTATGATGGCCAATGTTTGTGTCATGCCTATATATCTCAAATTCCTGAGAGGTCCACCTGTGGAGATGTTTATGGATGACTTAAGATAGGTCAAGGGTGAGGGTAGAAATCCTGAAAGTGTGAGAGTTTTAATCATGTGGTGCAACTGTGGTGTGATAGTTGGTCAACATGACTTCCATGATGATTCTGGCTACAAGCATAGATGTTCATACAAACAGAAAGTTTTTCATCATTAAATAATAGGACTTAATAATGGGGCCTAGTAACCTCAAGAGCATTTATGATGTTTTTGCCAACATTAAATGGGTGTATAGATTCCAGACAGAATGCAACTTTTTAATGTGTCATTTCACCATCTTAGAAAAGATTAATATTTTCATATACAAGACCATTTTAGGGATCAAGTCAGGGAGGACCAATTACAACAATTTTTATAGGCCAGATTGGCACAGTAATAGACATTCATGGATGTCACAGAGCTTGCTTCTGGGCTCTTGTAGCAATGTTTCCTTCATTTGCTATATTTAAGGCAAAACTATTCCTTCATTCTTGGGCCTCCACTACAATTTCTGCATTCTATTATTTTTACTCATAATATCATCTGGCATATATTTCTTAAATAAACATGCCATTGGTTTTCCCCATTGTGTAACGCCACCAGTCTCCTTTAGCACACACAGTGGACATGGATGCGCAAAAATATGTGCAGGTTCTTATGATTTTCATTTGCAAATGAAGCTTATGAACTGTTTATAATGATTAGTTTAGTTGTGATTCTCATGTTCATGGTGGTCTGGTGATGATGATACAAACTGAATAAAACCACATGTACTTCATTAAAAGGTTTAAAGATCATTAAATTGTGATTCACACAAAGGTATAAACTCCATTGAACCTGTGGATTTTAGCAATATTTGCCATTTTATGCCAAAAGAGTTGCAACACAACCTTTAATGTGCCTTTTTTTTTTTTTTTTTTTTTGGAGGTCTATGGAGGTGGTCAACACTGTAGCCTAGCAAATCCAATGAATCAGAACTTCAGTTCACTTAAACAGGTAGTTCAAATGAATCAAATCATTAAAGTGATACCTGAAATTTAGAAAAAGCAGAATGGACATTAGAAAAGAAAGTGTCCACTATGGACAGAAAAGGCAGAACAGTGTCTGAGATGTCATGTCTCTCTGAAGTCCAGCTGAAACAACAGTTGGGAGTGAGGGAGTAGTGTTGGAGAGGCTGGAAAGGAGTGTGGTGCACATTCCTCAGTCGGAGTTTGGTATCCCATGTCCTACTCTGTTGTTTCCTCCGCCCTGATGCTCAGATCTTTGTTTTTAGTTGTTGGAGTGGAGAAATGAATTAATATTTATGAAACAGTCCATAAGTGGTCTGGTGATGATACAGGATGACCGAATGCTTTCAAGACATATTTGAATAGTTCTGCTTTAATGAGCCGATTCTTTTGAACTACCTGTTCAAGTGAATCAAAGTTCTGAGTCTGAGTTACCTTTTAATGCTTAGTCATTAATGATTAGTTCATGGCTACACCTAAGGCAATTGGAAGTTACTGTGTTGTTTCATAGCGACGAATCATGCTAACAAATTTGACCCTTGTCATGGACAGATGAGACATGTTATAAACTTGAAGCATTGAATAACTGCACACTTCTCTGTCCAATTTTCTTTAAAGTCCCCAGTGAAATGGCTTCTTAGCTGTGATTTAATTCCGCATATTGACATATCTACTTCGGAAACAGCGAGTTAGAGTGACAGTGTGTTGAAGTGCTTGACTTGACGTACACAGCAGCCAGTAGCATTCGCGATACGCCACACCTCCAAATCTAAACAAACCTGACAGTAGCTTAGAGAGCTAGCTAAATATGGAGAACAGCGAAGAGTTTAATGAGAAACCTTTACTTACTCCTACTGATGGAGAAGCCCTGAGGGTATATAAAGATGGAATGTTGTTCTCACTCAGTCTGAAGAAGTGACGTATTTCAACATTGATGAGTGCCGAGCTGGCAAAACACTTCTGAGAAGTGCCTGGCAGATAACTTACCACCTCATACAAACTGCACCCTCTTCAAAACAAATAAACTCCAACCATTTTTTTTCTCAATCATGGAACATTTGGAAAGGAAGATGCAAAGCCAGAAACGCAATGACAAACCAAGTTTACTGCTAACCACCTGCTACTGTTACTAACACACTACTACTGTAGAGCAATCCCTGCCTCTAGGGGTGGGACACGTACATTCTAGAGACCATTTAATTGGATGATCACAAAAATATTCATAGATATGAATCATCAAAAATTCTTGGCAATTTTACCAGAAGTTGTAGTCCCTGGACGAGGAGTGGTTAGGCCTTGCGCCCTCAACGCTGCGGCCTGGGTTCGATTCCCAGCCAGGAAACCAACCGCACACGACAGTGCACTCCCAGTGCCGGGTCCAAGTCTGGATAAAATTGGGAAGGGTTGCGTCAGGAAGGGCATCCGATGTAAAAACTGGACCAAATTAAATATGCAGACTGATGATCCGCTGTAATGAACCCTAAGCGGAGCAGCCGAAAGAAGAAGAACCACCACAACAAAAAGAATATCTCCAAAACTGTTTTTTCCTTCTCAGATGTAGTATTATGGTGTTGTCTAAAACACTAAGAGGCAGGTACAAGCAGCTATGGGACACCAAATTTATATTTTAGGGGCACTTTAAACTTTCTGGTATTGTGTTTTTGCCTTTTTTTTTGGCAAGCCATATCATCAATTAAATAATCAGTCCGGAGGGTAAATGAATTTAAAAAAGCGTAAAATGCTAATGAAACTCTTGTCTTTCTTAGCCACATGTGATTAGTCAAACAGAGGCTCTGCTACATATGCTGTGATGGTTTCTGTCTAAAGAAAAAAAAAAAAAAGGACTACGGCCAGTTTTTTCAGTGGTCTGCCAGTTGACAAGCCCCTGGTCTATAGTGTCCTCCTTTTGTCTCACATTCAGAAGGGCTTAAACGAAAGTTTCCTGGTTTTTAAACCATTGTGCACCATTTCATTTTGAATGAAGTTTTTATTTTGCATGGCCTCCAAAGTCTACAGGTTATGCATTGCTTATAGATTGCTGTCATTGCAAGATGTCACTTTCTTATTGCTTTACACTTTCGCTTTTTTCCCTCTTTTCCTGCTCACACAAACACACACACACACACACACACACACACACACACACACACACACACACACAAACACAAACACAAACACGCACACAGGCACTGGAGTTCAAAATAGATACTGAGGTATGAACAACTGTTTTTTTTTTTTTTGTTTGTTTGTTTTTTTCTTCCAATCAGTCCAACGTAATTGTACAGTATCAACTGATTGTTGATATATTTGTATTATATAATAAGTACAATACAACTTGTACAACTTGTACAACAAGTACAGTACAATTTATATTATACAGTCGAAAGTAGGTACAGTAGCTACAATTGAAAGCAATAGACTTATGAAAATATTTTAGCTATTTTCTCAAATAAGAATCAATTTTTTTTTTGTTCTGGTGAATACTTTTTACTATAATTAATGTTTTGCTCTCTTTCTCTCTCTCTCATGCCTTCATACCCTTGTGTTGCTCTGATGGATGCACCTTCATATGGTTAATCCTTCATCATGGACAGATGAAGAGGTAAGTTAATGTTTCACTTGCCTTTTTATAGGTGTGTATCTTTTACAGCTTGCCACCTAAGAAAGTGACATTCCCAGCGGTGTGGCCATCAAAGTCGTCCTCATTCCTTACACTACTCTTCATAACTGGGCTGGGTTTCTAGCGCGCCCGGTATTTCTTGTTTCATAAAGCAACACAGTTGTCATGCCTCTGGCATATCTATTCATGACATGTCTGACAGGCTAAGAAGCTATGATTCAGCATTCGGTTTGTAGCTCAAGAATTTAGCAGATTTGTCTTGTTTTGTCAGTCCTGTCCTGTCCTTTTATTCAGTTAATATGGTATGCAGTTGTGCATGAGCCCATATCTGAGTCTGATCCAAGTTCAAATGAGCTGAAAGGCTAACTAGTGTGGCATGTGGTTGCTAGTTGTGGTGATTAGTCACCAGCTGTTTGTCACATGGTGCTGCTGCAGCTGTGTTTGTACTCACGGAGGTGTCGCCAAACAAAGCAGATAGACAGTTTGTTGGGTGTCAAAAGCAGTTCTGCAAGTATGACAAACCCAAGCCTTTCTTAAACCGCATTCCATGCTGTTATGTCACATAACATTGGAAAACTAAAATTTAACAAGTTTTTTTATTGGCACGTCATGTGTGCTTGCAGTAATCTCTTTTCCATCTGCCCTTTTACTTAAGTGAAAGTGCTTGAGTGGAAAATGCACTTAACCCATGCTGGAGAGCTGTATTAACATTTCATCATTACAGCCCTTCTGCTCTATAGATTGTAAAGCATTGCAGTAATCAGAAAACAGGTAAAGGGAAAGCATATTAGAAGCATTGCTTTCCCACCAGCATCTTGTGGAAGTTCTAGGCGGGGTATAAATGGGCTAGCAGGGCTCAGCAACACCTGTTTTTCAAAGCTAAAAAAAAAAAGACATCAGTATATGGTTTCATTTTTGCCATTTATATCAGATTATTTGCTGTTAACAAATGACTTAAGGTTCAATTTTGCACTTTTGTTGAACCAAGCGCAACAGCACCACAGAGAAAAATACACAGATTGGTATGAAGAAGCAAGGCTGGGGCTGATTTCTTTCTAGCCCAGACTGTAGATTTATAGGAAGCAGGTTACTCTTATACCGGGGCAAAACTACCTGGTTATACCAAAACCGGGGCAAAAATGTTAGTTATGCTTTCGAGTGGCACAGAAGAAAATCCTTCGGCCTGTCGCTGGGAGATCACGTGTTGGGTCCTGATGATGCCACAGCTATCCATGGCTGGGAGCCAAAATTGGCCGTGCTGTCTCTGTGAGCGGGATGGCATATTCTCTCCCCCCTGTCAATCACAGTGACACTAGCCAATTGCAGGTGTCTGTGAGTTCATGTATGTGGAAAAGGGCAGATTTCCTTCAAGTGTGTTGCGCTGCCCTGTGACGAAAGGATGTGATTGGCTGGCTGTTATGTGTCTCAGAGGTGCATGTGTTAGACCATAGTATTAACAGACCATAACATTTTATATACTGAATAATTAAAAGCTTGACATGCCATTTCCACAAACAATGCCATTTGACAGAAGATGAAAGACATTATTGCATGGGCTGCGTTTGCATATTGTGTATGGCATATTGAGGCTTATATGATGACTCAACACTTGCTTAGTTCAAACTGAGATCTTCTAGTGAGACGTTCATCTTTCTCTAGACAGAACATAGCAAAACAATTGCAGTGACAATTTTTGCACCACCTTTGCGCTCAAATTAATTACCATGAAAAAATTTAATCAAAAATGACATTTGAGTACAATGACATTTGGAGTGACTTTAATACGTTTGCTGCTGTGTTATGCATAATTTATTCTCTTAGGAAAGGTGAAGTTAATATGGAAATGTTAGCAAATACTGTGATATGCTGAAACAGTGATATTAAGTTATATAGTTGCCATAAACGATATGGTGGTATGGTATGAAAATGTTCATTTATGTTCTTTTAGCCTATTTTCATGGTTTATTTGTTTCCTTTGAGTCAGTAAAGAAGGAAAAGACTCAAATGTCAAATGTCTCAAATGTCCAGCCCAAGAATGGTGACATCACTGCCTTAGTGGTTTTAGCTAGCTCCCACAGTAACCACACTTATATATTGTCTCCTTTATTTTGCTTGAAAGTCCTTGTCAATCTGAAAGTCCAGGCCATTCCATTGTGGCTTGTGGCTAGCCGACTGTTACGTCTTGCCTTCAACTGATGCCTGCAACATGAGGTCTTGTGCTATGGCTATAGTTAGAGTTTATTAGCCTATCAGCAAAGCTCTGTGTTTTTATTTGCATGCATCCAGTTTGTCTGTTTCCTTCGTTTCTTGTTTTAGCAAAGTGTGTGAGGAGCGTAAAGTAATGTAATTTGTACAGGACATTTAAGTAGTGACCAGTCTACCTGTAAAGTGATGATCAATGCTACAAGTTAACTGCTTAACCTCATACCTAAAGTACTTGAATATATACTTCTTACTTTTGTAAGGGGTCCAAGCACTGGAGCTGGAGCTCTCTTTTTGGTTCTTTGCTTTTTTTATTAATTGAAATTCAGGAGCCCTATGTTTTATTTTAATTATTGGGATCCAAGCACTAAAGGTTTTAGAGGTTTATAGTGTTGGTAGGATTTAATAATATGGTATCATAGAGCTCTACAAAGATGTTTTTGGGGTCCAAGCATCAAACTGTTTCAGGTGGCAACATCAGGTCAGATGTCATTTTATTGGTAACATGGGTCCAACCACCAAAAATGATTACTTGTTTTCAAGGTTGAAAGGTTTACAAGTTCCAGGAGCCACAGATGGAGTGTTGTCTGATTAGGGGTCATAGATGACAAGTAAGATGGCGGCGCGTGCACACCGTAACATGAAGGGGTAATGGAGTTAGGGTAAAGTAGTGTTTGGTATTGATGTAAGACTCCTATTCATTTCTGTATTAAAGACTGCTTCTCTGTCCAATGAGTTTTCCCCAATAATCAAATTTGTTGACACTTTAAAATGCACATAATTGACACTGGTTTCTGTGCAAAACCCACCTTCATGGGAGGAGCCTTGTGGCTTGTGGACTCCACAGATTTGGCATATTGTACTTGGGATTTCAAAATGTGTGTGTCTGGGGAGTGCCAGATTATTCCAGTGATTGCTACCTTGTAGTCAGGCCTTTCTGGTAAACTGCTCCTGGTTATAAATACAAACCAAGAAGAAAAATACACCCTCAGAGGCTCCCTGGATGACTTTGTCATGTGAAACAACACCTATGTTTTTCCCATGGTTCCACACCCCTATTCTGTTTGAGTCAGTTTGATATTTTTGCTAAAAGTGAAACAATAGAAGAACTCAAAATTATGAGGTGGGATATATTTAAACTACTGGTTGTATGGGAGCACAAGTTATCCTTCGATTTCCATGATGGCTTTATTGAGTTATTGAGCAATAGAGGAGAACTATTGGCAACAGTAACCAAACTGAGCAAAAACTTTACAGGTTAGTTCAGGTTTTTATGTCAATTGGTATAAACACAGGAAAGGAACTTCACCAATCACCAAACCACTAAATCACCAGTGTTCTTGCTGGTGTTTGTGTATCTGACACACTTAAATTCAAAGTTACAGTGTCTGGCACTTTGGTGCTTGTTGTAGGACCATGTGTTTTTAACACAAAATGGCTTTAGCTATCATATATAAAAAAAATCTACGCTAGATTGCTATCAAAAACCAAATGAAAAAAATTGTCAGTGTTGGAAAATTGCTGTGGTATGAAAGGAATGAAACACTTCAGATCATGCTTTTATAGGAAAATGATCAAGTTCGGGGTTGATAACAGTAACTCCGCTTCATGTCGGGCCACATTGCACCACCATGATGTTGATTAGTGTAATATAACTACACGAGCTGTCATGTTTTATTCCTTACATAATCCATTATGATACTAAAATTTCTAAATTAGTTTGCTAACATCTTTTTTTTTTACTTTTATAAACGTCTTTACTATTATAAATTGGGACAAGTTTTTATTTATTTATTTTTTTAAGAAGGAGGGGGAACCTTGTCCATATTGTGAGATTCTGTTGCTTAACCAAAAATATCGGGTCTTTAAGTTGAAAAAATAAATGTGATGTGGGATTGGTGATTGGACAGGACAGGCCTATTTGTCCCCTCAGGCAAAGTTTGATGTGACTGAAGACAATTGGCTAAGGGAGCTTCAAGAACTCAAAACTACGATTTCAAATGTCTCTTTAATAAATTGGACCGTTCTGTGGCTTTTAAATGAGTGTTGGAGCAGTGATCGTACACTGAGATTTTAAACAACGTTTTTAAAATCACAATTTTTTTGTCTTTATACCAGGAACTATCTGTGTTAGCTCTGGCACATAGGAACACTGTAATTAACACTATCTCTACAAGCAATTGTCAGCACAGTTGACATTTGGCCTTTAATTGCAGATATGAAGTACTTGACATGAATAATTCAAGCTTGGAGTGTAGATCTGTGTGCTCTCTAATTGATTAGCTTTATCCATGTACATGAGCACAGCCCAGATGTGCTCTGCTTCCTGTCTCATCAACCTCTGTATGTCAGCCTTAGCCAAGTTGTCTCTTCTACCGCTGTGGTTTTGGAGACACGGTGACCCGGAAATGCCTGTGAGCTCATAAAAAGCACCCGGTATAAGGACACAGTCTATAAATAGCTTTCAGCCTGGTTCTCATGGCCCATGGAGATCTTCAGAGTGGACCAGCAGGACGCCAATCGTCCAGGCTGTACATTGTGGCTGAGTTCCAAACCTAGCGAGGACAGACAAATGTTTGGAGGGGACTGTGGACGGCAGATAGCAGAGGTTCTTGATCAGGGAACTGCCAAATCACAGATGAATGATTAACACTCTAATGTTAAGATTGAAATTATATTCTCAGCCAAAATGCTGTTCTCTGCTATTTTCGGCAAACAGACATGCTTGGTCAGTCGTGTGTTCATCTGTATTCAGAAATTTGGAGTAGGCTAGTACTGATCAGTTATGCAATATGTAAGAAATAAAACATAATTGGGCATGCTGTTATAAGAAAATAATCAGCAGTGGGATGGTGTGATGTCCCACACTGAAGATTATTTCCATAACAGCACTTCCTAGAGTGTTTCAATTTTCCAACATGCTTATGTAGACATCATCTGTGTTGGATTGTGTTGAAGCAATCCCAAGATAAAGTCTGTCCCATGAAGCAAAGCATGAGAAAGCTCTTCTAAGGCTGCACGCATCCTTCTCAGTAAAGACAATGCCACAATTCTAATCATTAGATATGAGTTCTTTTAAAAAGTATGAATCTAGGGATGCCAAAATCCAACTTTTTTCCATTTTTGCTATGCCGTGCTGTGAGTATTGGCCAATACCCAATGCTGAGCCAATACCAGCGTTGTTTTAGTGACCAAGTTTCTGTTGTATAATCTGACAAAGGATTGGATTGGAAAATATGACAATGACGTAATGCTAGTTTTTGTCTAGCTGGGAATTTTACGAGAAACAATTGTGGAGCCTTATTATAGCAGATGTTTTTAGAACATTACAGCAACATATTTTTGGAACGTTGCAACCTAAAATCAGAACCTGTAGAACGATCACTGAATGTTCTGAAGGTTCTGTGTTAGCTGGGTCTGTACATGAAACAGAATTGACTGAAGACATGATGTAATTAAAGTGCCTGTCTCACAGCTAACACTATCTTCACAGTTTTGTTAACAATAATATGAGTTTGTGAAGTCTTTCCTTTGGAAAGAGGAAAGACAGAAGTCTTTCCTTAGTTAGTTGAGCTACTGTGTTGAGGCAGTGAGCTTTAAACTTGCCAGGACGTTTTATTGTTCTTTCTTTCAAGAGACCACCCTAGCTGAGAAGCTAATATACAATGTGTGAGTAAACTGAAGAGGTGAAGAATGATAATGAAGAATGTCCCAAATGCAAAGTATGAGAATTGTAGCTACAAGCTTAAGATTCTGTATGATCATACCAGTTAACATGTACATTTGTAAAGATATTCTTATGTTATCATTAAAAACTGTGATAAAAGTTTTTTTTTTTTTCTAATTGACAGATGTTGAATTAAGACTTAAGATGTGATAATGTTGCAGGTTACAAGGTAGGCTACATGGCGTGTCCAGAGTCAACACCCTCAGCTGCTATCTGATCACAGATGTGCCTTAAACTCTTCCAGATGTTCCGTGACTGGGTCAGGACAATAAACCCACTAGAATCTAGATGAAGAAAATGGCTTCCTATTCACTATACTCTCTATGAAAAAATGGTTCTTCAAGGGAATTTGGATGGTTAATAGTACTAGCATGCAAAAATCATTCTACTTTGAGTATAACATGGTGTATGCCTATTGCAATAAAGCAAGTGCCTCCAGTATGTGCATGTTGGAAATTTGATGGATATTAAGGACACACATTTTTTTATGACCCACCCTTTTATAATTAGTTAGAAAATCCATAAAAAATGAGAAAATCCTGACTGAAGGCAGCTGGTTAGATGTTACACTCTTGTAAAAAAAATATTATTTTCCCTACAATTTTTTTCCATTTTTCTGATTCTAAATAAAAATATCATTGAGCTCATTGAAAGTCACTGCAATTTGGTAGCAAACTCAAATAGCATGATACATACTGGGTATCGTATTTTGTACCACAACATTGCAGAATTCTCAAATCTGATTGGTTAGAAGGATTTGATTAATTTTCTATAAAAGCTAATTCTCAAAGACTTATAAGGCAGATGCTCCACATAATCAAAATCTAATACTAAATGGATTAAAAAAAACGTGTTCTTATTTAACAAAGAATATATACTCGTTGATATGGCGATACTTTCTGTTAGGAGACATCTCTTGAACGTTTTCTGGAAGGAGTCTCCAGTGTCAGCACTTTGTAGCAGTTTTCTGCCACAGGAACGTTTTCAGGATAGAAGCTGTTGCACTTTACAGTTTCTTGGTAACATGACAAGCTGCATATTTTTATCTTATAACTTCAAAAGAGAGAAAAGAGAGGCTGGTGAGGGATCGACTATTTATCATTGCTGTAACATAAGTGATAACAGGAATTAACTTGACTCATGTTCCATAACATTAAATATTTTTATAATTATAAACAGTTAAAAAGACATTGTTCATTTAATACATTTTCATTTTAAAAAATTGTCAGTTGGAAAATTGTGTATTGCTATTCCTATAAAAGAATGCTTTTTTTCCCCTTTACATACTATCCACCTCTAGTGACTAAAACTAGAGCATATATAACAATTCATATCCATTTAAATGTGCAGTGCTTGTCTTTGCATACAGAAACATTCATATACAGAAGTATTATGACAATTCATTCTGACTCCTTCAGACAGAGGCCTAAAAATCATTGATGTGTCAGTCAGACATGTTCCATTCCTCTGTCTTTCACACGATTGTTTAAATTTTATCATACAGCCACATTCTTCAGTTCATTCTTAGTCAACTAGCTAACCTGCTGAGCCGGTGTAGGTCACTCCATATAGGGTTAATGTATGTATTGAAACCGATGATGATTCATGTGTGGAATGCGGACACATGCTGTGGTATGGAGCCGTATGAATGGTCATAAGGAGCTTAAAATTTAATCCTCCGTGTGTAAGTTGGTTCTCATACACAGTGGTGTTCATGTCTCAGTCAAGTGGTTCAGACCACCAAATAGAAAACCAACGTTCACATATTCTTAAAAAGAACAATAACTACATCTGTTCTAATGTCATTCACGTCGGAGAATTGTCCTTAATTTTGTCTTAATCATGATAAATAGCTCCTTTCTTGCCTGTGTCTGGTTGATCAAGGTCTTGGTCATGATGGACTGCGGCATCTTTTGAAAGGATCCACTCACACTAATGAAGTGACTCATGAACATTATTATCTAGGAACCAGGGTGAAAGAGGGAGACACTTCTCCTGCAATACTTAAAGGTGCAATAGTCGATTTTATTTATTCCGTACTTCTACAAATAACCATGGAAGATATGTAGAATGTGATAAACAATGCATTAAGCCGTGGCCTTAGAAAAGTGTATTAAGTCACTGAGAAAACCAGGAATGCTTGTTTGTGTTTAGATGCATGTCCTGTCAGTCATTTTATAGACACTTATGCGGGCCTCTGTAGATCCTGGAAAAAAAAAAACGAATCTTACCTAATGCACCTTTAAGTGTGCTACATTTAATATCCCAAACACCCTCTCACGCACACACAGACAGACAAGGAGTGAACAGGCAAGCAAAATATGGGTTTATTAATCTTGTCATAAACATAATGTCCTATTGTGATATTTCTCCTTATATGTATGCCTTAAAATATTGAGTTTCTTGGTTATATTCTAAGCCGACGTGAGAGTTTTTAGAAATAGTTTTGAAGTCTCTCTGAAGATCTTTGTTTGAAGTGGATCATTTTTCCAAGCCCCCCCCCCCCCCCCCCCCCCCCCCCCCCCCCCCCCCCCATTTTGTAACAAATTTCTTTGCATTTATGACCAGCAGCTCAATAAATGCTGCCGTTACAAATTAACTGCCCCCAGGCAAGCCTTTCACCCAAGTTGGCATCAGTGTGTCATCCACAGTTGCAAAATAATGTCCGCAGCCTTGTCATCATGTGTAAACATTTACAGCATGAATGAATGCAAATCTGTCATTTAGGCAAAGCAATACATTGTTCAGTAAACCAGTTGGCTGGCTTTATTTTTCCAGTGCCATCTTTCAGTCTGAATTAGAGGTTCATTTAAGCCTAATAAATCATAATAATTAAAATGATTGATTTAAAAAAAAACACATCTGAAATAAAACCCGTATTATTTTAGAGTAGTAAGATGACTGCTTTAGTCTCTTCTTGGAGCGCTGATGAAGCCAGGAAGCATATAAATACTGACATGATGGTGACATTTTGCTGGTCCGTATGAGGAGACAAAAGGCCTAGGCATGACACTATTTAGTTACACTAATGCATAATTCAGTGGTAAATTGTGTAAAGTCGGTGATGTGTGTGTCTGTGTGTTTGCTTCTGTGTGTTATATTCCTGAGACCCACCATGTGCTTTTCATTGTCGGATCAAAGGCGAGACCCGAGGCCCCTGTCTTTCTAAATTGCCATGTGTGCGTATATGTGTGTGTCTCCATTCTTCCGGGCAAAGAGCTCTCCCTTTAGATCAGTTTACACACAGACACGCCTAGTGCAATTTCCACCTCTGTGCAACAAACACCACAAGTGCACTGGATGTGATGATTCTCATCTCTCTCTCTCTCGTTTTCCTCTCTTTTCTTCCCCACCTACAGAAGTGTGTTTTTTTTTTTTTGGTGTCGGATGGTCAGTCATTTAAGGATGCTGTGCTCTGTTTTCTTTGACTCTATGAACTACCAGTAATTATAGACTAGTGTGTATTCATTCGGTTGTTGGGATGAAGGGAGTGGAGGAAATATTCATGTTATTTTATAGCAATTAATGTTGAATTCTTGTTTATTTTAATGTGCTTATTCTAATATGGTATACATTTTTTTAAGTATAGTAAGCTTTTTTTTACAGGGACTCGTATGTTGTATTTGCATAAATGGCTTAAAAATGTAAGTAAATTTTTGGCGTGGAGAGAGAGCCATTTATTTAGCAGTTATAAAGGGAGTCTCCAGTGTCAGCGCTTTGTTAAAAATCCGTTCCTATCAGTTTTCTGACACGAGAAAGCCTCCAGGACTGAGGAGTTTATGGTTTCTTGGTAACATAACTTCTTCTGTTTGAACAGAGGCTGTTGAGCGAACAACTGTTTAAAGCTGTTATAACGTAAGTGACAGGAGCTAACCTGTTTCACAGATGTTCCACAACATTATACGTAACTATAAACAGATAAAAAGTATGGTGTGTCATTGTTTAATAAATAAAATTTGTTAGAAGTGCCGCATTGCTGGAGCATAAGAGGAATAAAACACTTCAGTATGTGCTGTTATTAGAAATTAATCAACTTCAGAGCCCCATTGGGTTTATTCCTTGCTTACTGAACCAATATTACAGGGTGTCCTGATAGTCTCCATACAGAGGGGAAATGAACACTTTTTAGTAAAATGTCTTCCAAAACTTTTTATACATATTTTATATTATGTTTTTTTTTTTTTTTCAGATAGCCTTTAAAAATGCCTTTGACAAAAGAAGAGCGTATGAAATCATTCTCATGGCTGGATCAGGAAGCTGTTTCAAGGTTGCGAAATCAGTATTCATTAAAGTGCAAGCTTTGGGTTTGGTTTGAATTTGCAGGGAATGTTAATATGTGTCTAAAGATTCAGGCACCGATTCTATAAATCAAGCTCAATGAGATCTAGACATAGAGCTCCGCTGTATGAACTTAGATACTTGGATAAATGATATTACATAGACAGCAGGTCGAAATATGAACACTTATAGCTTAGACCTGATTAGAAAGTCGCATCTCTTCAGGTTCAGTAGAAACGCTGAATTTGAAAAGACTCATTGTGGATCCTTATCTGAAGTGAGTTTGTGATGTAGGGTGCTTGGGAAGAGAGCACGCTTTGATGGGGCTGACTGCTGATCTCTGATGGATTGTGATTGCTGCTTTTACCTCCGATGAATCTTCAGTGAAGGGACTTGGGGCCGGTGGAGTGGAAGATATTTTACTTCTACATGGAGAGAAGGCATAAATGATGTGAAGACACTTGACTGTCTGAAATGTTTAGTTAGGACAATGCTACAGTGTCTCCACTGTGTAGCCCAATAGAGTTATGAACAGCAGTCAGCCTTGAGTGGTCTCTTATCCAACAAAGTGCAGGACAAGAGCGTGTGGCTTCTGAATGCCCTTATAAAACTTTTACTTTTACAATTTTTGATTTTAGTAGCACACCCTGAGGTTTTGTATAAACCATGATGCATTTTAGGTTTTCATAGTCAGAAAAAGTGCCTGTCTCATAACTCGAACCGGCAATGATGCACTGTATTAGAAGTTAGCGGAATAGATAGAATAGAATAGAATAGAATAGATAGCAGTGTTGCGTGCAATATGCTCCAATATTAGTCAGCATATTTACACTTTATTGTTAAAGTTTATCTGATTTTTCCCAACTCATCGTTTACCATTAAAAAAAATTTCGATAAAGCATAAACGAGTCTTGAGAGCCACGAGAGTCCTGAGAGCCACGTGTTAATAGTGAAGAGTTTAGGACACTTATGCAAATCATACCATATTAATTTATCGATTGGGTCATCTCTCGTTTTATTGGGGAGAAAAATCCCAAACTTGTGGCATATTTTGGCTTGATAACTCGTACTAGTGTACTCTGATGTCAAATTGCCGAGATCCTACACAATGTGAGTGAAGGTTGGCAGGTCTGGGAATATAATATAGTCAGAGTAAATATCACTGGATATCATAGCAGTGTAATATCTTGTAGAGAAGATTAAATTATTCTATCGTACAAGCCTGTTATATAACTCATGGATCTCATGCAAGAGTAAAAAAACACTGATCAATTCAAAACTGCTTATTTATTGTCAATTTTTTTAGATAATCTACCGATAAGACGACTGTGTTTGGCATGTAAAATTTCACTTCCTAGTTCGAAACCATGACTAGAGTAGTGTTATTGACATCGTCAGTGGACATGGCAAGCAATACTTTTCAAGAATGTGATGTTAGACTTAAAATATGAAAGCTCATCAGAGGAAGATGAAAAGGAAGAAGGGACGCTAACTTTTCTGCTAGTGGAGCAAAAAAAACAGAATATTTGGACATATTGTGTCTGAAATGTCACTCGATATTAGTTTCTTGTTTATCGAGCTGTTGTATAAAAGCAATATCACGCGAACAAGACTGCGGTTATACTGAGTAGCAGCACGGCTGTGATTAGTTACAGCACTCACCCTGCGACCTCGTGCCTACGGCCGAATCACAGCCGTGCCGTTATTCCGTATAACCGCACTCTTGTTCGTGCGATATTGCTAAATTATACCTGTGTGACTGTTAATAGGTTCAATGACCTGCTTCTTAATTTCACCAAGTGCCTACCAGTCTAAACCAGTCTTGACCGTGGCATGTAAGACCACTTTATAGTGGCCGTTGATTCTGAAAGAATGAATTTCCACAGTTTTACTCTACATTCACAGCTGAGCAAAGACAATGGACACATGGACGTGGACAGTCTTGTGCAGTCCCACTACCACAATAACAGGCTTTTTATTGGAAGCTGAGAAGCTGACAGCACCGTAAGTGACTCAAAACAGAAGGTATTTATGTAGTTTAACTGCACAGGAAGGTTCAGTTGTACAATGACATCTTGGTTTAGCTAAGTGCCTTTTGTTGGTATTTCTCAAAATTTGGGCCTCATGGAGAGTCGTGGTCACACTTGTTTTCATAGGAACTAGAGCAAGACCACCAGAATAGTCCCAGCAGGGCTCTTGGATGAGGACAAGAATGAATTTTTGGTTGCTGAGCACATTATATTGTAAGCAGTTTCAGAAAAGCTGTTTCACTAGGATACTATAAAAAAAACATGTTTGGTAGTGTAGTTAAGTGTGTTCATAATTGAACCCTTTCATGTATTATTTAAAAACAAATAATTTAAAATCATCCATATTCTTTAGACTTTTTTATGACTTAAAAGTGCATGTCAAAAATAAATTGATTGCTCATGTGTAGGAATACAAGAAAAAAAGGGTAACAGTTATACCTGGAAAAAAAAAATCAGTATGTTGTTTACAAATACAAATTGTTAACACGCAGGTCTAAAATGTTTAGTGTTGATTTAACGATAGAAAATATCACTTTTTAACAAAAGGTAGTAATCTTCTTGACATGTAGAAAATAAAGATTTAAAAAAAAAGTTCAATAAAAAATTGTGTAGAAAGTTTGTAAAGATACCAAAGAGAGCGACACAAATCAGGATAATGATTTATGCTAAATTACAATAATGGTCTCAAATGATTTGGAGGTCATTTGCATCTAGTATTTTCCTGTATGAAAGGATTAAATGTCTGTAATTGTATCAAATCACATATATAAATGGGAGCTCATAGTGTAGAGCAGATTTAGCTATGCTAAATTATTGCTCCTAATGCTCTGTTTTTGGTGCAAACCTGAGAATTCCTATTTGAATTAAAAACTAGAATTACACACTTTTCAAATGTCAAGATGGACACGTCTATGGTAAAGCCCTTGTTGCGTCACCAAGCTTCCATCATCATACTCCAGCACCAAGTCCTGGGAAGGCTGTGGATTCAGTTCCTCCTAGGAGCTTTAAACTCTTCAGTGCCATTTTAGATTATTTTGATTTACTAGAGAATGTGAGCTGTGTATGTTCTCCTGTGAGCTCAGAAGTTATTTTATGAGTGATCTGGAATAGCAATATGTGGTTCCACGTTTCAGCTGAATGAACCTGTTAGGATCTATTTCCATTATGGAAAGAAAAACACCACCAGTCACTTGAAAATGATTGTCATTTGCGTTAGATGATATCTCAAGACTTTCACCTCTCAAAATAAACCTGGGTTTGGTGGTTCACTGCCCAGTTAACCACGAAGGTCTGGAGAAGTATTTTTCATGGGTCTATGCTGGATTTGTCATGCC
This sequence comes from Pangasius djambal, assembly GCA_022985145.1. Lineage (NCBI taxonomy): Eukaryota > Metazoa > Chordata > Actinopteri > Siluriformes > Pangasiidae > Pangasius > Pangasius djambal. Next base: position 6,259,638 of record CM040995.1, on the reverse strand, counting down.
ACCCACATTAGGCAGTGCTTCATCTTTGACTATTCTAGACAGCATTAACCATGCTTCTAATGTTTAACAAAACAAAAAAAAAAAGGTGCACCAATTGAGCCAATGAAGACTGGAGGAACTTCAGCTTACGCAAAAGTCAGAAGAATTCGAACAAGCGAGAACAAGATTGTTTCATTTCATTGGCATGACCGCTAACCCTGTCCGGAACCATAACTGAAATCTTTGTGGGAATTTTTCAGGGAGCTCCAACGGCAGGATGTTTTGTGGTCTAGGGGGGGAGGTCTCTAATAGTTAAATTGATCCCGCCCCATTCCCACCCATGTACACAAAGCTCCACCCCAAAATTACAGTGGTTCAACGAGATTTAGCATACTAACTAGAGTTAGCATTAGCAAGGATTGTCATGACATCACTGTACTTGGACATTCAGCTGCTTGAAAGCCGAGTTACAACTCTATAAACATGCAGCTTCTCCACTTAATGATTTAGGAGGATGTGAAGGGGCGTTGTGGGAGTGTCTATAAAATGACTGACAAGAAGCCAATACACATACAAACAAATTTCCAAACTTTTTATTTTTAAGCTTTGTAATACACTTGTTCTGACACAATGGCTTCACCTACTATTTTTGATCATTTCTGCATACTTTTTTCCACGTTATTTTTACTAATATGAAATGAAAAATATTGACTATTGCACCTTTAATTTAACCTTTACAGTCTTAGAGGTTAAACTCTACTCTTACAAAATAATATTGTGGAAAAAAAGGGCTTATTTTTCGCACATGGAATGTACAAAATAATGTTGTTCAGCTAGCGCAGACTTCTTCCTTAACTTGCAAAGCAGTATATTCACTGCCGTATTAACCTTGCCTTGTCAGAAGCATGTCTAGCAGAACATAGTTCTGCGCTTAGGGGTGCTTAAGGAACCGGTCCGTTAAAAATACTGAATAACTGACCGCTGACTGTTACAAAGCGCTGACACAAGAGACTCCTTCCAAAATGCTTGAAATGAACGGTAACGCTCTCCACCGCTAGGCTAATGGATAAATGCGATGATATAACATCAGAGACAAAAGCAGCTGCTTTTCAGAGCTTCGTTCTTCATCTCACCTCTCATTCATGTATAAGTTTTGTTAGCAGACCAGGCGATTAAAACATTTGAAACAGTCGGTGACGCATTCATAATGCCAAATGTGAACGGCTGTGCGTCTGGGCTATCCACTTGTGATCTGATCACCCAGGACGCCTGTTAATACCGGGTGAACGGCGCCAGTGACCATGTAGTCCACTTGTGTGCCTAAGTACATGAGGCTCTCAGTCCTGTCTGTTCTGTTATAACAGCTCTGTCCCGAGGCCTGGAGAACCCACACTTGATCCCACCAGACAAATGAGAACAAGCTCTCTTTAAACATAATACCCATTCATCGTTGTTAGTACGGATAGGAAATCCAGTCTGTTAGTCTGTCAAAGTAAAAGGATCCTGTATAGCAAGTTGCTAAGCAGTTTCTTTTGTTTTTGACTGAACTGAGGCGTGAAGTTTAGTCAGATTGTAGTCTGTGACACTAGACTGGGCTGATGTCTTGAATTTAAAATAACTTGTCTTTTTCCCTGAGAGATCCCCCCCCCCCCCCCCCCCCCCCCCCCCCCCCCCCCCCCCCCCACACACACACACACAAAAAAAAAGGACATAAAACAATGTGTTGTATGTGATTATAGCAAGCGGGTTTGTGAGGAAATGTCATTTTAATCTCACTAAGGGTCTCAGTTCTCTCCTTGGGGCTATGGACGACTTTGACCACGAATACTCTCCAAAATCAGGGCACCTCAGGGCTTCTCCAGGCAGTTAAGCATCCATATAAAGGTTCCCATGACTGATTTCACAGCAGACAGAAACCTGCTGGCAGAGCGTGTGGTACTGCTCCTCTGTTTTCTTGCTAAGACCTTTTTGGTCACTTCATTTTTGGCTGTTTCCTCCTGCTGGTTCTATCATTCAGATATTGAATGTATATTTATACTTAACATCACAGAGATTTCGTTTTTGCATCTTTTTGACATTTAAGGACATTTAAATTGGACCAGATGACTGGAGATTTTGGTCAGTAAACACACACAGTCAGTGAATTATATTAAATTTTAATGTTGTTTTTCTCAGAATGTGTGTGTGTGTGTGTGTGTGTCATTAATTCAATATGCAAAATGTTCTCAATCTAAACAGATAAAAATATTAGTATACAAACTTGTCCGATTATTTCGGAAATATAAATCATATAATAAATGTGTTCATTTATCAGGTTAAAACAGTACATGATGACACAGATGACAAAGTTGCTGTTCATGAACTCAAGGCAAAACTAATGTAATATTATCATATCTTAATATAACTTGAACAGAAGTGAACATTAACTCCCACTAGCATCAGATGCCAGGTCAGAAATAAAACGCATGGTACACAATCCACCTTTTTTAATCAGCTGGCTGCTAGATAGTGTATCTTTCACTTTATCTTTCACTCTATTACTGACCTGCCTACATAAACAAATAGCCAGAAGCCATTGGATTTAACAGATGCGTGATCTTCCCCTCATCTGTTTTTCATATCACTTTATTAGACACGATGCTGATTCTGTATCCTGGTCATCATACAGATGAACAGCTTTTTTTTTTCTGTCACACCTGACTATTAATTCTCTGACGTCGAATTGTGAGTTCATTGAATTAACCATGAACTCCAATCACTGATGCCACAGATACAGTTTTATATAATTAGCTTAATTATTAACTGCACGTTCCAGGGTCAGATAAATTATGATTATGTCCTTATACAACAGTGCTATTGAATTGATGTTGATAAATATTCTGTACCATAATGTCTGGGGCAGTTGACATTAATACACTCGTTCTGATACATTATCATTTGTATAGTAACAACTTTCACAGGGAGTTGTATGGCATACGCTCCACATAAACATTTAAAAACCTTGGGGTCATTGTTGATATGGTGAAGCTTTCTGTGTGTAGCATTTTTGGAAGGAGTCTCCAATGTCAGCGCTTTTTTTTTTTTTACTAGCTTCAAGAGAGAAAAAAAGAGGGGCTGATGAAAGAACAACTAAAAGTTTTATAGCTGTTATAACGTGGTTGATAAGAGGATCTAACTTGTTTCGTGGACGTTAGTAACAGTAAAGTGACTGTTCACAGATGAAATGTATGCCGTGTCTTTCTTTAATAAATAATAATTGTTAGTGTTGGTAAATTGCTGTGGTATAAGAGGAGTAAAAGACTTCGGGATGTGCAGTTCTTGGAAAATCACACCACCCCAGTGTGTTTTATTCCTAACTTGCAAAATACACTTATAATAAAGTACAGGAAGTGAGACGAGCGTGCTGACGGACTCGCATCTGACCTTTAGCATACTAATTATTGAACAGTATGACTCCAGTTCTGTTGAAATGTCACTCAGTATGAGGTCAACCACGCCTTTTCAAAATCTGTATATTAAGCTAATATCCAAATTGATTATATATATATATACAGTAAGTCCCTGTTTTATTTACATTTGCTGGCCAAATCACTATCAGTTCTAATACACTATAGTGTACTTGGACTTTAATGATTTGATGATAAGTCACTTTTGAGTCTCTCCACCTCCCAGGTATTGATGTGCACAGTGGGGACAGTGGGATAGCACTACCTGAATGTCTGAAGCATTAATTGATCATGTGCCTTAGAAGTCTTCTAAGTCCAGACTGGGTTTTTCTCAGCAGCTCATGATGATTGAAGATAATGAGACTGAGCTGGTGTACTGGCTCCTCTGCACCGCTAGCCCAGAGGGAATCCGTACGCATGATTTAATGCATTTTCTTGTTGAATAAATGCTAGCATGCCTGACTGGGTGTATCAAAACACTGACTCGGCATGCTTCTCACTTAAACAAACTGCATGGATACGTCACAAGCAAATGGATGAGATAAAGATGTGAGTAGTGTCCATTTTATAGTCACAGTCACATTCTCCAAAAATTGTTTGAATACGAAACCAGTGATGGAATAAACAATCACTGGCCATAAATATTGATTGGCAGAACAGATGCAAGTTTATAAGTCCAAGTGTGACTTATGGCTGTTAGATAGTTTTCCCCAAATTATCTGTATTGTATGTTTTTAAAGTCTAGTAGGCAATCAGTTTGACTGCACAGTATGTAATGCTTATGATCTGTTATTTTGTCAATGTAGCAATCAAGTTTAAATCAATTTCACTCATGTACCTGGGTATTCCTGCAACAGTGAGGACTCGGGCAACTAAATCTCAATGTTTTTAAGAAATAAACGCGATTGGCTCCCAAGTGACACAACAGAAAAGCATTCTCTCTATGGTCCAGAGATTACCAGTTCGAATCCTGAAGAAGCCACTGTTCTGAGAGCAAAATTATCTGTGCTGTCTGGGTGGGAGGGCTGACATACTCTCTCTCCCCTGTCAATCACAGCAACACTAACCAATGTGGGTTCATGTATGCAGAAGAGGGCAGATAGAACTGTCCTTCAAGTGTGTTACACTGCCCTGTGATGCAGCATGAGCAGCAGTTTGGGGTTGGGTTTGCGAAAACGTTATATGTGACCGCACAGACCAAGCCCAAACTTTTTTTTTTTTTTTAATATAGAGGAGATATTTTATTACTGTCTGTTGCTGGAAAGCATGCATGCATCCAGTAATTTGGGTATGAATAGCTTCTTGATGATCATGATAATGATCTTATTTTGTTAGAAGCAGTACGACTGTACTGACATTGCTTCTGTACTCTTTGCTCCTCCTCATTCACCAAGAGGTTCTTCTCATTCTCATTATCTGTTCCTCATTGCTGTTCTTTCTACGTGTCATATCTGTGCTCTCGCTGCAAGATTTATTGCCAGTCATTTTGAATATGCTGGGAAATGTTGGGACATGTGCAACTTCACCAGAGGCCTCACTGACAGAGAATGTTATCTGAACATTCAGTAAGTATTTAAAAGATTATAATAAGCTGACGGCTGTAATGTTCTAAAGATTATTCCACAGGGTTTAGGGATGCTTACAAAGGTTATGTAAAAACGTTCTCAGAACACTCAGAAAACCTGACTGAACATTATTGGAACCAGTAATGAGAACAATGAATATTTAGAACTATATTGCTAAAATTCTGATAAAATTTGACAGCAGTGGAACCGCTTTTAAAAATAAAAATCTATATTTAAAAACGTTGCTCAATTCCTTTTTTGGATTGGCCAAGGATTTGGACCAATCACATCTGAGATTACTTTGAACCTTTAACATTGAGAACGTGTTTGCTAGTTGACTGACTTGTGCTGATTGGTCTGTTATATTCTGCTATGTTAATGATTGAATAGCTGAGCATATGAAAAGGCAATTTGAGGCTCAGATACAGAAATCCCAGTCACGTCGACCTGTTATAAATGTGAGCTAGTTTCCTAGCAGTTAACTAGCTGGCTTGCTAACCAGTTGACTTAAAGCTAGGGATGAGCAGTACCACTTATTTTCTTTTTGATCCGATACGAAGTACTTTCAAGGCAAGTATCGGCAATATTGATATTGATACCGATACTTCTATGAAATATTTTATAAGTGATTTTATGGTGTCTTTTGAGCCATCATTATTAATATTAAATAAACTGCAATAGACACGAGTTCTTTTTTTGCTACATTTATTAAAAAATACTGAACACTATTAATCAAAGAGCAACTTGTATAACAAACACATTCTACAAACCGTTTTCAATATTTGTCACATAATGTTTCAACATTTCTTCCCTTTACAGGTTTTTGAGATGAAACAAGTGAATGTTGACATTAACATTTTTCCTCCTGAGCCTTTTTTTTTTTTCTTTGACTGATCAACTCTCTTGCTTTTGAAAAATAAAATAAATAAAACCTTGATAAAAGTCAATAGACTGGAATGCACTGAAAATCAAACCAGGGATGTCTGTGAGGCTAGAAACCCTTTAAATTATTTAAATGTCAAATCAGCTGAACTTCAGGTTGGATCTTACATTTAAGTTAGAATCTTCATTTGTGCATGTACTGATATAAACAGCCAGTCTGTGTAAAACGTTAAATGATCGATTTAGAACTGATTTATACGTTTTTGTGAAGGAACAAGAGAACGTCGACATTTTTCCCCTTTAGCCTGTTTCTTCTTTGAAAAGAAATTCTCTCAGAAGGGACAGATGATGCAGTGATTCCAAGATATTTTTCTGCTAGTTTGCTGAGAGCTGGGAAGGTTTTTTTTTTTTTCATGATTTCTCCACCAAACTAATGGGGCTTGGTTTCGGGGAACTATTTTTTTCTTCAGCATAGCAAAGCGTTTCAATTATAGAATCACTGCTTCCTGATTGTTGTTGTTGTTGTGCTGATAGAACCTGCAAGTCAAAATCCCCCCATATGCCTCCTTTAGCTGTAGATGATGCAGTATATGGGGTCACTGGAGGAGTCACTGTCACTGATGAGGCACAGCTTGCTGTAGGTTCTGACACAGACCTTAGGATAGATGTTGAGGTAGCTTCTAGTGGTGCAGCAGCCTCTACATCTTTGTCACGAAATGCCAGGCGCTGAAACCTAATGTCAAGAAAGGTGCTGTGTACGGTTTCAATCCCACGGAATCTACGCTGACATTGCTGTGCCAGTTCTGCAAAAGAGCTACCTTGACGCTCACTGGCAGCAGTTGCTCTAAGCAGCAGTGATAGTAGAGGAATGACCTTTGAGACAGAAATGTGTTTTTCTGCTGATACTTCACATGTTGCCTCCTCAAAAGGTTTCAAGGCCTCAATTATCAGGTGGATAACGGACCGCTCTTCATTTGTAAAGCACAGGTCACTCTTCCCAAGTAAACAGAGGGCTGTGGTAACTGGATCCATTTGTTCATGTAGCCTCTCCAACATGTAGAAAGCTGAATTCCACCTGGTTTCAGCTGAAATAATCAGTTTATGTTCTGCCACTTTCAGTTGATTTTGTATCTGTTTAAGCTTCTCTGTGGCTCTTGTGCTGTATTGGAAAAATGATACAATACTTCTGCATTTTTCCAGCAGGTGAGAGGTCTCAGGAGATGCTTTTATTGCATCTTTGACCACCAAGTTTAATGTGTGGGCAAAACATGGGTAATGCCTTATGTACTGCAGAAACCATATTTGCACCGTTGTCTGTGACAACTGCAAGCACCTTTTGAGTTATGCCCCATTTTTCACTGCACTTCATTCTGCACTAATATTGTCAGCTGTGTGCTGTAGACTGAAATGGCAGGTTTCTAGCACAAATTCCTGCATTTGCCAGTTGTCAATAAAATGACAGGTCACAGTTAAATATGCCTCTGTGGACCTTGAGGTCCACATATCTGTTGTGAGAATGACATGGTTTGCATGTTGTAATGCTGCCTTTACTTTGGCTTTACAATCAGCATACATGCTGTTAATTGTGCCCCCCATCAGCTTTCTCCGGCTAGGGATCTGTTAATGTGGATCAAGAATCTCGACAAGAGCAATAAATCCTCTGTCTTGTACAACTGAGCTTGGCTGGAGGTCCCTTACAATCATCTCTCCTATGCTTCTTGTAATTTCTGCTGCTCTCTGTGAGTCATCTATGAAATATAATACATGTATTATGATCTTAAAGCTGTGTTACAGGCATTAAGAATTTATAATGATACTAAGTCCCTCCCAGGTATTACTTGACACTTAAACTATGTAATTTATTTAATAAACATGTTTTAAATTCTATAAATAATATATAAATGATTTCATTAAGAATATCCACCAGATATCAGGTAACAGAAATAGATATAGGCTGATGAAAAAAATGTATAAAAGGTTTTAATAAAAATCCAACTGTCTAAAACAAAATATCCAGTTTAAATGCCTATATGCAGTGTAATATTCTGCTTCACATGAAAATACTGTAATATCTTCATATCTGAAACAATTTGTATTGTACAGAGCATAGCTATGATAAATATGACTCGACTTTTTGTATTCAAATAATCTAATCACCACTTGGTACCTGGATAATGTCCACCTCTCTGAAAGGATTCTGCTAAAGGACTCTGCCTCAAGCCAGAAGATGGGGGTCGTGTCTGTGTTACCTCCTCATTTTTGACAAATGTCACGTGAAGCTTCATCATTATTAACTGGAGTGAAATAACTGAGTGAGCGAATGCTGTTACGCGCTGATACAGCGGAAGAAGATATAGTTCCCATAGACGTTACGATTTAAGTGTATTTATATACTATACGGCATACCACTTCTATGAAAATGTTCTAAAATCACTTGTTTAAAAAAAAAAACAGATAGAATCGATACTTGTTTTTGAGAACAGATTCTTTTGATACAGTGGCAGTATCGAAAATATCGATACTTTAGGATCGATCGGCCCATCCCTACTTAAAGCTAGTTATACTGGGTTATTTAGGATGAGAACATGGGGGTGTTTCCTCATGGTGTTTCCAAATTGTATATATATTTATGTATATTCATGGACCCTGGATTTTGCAACTGTGCCTGTTTTTTTGTTTTTTTGTTCGTTTCTGTTTGCTCATAAAAAATGTATGACATTCATTTTAATAAATAGATTTTCATTAGTTAAAATGAAACCTCTGTGGGTTCATGGGATCAAGAGGAGCTTTTTTTCTGCAATCAAAACAGCTAAGTGACAGTAAAATTGTGTTCTGTGAACTGGATAATTCAACTTTTTCTTGAGTGGAAAAAAGTATCTAAAGATCCCTGTTATTGAAAACATTGCACATGTCAGGAATCATTTTCCTCCTTGAGGCTTCTCAGTGTTTGTTCTCCTCCTAGACAGCCTCATCCCCACCTTCCTTATCCTGCAGCTGGTATTTCCTGAAGATGATTGTACGTGTACTGGGGCAAGATTGGTCGCCTCCTGCCCTGAGATCATAAGTCTTCTGCCTTTCTTTCTCTCTCTAACCTCTTTCAGTATTTCTTTCTCTACCTCTAAATTTTTATATCTTTAGCAAATGTGCTTGGGTCTCACATTGCAAATCCTCCGGTGTGCATGCGTGTGCATGTGAGTGAGCCTCTTTCTCTCCCCTGAGGTCATTTTTGCCCGGCGCTGGTAGTGTGTGTGTGTGTGTGTGTGTGTGTGTGTGTGTGTGTGAGCATCAGCAGTCTGCAGCATGGTAAGTGGCTAAAGGCATTTGTCTGCAATACCGTTCAGCTTTGGCTAGATCGCTTATAAACCGCAGAATTTGATGTGCTTATAACGGCTAGTACAGGATGGTCATGTTAGTTAATGTATGTAGCTTTGGCTAGCAGGATCTACGTGTTTGAATCAGACTTAGCTAGTAGATAATGTTGTGCATCTTTGCAGGCAGACGGTCAGCACTCATGTCACAGGTGGTAATGTATACAATAGATAACAATCACTTCTGGGCTCAGCATGGGCTTTATTAGTCCTGCAGGTGTATGAAGGCATGTGTATGGTTTGTGAGAAAATGCTAAAGTAGGCACTGCAGATGTTACACAGATGTGCATGACTGTGTGCATGACTACATGTATAATATGCTGATCAGTATCAAACTACTGGGTTCCTGCAATTGCAGGATTTTGCGATATGTACAACAGCATAGTCATTAGGGCTGTGAAAAAAATTCTCAATTCTCTCTTTAAATGGTTGTGCATCAATGACAAGATTTCCATAATTGATTTTTATGTGACATCACATATAATTGCTGCTGTTTGGAGGACCGAATATGTCACTGATTGCGGTAATGGTATTTTGTCTGTTATTTATACTGAAAATCAACTGCCCTAATATACTTCACTAAATGCAGTATGGTTTTAACAAGCAGCAATGTTTGGGAGTGGATCCTCCCTGTCATACTGCCTCATAGCTGTTAGCTAGCTTAGTACGTTATCGGATAACTGGGAAGTTTATCTCAGCAGAAAGTTGCTAAAATTAGCTAAATTTAACTAGTTAGTTGTTATCAACCCTCCCTATAAAGACAGAGGTTTTTCTCCTGGTCGTTGTTGCTAGATGGGCTGGTTTGTGTATTTCAGAAACTGCTGATCTCCTGAGTTTTTCACACACAACAGTCTCTGGAGATTACACAGAATGGTGCGACAAACAAAAAACATCCAGTTCTTCAAGCGGAAACACTGTGTTTATGAAAGTGGTCAGAGGGAAATGGGCAGACTATTTTAAGCTGACAGGAGTTCTACAGCAACTCAAATAACCACTCTTTACAACTGTGGTCAGCAGAAAAGCATCTCGGATAGCACATCATGTCGAAACTTGAGACAGATGACTTTCAGGAGCGAGTCCAAAGCTATGTTAGGACATCTGTGGGCATCCTAATGCCTATAAGTAACATTCCACGTGCCAGTCTGATAGTAATGATGATAAGCCATTATTTTTTAGATGATTTTGCCAATTAAGAGCTACACAGTTTTAAAGCTAAAAAGCAAGTGTGTAGCTGAGGATTTGTTATATTTGATATTCCTTCAGGAATGTTATCTGATATCAGCCTACATCTAGTGTTCTACCTTGAGGCTCCAGAGATAAAAGCAAGATCATACTTGCAGAGAATTAATGTTTCTCAAGGTTTTAGGTAAAGTGAAAGAAGCCAAAAAGGTTTTTTTTTTTTTTTTTTTTTTAAATCTCAGTCTGTCACTATCATTGGGATTTATGGTAAACCAGTGTTTATCAGCTCCATGGTTGCTTCCTGCTACATCTCAGAATGGTTCCTGTTTTCTTTAGATCAATCGTTAGCGTTGTCACATTTGTGCCGATTGCCAAGTTCACTTGTCTTGCAGGGAAATAAAGGTTTGCTGCCAACTGGACTTCCAAGCATCTCTTGCTTTATTGGAAGTGTTGTTTATGGTGGTTCTTAGGCAAACAGATGTATGGTTGTAAAATCCCTGGATTCTTAAACAGGGACAGATTTTAAAACATTTCTTAGATAGTTAAGGAAGAATCAACCCTGAACAACTTGCATATTAATTTTTATAATTCAAACATTATCTTCAGTGGAATCCAAGATTTATTGTGTAGTGAAATTCTGACTTGGCGTTTTTGTTTAAAAATTCTTTCATTGACAAGGCGGTCTGTTTGTGGTGCCCAAAGAGACTGATGCAGCAGTGCTTTAGTTATTTAGTCTGTTCACCTCTCTCATCTCCTAATCTGTACACTCTTCTCAGACATAAGGTTCCAAAGCTTATCTCAAAAGGTTCCAACATTCACGCTTATACCACCATCAAAGCCAATGTGCTTGTCATCTTGTAGATCGAAAACTAGCTGAGCTGAGTTTGAGGCTCAGAGCAACTGAGCTGCATTGCATTGTGGAACTTGCAGAACATATTTCAGGGTGGATTTTTCCTTTAAATAAGGACATAATTTAAATCATTTCTTAGCTATTAAATGCAAATACTTATACACACAACAACAAGGAGTGTCTACTGCAGACAGCTTCAATATTCCAGAGTTCTTGGTTGGTAGTAGTTCGTAGACATTTGAGGTTAAGATTATATTTCAAGAGCAAACTACACTCAGACAGAGATAGTGGAAACAGGAGTCGCTGTGTGTAATTGTGTTTTAGTCTTCTTATCTTGGCATTTGTGCCATGCATTATCTGTCTTTAGGAAGTGGATGTGGCTGTGGATTGGAGCTGCCCTCTCCAAGATCGTTATTATGCACCATGTGCTATCACTTTATCTCAGTCCAAATATCTGTACACCGGTTTCCACCCACGGATGTATTTAGGGGGAACTATGGCCACCCACCACCGTCCTACTGAGGTTATGTATAATCTCTTGCACTACGTGCATAGATACAGATAGAGCTTTAACCGGTGCTCTTTGATTCACTGTATTTTTCGTTGATTTGCTACTGCACTTGTTGCTACATGCTCCAGCTCTAGAATACTGGTGTATCGTGGGTTGTAGGTGGAGAAGAGAGGTGAAGGTCAAAACACAAGCAAACCAAAACAAGCTTCTTTTTTTTTAAAAAAAAAAAACAAAAAAAACAGGCCAGAGTCAAAACCAAAGAATGGTAAACATAATAGACTTGAAACAACAAGACTACCTGTATGTCTGAAACCACAAACCATTCACTACTAATTTGTTAGGATTTGAATGGTTAGTAAGGAATAAAACGCAACAGGGCATGCTTTTGTAGGAAGATAATGAACAGCAGGGTGGTGTGATGGTTTCCTATTAATTTCCAATAATAGCATGCCCTGTTGTGCTTTATTCCTCTTATACTACAATCTTTCAAAGCCCCGTCCTGAACTCTTTCCCTTGTTTGCAAACATAAAATTACAGCTTTACCTCTGACGGATACAAAGCACCGAAAACCTCACCATATCAACAAGCACACTTTTTTTTTTTTTAATGTTTATGTGGCATGTCCCCCATACAAGTTCCTGTGCTAGTTAGTTGCTATAGAAATGATGATGTATTAGAACGAGCATATTGATATAAACTGTCTGAGCCATGCAATTACAGAAAATGATTTTGTTTTGATAATGTGTGAATGCGTAATGTGAAATATCGAGTTGGTTGTGTACTTTGTAAACTCTCAGAGAAACACATAGGGCATAGAGTAGGAGCTGGTGTGTTTTGATTTTGGGCGTTTTGCTTTTATTTCATTATATGATGTCTGGTGAATGTATTTTGCTGTATTAATAAATAGTAATAAATGTACGAATAAATAAAGCTATTAAGTACAATGAATTATATGTATTATACTGTAAGTAGTTAAAAATGCATGATAATTAACTCTTGTGGAACTGACTCTAAAATTAGCATTTCTTTAATTTTTTATGACTGTAGAGTTCCCAGATGTAAACTGATAAAGGGTATGTAAAATTAATAAATGAGGAATATTTAGATCTCCCAAAACAATTAAACTGTTTGCTACCTCAAGCTAGCACAAGAGAACAGCACAGGCTAGTATTAGCATTTTTAAATGTAGCTTAAAGTTCAGTCAACTTACCAAATAACACAATAAAAGAGAAACTGTTTATTAAAAACTTTAAAAGCATTTTTTCATTTTCATGTAGCTAGGGTTAAGCTGAGGCAGAACAAAATAGTCTCTGTTAACATTCAGACTCTACTTCCATTTTGTCTGCGTTTACCCCAGGTCTTAGAATAGCAAAAAAAAATAAAAAATTGTTGCTAGCTTTTAGTGGCTTTAAATGTAACTGTTTTTTTCTGAAGGACCTCTGCATTTGGCCTCAGTATTCTTTTTCAGTATTCTTTCTTTTTTTTTTCCAGTATTCTTTCTTTTTTATGCTCATGAAAAGTACAGACAGAGTTTGTACTGGATTTGAATCACATATCGTATTGGTACTCACTTAAATCTCCCTGAGGAAAACTAATCCGAATTGAATTGCTCAAAGTATCTTCTGTTGTTCTAATGTGTCTACATGTACATACAAATACTTAGACGTATACAAATATCTATGCAGTTTTTATTTAAAAAAACTAAAAGAACCAGAAGGTTCCCTTTGGATTACTGAGGTTAAGGTTAGAATTAGGTTTAGATATGGCATAGCATTAATTAGCTGCATCACAAGGATAGTGGCTTTTCTTCCCTTGGCATTTCGACATCTGTGTTAAAAATGGCAGCGAGACAGGCGGTAGTCAGAGCCAGATCCCTAGACTGGCACTTGTGGCATGTGTGGCAGTGACGAAAGACGAAAGAGGTGTGGCACTAAATCCAAAACAGCTGTGTGTAGACGGCGCGTGTTTGTGTGTGTGTGTGAAGGAGCACTCAGGAGACAGGCAGCTTTTTACAGTGTTTCGTTCTTCTTTTACTTTTATTTTCCATATTTCTTCCATGAGCGCTTTTCAGTGCACACATCTTCCGTGTAATTAAAAAAAAAAACAACAAAACACTAAGTCATTCACGAATTGTCACCACTAAGTTTGGCTTTAAGTTCACTCAGGTTCAAGTTGAGTGTGTTGTGTCTACTCTGTCAGCTTTGTCTCTCTCTGGCTCACAGCGTCCACTGAAAAGAAAACACACATAAGTAGGCTGCTGGTAATAAGACACAGGTGGGGACAATCACACGCTACCTGCCAGTTTGACCCGCCTCCTCTGTCCGTCCACCCCTGATGCTCGACTACGCTCCCTCTGCCACACTGCGTTTTACACTTGTGCCCACATTTTGACTTTTCATTTGCCAAAGAATTTGTGTGCAATGATTTGTTTTCTTCTTTTTTTTGTTGTTTAGTCTGGAAAGAAATCGTAGACTCTGCATACACCTATTAATTTCATGCATCTTTTATCTGGATTGGATTATTAGCCACATGTATTTATATTTACAGGCAGATCAGATTATTGATTACGTTATGTGTAATATGCAAATCGGCTCATTTTACCTGACCAGTGTCCTGTGTTATTCCTTGGTGGAAGTTGTTTTAGGGGGGGAAAAAGGGAGTTTTCTGGACATTAAATCGATGAATTGTTCTACATAGGTGTTTTTTAAGGATTTAAAATGAAAAATCATGTTTTTGGATGGGGTGACATTTATTTGCACGAAACATCGAAAAAGAAGGAACGACACAGGAAGTTGTCAGTGTTATAACCCGAATTACAAGTGAATATAAGACTAAATGACTGCAAGTGTATTTACAAGTGTAGTTGCTCATATACTGCATGTGGTTAAAATACACACACACAATATGTACTACATTCCAGTGTAAATATATTTGCGCTGTGTGTGTGTGTGTGTGCGCGCGTGTGCGTGTGTGAAAGGCGAACAGCAGTGCAGTAAGCAGTGAAGCAAATCATCCATAAAAGGAACTAAGGGCTTCTAAACTAATCATTACATCTTGCAGTAGTGTTATTGATTAGTTTTATTTCCTGTCAGCATTTGAGTTCTGCATTACTGTAAAGGGTTTGTTTTAGGCGGCACTGATTATAGTGGACAGAATGGAGTGTAGGGTCAAATGAGTGAGCTGCTAGGTGCTGTTCCAGTGACGGACCTGAAGGTACACCTTAAAGCAGCAGATCAAATGTGAATAAAATTTGTGCTTCGAAAAAGACAGTTTGCTTGAATAAGGAAAAGGCATGCAGAAAGTCTTTTGCTTCCATCAGTTTATTTGTGGACTGGTGGCCGTTTCTCTGAGTGATACAGATGGCCTTGTCTTTGCGTCTATACATTCATAATGTTTCTGAGTAGGTGAAGTACTACAATTTCACTTAAAAAGGTGAATTAGCATGTCAATGAGGTTGGCTCATGTTAGTTAGCGGTGCAGATTATAAACCTTAATGAATTTGAAATCCTGTCCGGTTACCTCATGCTAGCGTGCTAGCGAACAGAACCTGTGGACATACACACGTCTGTATAAATATCACGTACGTTTTTTTTTTTTTTTCTTCCCTATTTGAAGATTTCTATATATGGACTAGAGACATGCTGACTGTATATTCACACCTTTTTGGAGCTACTGTCATTTCCATATATGGACTTAACGACATGCTTACATTCTGTATATGAATTCGAACATACTCCTTCTGTGATCTGTGATCTATAGACAGACGTTACTGTTCATTTTGCTTTACTTTGTGCCAATTTCATCTACCTGGACATTAACCTTGTGAAATAACGAAAGTCATAAGTGTACACACTATTGGAAAATAAGAGAACAGGCTTCTGTCTGAAAAGCCAAAATGGAGAAGTAGAACTTGTTGCTCTTAATAGCAAAAAAAAAAAAGTCTAGCAAACTAGTAAACTGCTACTGCTAACTAGCATGACTGCTGTGTCACCTATAATCACTTGATTTTTTGCTCCATTGTGATGAAGGAAGTAACGAAGCAAAAATAACTTAAAGGAAACTTCCACTCTTAAATACAAATTCAGAATTATTACATTATATTAAATATTTGTGACATGCTTAGCTAATTCAAATTTATAGATTGGTGTTGTACTTTTGTTTTCAGCGACAATCAAGGGGAAGGTGTACAAGACAGTGGTGAGAGCGGCCATGCTGTATCGTTTAGAGACAGTGTCACTGAGGAAGAGACAGGAGTCAGAGCTAGAGGTAGCAGAGCTTGAAGATGTTGAGGTTCTCTTTGGGAGTGACAAGGTTGGACAGGATTAGGAACGAGTACATCAGAGGGACAGCTCATGTTGGACGTTTGGGGGACAAAGTTAAGGAGGCCAGATTAAGATGGTTTGGACATGTTCAGAGGAGGGAGAGTGAGTATATTGGTAGGAGAATGTTGGACATGGAGCTGCCAGGCAGGAGGCGAAGAGGAAGGCCAAAGAGGAGGTATATGGACGTAATAAATGAGGATATGAAGCTAGTGGGTGCGGGTGTTGAGGATGCAGAAGATAGGGATAGGTGGAGAGTGATGATTCACTGTGGCGACCCCTGAAGGGAAAAGCCGAAAGAAGAAGAAGAAGGTGTTGTACTTTTGTTAATCTCATGAGAAGTTAGCGGTTGTTTTCTGTTTTGATGTGACAGATGGACATTGCTGGTGCAGTTACAGTAAACTTTAATAGGTAAAAAATTCCAACAATCTGAGACATGAGCGATAAAGGCCAGGTTTCGCTGTTAGCTCCTGTTTGCTCGCCATTTTCCTTTTAAGTTCAATGTCATTTTAATAAGACGTAGAAGTAGTGGAGAAAACAAATATTAGACTTAACGTTCCAGAATGCAATGTGATGCTGAGTTACAGCAGAGACTCAGCTCGCCTTGTTGGCGATCTATGACATGATGAGCATGATGGCACTGAAAGCTGAAGCTTTGGAATCTGACGTGTTTGAGCAGAGTGTACAGACGAGGAGGTGAGAGAGCTAGGACAGACTAAAAGACTAAAGCGCTGCTGCACTGGTCACTTTAGGTACATCTGATCCCATTGGCTCCATTTTCAGCATGTGGTCAGATAGCATTGCGGGTAGTATAGAAAACCATTGAGCAAAGTGAAAATAGAGCAACACGTCACTGAAAAAACGTTTTCGCAGAATTTTATCAAGGCTACTGAAGATCAAAAATTAATTATAAAGATTAATGTGCAAGGTGTTCAGGATGGACTTTTCCTTTAATGCTGGCAGCCAGGGTGGAGCGAAAATCACATTTTACTTCCCTCAATGGTGAAACGCATCCTCCATTTTTACGACTCAACTCTGCTCAGCCACATCAAAGAACTAAAAGCTATCCTAAGGCTGATACCATGTTACCCATTTTGACTTGACATGGCTTTTAAAGAACTTGTGTATTGTTTGGTGTTGCAGGCAACATAGAATGTTTTTGACCCCATTCAGGGACATAGAGACGTCTCTTCAAAGTCCAAAATCAGATAGGTATTTCAAGCATGCCACAGTTATGTCTAATTCTATTGTTTTCATCTCAGGTAGAGCCTGCAGTCATCTTTTTTGTCCCCAAAACTCTCAACCCCCCACTGCTCTTTGTTCCTAGCGTGAAAAGAAGTTCCACCTTTACAGTAACTTTAGGCCCATTGAAAAGCAATAGACAGAATAATCCCTGGTTTCCTTTGGAACCTTGCAGATGATGAAAGTGCGAGTGCAGCTGTGTGAATGGCTCAGTTCCTGTTCATTATTCTAAATGGCTTATTAGAGTTTCCCTCCATTCTGTGATTTATTGAATGCCACACTTTTAAAGGCATACTACTGGGTGCAATTACTTATATCACATAACATTCTTTTGTATGTAGCTCAGCTAACTGTACCTTTGGTAGCAATCCAAGTCTTGCTTCATAAGGCAGTGTTTTCTTAAGCCTTGCCTTAAAGTTGGATATGACCAAAATAGCACAAACTAAGCACCATAAATTAATATCTTTTCACCGCACATAAGTTTCAGAGGATGTTATTGCACTATGTTACTGCTATTTGGAGGTCTCAAATCAGCACACCCTTTTTGCCCCATTAATCACTTTTGTAACAAGCCTTATTTTAGTTTCTCTCATAGTGTGTTTGTATTTTTCCTTGCAGGATATTAAAAGAGCAGTTTTTAGTTGTTTGTACTGATCTTTTCTGCTTCGGTGATCAGTAGTGCGTAGTGCACTCTATGATAGAATGACATTTGATATTCAGCTCCTACTACTTACATCACATATCACTTGCAGTACACGTACATTATTTATTAAATGTTTAATTATAATTTTTTTAATGTGAAGCATTCCATAAATGACTATTCTAATACATTTTATAAACGCTTATTTCCCTACCTCGATCCCTAAAAGGATTATTTAGCCCAAACTTTTAGGAAATTTAATTCAATAGACTTTAAAAGTATTGGATCTTTGTTGGGACATTTGAGTGTGGATTTTTTTGGGGGGGTTTTTTTGCCTTTGAATATTAGGATGTACAGTTTGAGCACAATTGGGTCCCTGGAGGACTAGTGGTTAGGCCACAGCGCTCTCATCGCTGCGGCCCGGGTTTGACTCCCAGTCAGGGAACCAACCCCAGCCACTGGGGTTGCATGCAACATTGCATTCTCAGTGCCAGTCCCAAGCCCGGATAAGACTGGGGAGGGTTGCGTCAGGAAGGGCATCCGGTGTAAAAACTGTGCCAAATCAAATACGTGGACCAATGATCCACTGTGGCGTCCCCTAATGGGAGCACCCGAAAGAGGAACAACAACAGTTTGAGCACAATTCAAATGATGAGATTCACTCAGATAGCCCTACTAAAGTATATACTGTGGCCAAAATATAAGACTTGTTTGTCTTGGCATTACCATATTACCAAATGACTTCCTCCAGTTTACTGAGCTCATTTATCATTTAGCTTGAAACATGTTCTGAAACAACATGCCGTTATAGGACATGCAGTGTGTGAAGTGAAATATCTAGTTTATGCATCAACTTCTGACATGCAAAACTGTAAATACTTTTGGTTGAACAGGAAAGTATCGACCCTTGCATTTTTTTTTTTTTTTTTTTTTTTTTTTAAACTGCAGCTGGATATTACTTCATTTAAATAATAATTCTTATTACTAGCAATGTAAGGCCTGAAAGTGAAAGGCTTAAAGTCAATTATGTATGACTGAAAAATTCCCAAAATGTTCCCTGTCTGGTTGCTTTTCAGTACCTAACAGCAAAGTAAGGCTCTAGAACTGGAGTCTTGGACTCAAGTCTGGTCTCGAGACAGTTTCTATATTGACTTGGACTTGTCTCTGGCTTGTCATTTGTACTTGGACTTGTAAATATGGTGTTGGTCTCGACCAAGAGTTTGTAAAAATAATGTTTGTGTTGTCTTTTCAGTTTGCATGCACAAAATTTGAACTAAAGGCTTGGCCATGAAAAGGATTTGATGGTTTTCGGTTTAGATCTTGACTCGGTCTTGTTTTCATTTATACTCGATCTTGATTTGGCCTCAACCTCCTTAAGACTCTGTCTCGACTTGACTTGTGCTTGACAATGGCAGTCTTGACTACAGCTCTGTAGCAAAGTATCAGTGATTTAGAACCCAGAAGTAAGCACTAATTATCCACATTATCACATCCGTTATTTTCTTTTATCACTTTTTTTCCACACTGCAGACAAAAAAAATGCAGTGACACCCAAGACTTTCATTCAGTTTTTCCATGTCACTCCCTTAGTGGGCATGTATGTATTACGTTCAAGTACGAATGCAGACACGTATGCAACCTTGCGTGACCCCCTCATATGTTCACAAATACATAAATGCAGAAGTATAAACCTGGCCTAAAATGGGAGCCCCTGGGTAAAACTGAGTATCTACTTAACTGTTACGAGATGTGCCAGTATGCAAAAAAAAAAAAAAAGACTTACGGTACTCAAAAGAGCATAGTCGTTCTGGTACTCTGTACTGGTGAATACCAAGACAAACAAGTCTTGGCCACAGTATATACTTTAGTAGGGCTATCTGAGTGAATCTCATCATTTGAATTGTGCTCAAACTGTTGTTGTTCCTCTTTCGGCTGCTCCAATTAGGGGACGCCACAGTGGATCATTGGTCCACGTATATGATTTGGCACAGTTTTTACACCGGATGCCCTTCCTGACGCAACCCTCCCCAGTTTTATCCGGGCTTGGGACTGGCACTGAGAGTGCACTGTTGCATGCAACCCCAGTGGCTGGGGTTGGTTCCCTGACCGGGAGTCAAACCCGGGCCGCAGCGGTAAGAGCGCTGTGGCCTAACCACTAGTTTGGGCTAAATAATCCTTTTAGGGATCGAGGTACGGAAATAAGCGTTTATAAAATGCATTAGCGCAAATAGTCATTTATGGACTGTTTCCATAGCGAGCATGCATAGTGAGTAGAATAGAAAGTGTTTAATTAAAAAGGTTTATAACAGGGCCATAAAAGTGAACAAAAATGGGACTCTGGGTTATACTTAAATTTCGGGCGCATACAAAAGCAGCAACAACGCAGGTGGCGTTAGTGACACACTAACTGCTTGTATTATGTAAGTCTGGAAGATTTAAAAGCAACATTCACTAGATGGCACGCCAGAGCCAAACATCCCTGTCTGTCAGGTTTCCAAGTCTAACTGTAAAATGTTTAGTGATTTCACGCACAGCGACTTTAAGCATACTGAGTTTGCGCTGTCTTTGTGATTGTTGTTATGGGCTGCATCTCAAATCGAAAACTCCTCGTGACCTCACATTCAAAAATATTTACTAATATAGAAAATCCAGAAGACTAGTACGCCAAACAGACCATTTTTATTGCTGAACCTCTATCTTGTTATAGTGAAAAGACTCATTTAAACGTGGCTTACTGAATATTGCAACACAGCATTTCAAAATAGTAGCACAGAAAAACTGTCTTCGATATGTCTAATATTAATTTGTAAAATAAATGATTGAAACAAAAGTGGAAATTGTGAGCTTCTCTCTCGGGTTTCTGCCCCAATTGTAAATCAGCCGACCCCCACGTGAGGTCACGACCCCTATCTTGGGATCCCATATTGAACATATATAATTATTAAAGGTTGATATTACAAATGAACCTTGAATTTGTAATATTAACTTATTCGTGTGCTTGAAAAGCGCACTAATAAACATTTACGCCTCTTTAATAGAGCGTACAATGCGCAGCAGCAGTGCTGTAAATAAATTTACCGCACAGGCATGCTATAACCACACCTCACTCTTAGTTCAGCTCGAATAGTGTCTGTTCTGCCCACATGGGGAAATGCTTCATCAGCAGAGCCCACACAAGCAATCGTTCACTCGACTCTAAAGCCAAGGGAAGTCAAAAAAACTCTCAAGCTGCAGCTACTTTCAACAGGAACATTAAACCTGTACAATTAGAGGGACCTAACTGAATGGGACAGGAAGCAGAGGAAGTGTTTTTCTCAGTCTAAGTCTCCTAGAGAGGCTGTTGATGATAACGAAACAGCAGTAGCCAAATATGCAGGAAGCATTGCAACAATGCTTTCAGACATTAAAAGCATACCAGCTTTCCGCCAATTACAAGCGTTAAAAGGAGCTCGTGTTTATTTGCAATGCACTTCTGCCAAACTGAATGATGTACGGCCAGTTATTTCTATTGTACGCATTGTAATCTGTAGAAAAAATGGACCAGTGTGAAGGGAAAAAGGAGGAAAAGAGTCATTAGGTTAGCTGAGGTGATATATGAACACTGTTGGTTAACCATTGAAAATGAGAGGAGGAGGCGGAGCTTATCACACGCTCATTTCAGTTACTATTGCTCTTTTAGAAACGAACTGAATCTAACTGAACTTGGTTAGATTCGCTGCATACTGTATATTGTAAAATTGTTTATTGTCTGAGTGTTCAGCAAGAACAAGCGAATCTGAGCCAAACACCCACGTTTGTTAAGGAATTATTACCACATATTTGATATTAAGTTAAATTATCACTATTATTTTAATATTTTGTTTTGATTTTGTTCACACATGTCCAGCTAATGTGAGAGGACTACGTGTTTATTGCAGTACGCCAGGCGCGACACGTGTTTCATGTCATCTACACCAACTGAAGTGGATATTTTATACACAGCACTGCCGTCGAATCTCAATGTTCTCAGTGTTCTTGCTGTTCTCAACAGACGTTAAACCAAAAATCGGTAAGAGATTTAAGGGGCTGCCTGAAACCGAATCATTTTTTAACTCAAAAGCCTTTCTTAGGGGATTAGTCTTAAAGGTTTAGTGATTTTCTCCTCTAACACAGGAAATCACAAAATATAAAAATAACCATACTTTAAAAAAATTCTAATAAATGAAAGAAGAAATTCAGCAGCAAACTGTGAACACATCCTTTCTTTCTTTCTTTCTTCCTTTCTTACATTCTTTCTTTCTTTTGATCTTTCCCTATTTCCTATTTCACTCTCTCTATCTGTATCTCTATCTATCCACCCATCCATCCATCCATCCAAGATCTTTTGCCCTTTATTTCCCTCTTTTACTCTTTCTATTTCTCTTTCATTCTTTTACTCTCTCTCTCTCTCTCTCTCTCTCTCTCTCTCTCTCTCGCCGAAGCAGCAGAATGATGTATTTCATTCCTGGAATTAATCATTGTTCAATTTTTTCCCATTTAATCTTTATTTATCTGTTATAGTCCAGCGTATCCTGATGGCCTGCGTGATAAGACTGAAGAATTTGGCTGAGCTCTCTGTCTCTCTCTCTCTCTGTGCGCGTACGTGTGCGTGTGTGCGAGTGCACGTGATATAAAAACTCACACTGTCGTTCCTCCATCTGGCTGTTTGTGGAACTGCAGGGAAATGAGTTATTAACAGTGTTTTGAGCCACTGTCTCTCATTGGCTGCCACGTATCACCAGTGTGAAGGAGACATATGGACGTGCATACGTTTGCACACGTGTGACAGGCTGTGAAAGTGCATGGGAGAGAGAAGGAGGTCTTTAAAGCTCAGCAGTGTGGAGTGAGCTAATGAGTACAGTGTGTGCTGTAAAAGAACAGGAAAGATGAAATAAGGGAGAATTAAAGATTAATTGGAAACAAATGGAAGCAGCTAATCGTAAAGAACTGTCAGCTAGACAGAAGTGCTACTTTGTCTGGACAGATGTTAGGTGTGTGGCGTAGGCACATCTGGAAAGAGGGACGACTTAAAGAATATAAAGGATAGCCTCCGTCGTTCAGTAGTCTTATGTTAGTCGATTATCCACATACAAACTAGAATCTGTAATGAGAGAGTCATGAATCATTGTGAAGGCTCTTTTCATTGTATCCATTTGTCTTTTCCATCATGTCCTCAGGGTGAGAAACAAAACAGTAATGGTTTTCATCAAGTCGCAGCCAGAAGTAGTCTAGACGTTAGGGATTTTACCAGGGTGTGAGTGATCGTGTGCTAATCCTTTTTTGTTTTTTTTGTTTTTAAATCAGGGCTGCTGAGCTAATAAAACTGCATATTATGTTCTTATGATAAAAACAAAGAGGGAAGTATTAGAGTAGCAGAACTGGGAATGGGTGCATTTACATCGCAGTTACCTTTCCAGGAAGCCAGGGAGTTCTGGAGGAACCAGGGATTGTGAACCATTTCGAGTTCCTGCTTGAAAGACAGAACTTTTCTGTGGACAATGAACGTGCTAACTGGTCAAATACAAACTACACACAATGACTGACCTGGCAAGCCGCCATTTTTAGAAACCTACAATTACTAAAATGTTTTATGTTGATATTTTTGTTCATACAAAGTCAATTTATGCGCAAGTGTATTTCTGGTGGAATATTGTGAACAGTAAAAATGGCCGTGTTAAGCTACATTAATGTTAACATCATATTCACATAAATTATTTTCCTATATTTTATTCCTTACATAAGAATTTGGCAAGAATGGCAGGTCGGATCCCATCCTACAAAACGATGTGGTCACAGAATGTGTGCGTGTTTGCGCGTGCGTGTGTATATGTGTGTGTAAAATTGTTATCAGGGAGACTACTGCAGCCCTCTGGCCCAGTGCCTACTGACCTTCCAATATAAACATCGATAAGAGAGTCATTTTAATTATGTTTGGGAATAAAGGAGAGGGAACGAGCCTTGGTTTCTTTTCCATACGCTGTGTTATTGCAAAATCAGTCTCTCTCTCTCTCTCTCTCTCTCTCTCTCTCTCTCTCTCTCTTATGTTTAGCAATCTTAAATGAAGCTATTCAGTTCATTAACCATTGAGCAAATATGGAAAATGAGTCCAAAATTGTCCTTGTCAAGCTTGATTTAATGAAACTTTCACCAAAAAGCTGACCTAGCAGTAGAAGTGGAAACTAGCATTTCCTCTTCATTCATGTTTTCCTTTATTTTCAACCCTCTTTTTCTTCAAAGGGGCATTATTTTATACCTATTCATAAACTAGCGTAATTAACCATTACTCAAACACCACATCTTAAGAAATTGTATTTTTCTAAGCTGGTTTCTGTTCTTCAGTGATGATACACAGACTCAGACAGTGTCACAGAGACAGCTGTCTTGGACAATCAGAATAACATTATTCCTTTGGCCTAATTTTCTCCCATTCCTTGAGCTCTGTCTCCCAAAATTCGAAGGTGGTAATAACTTTGAAATTAAAATGCGGAATAAAACATAGCCGAATAACCTCATGCAAGTGTATGACTATTTGGACATTACAGAAAAAAGGTGTCTTAGCTACATTATCTGTATTTGCTACATTAGCTTTTACTTCTTAATCTTAGCTGATTGACTACATTTATGGTAAAAAAAAATAATAATTAATTGTGTACATTTGATTTTTTTTTTTCATTTGTTAAACTATTCCTGTCAGGATGGTGCTGACCAAATGAAAGCAGTTCATATACATATAATATGAGCCAAAGATGACTTTTCTTATATTCAACACCAAAGGTAGCTTCTAGGTTCTTCATTCATATCACTATTTATAAGGATATTACAGAAGGATTTCGGAATATGTTGGCAATTGTTGACTTTATGCTATGTTTTCTACTACAACTATTTGTATTACATAAAATTTTTCATAATTATATAAATAATAAAAATATGTACGCTAACAATCTGTTCTGTAAAAGCTTTTTCCTAGAGTGAAGTGAAGTGACTTGTGGCCAAGTACGGTGACCCATACTTGGAATTTGTGCTCTGCATTTAACCCATCCAAGTGCACACACACAGTAGTGAACACACACACCCGGAGCAGTGGGCAGCCATTTTAGCTGCGGCGCCCGAGGAGCAGTTGGGGGATCGGTGCCTTGCTCAAGGGTCTTACCTCAGTCGTGGTATTGAAGGGTGGCAGAGACGCTGGTCATTCACTCCCCCCACCTACAATCCCTGCCGGACCCGAGAATCGAACCCACAACCTTCGGGTTCACCTTCGGGTTACAAGTCAAACTCTCAGACCATTAGGCTACGACTGCCCCCTGTGTGTCTTCATAGTGAAATAAACATTTTAATTCTAGCACCATCCATAGACTAGATATTAGTTTTCTCTGCAGATTCATGCACATCTGATTATATGAAGCCTTATTTGCATAAACAAATGCTAATTTTTGATAAATTCAAACGCAGAATATTAGTAATTGTGATATCTTGTGATAGATTTTCTTTAAAATGTAAAGTGCTTTATAAATAAAATGTATTATTATTATTATTATTATATCTATAACTACTGTTTAAAAAAGTACTCTATTTATATTTAATGCATTGCGTTAAGTGTAAATAGGAGAGGCTTATATAAAAAAAATTTGATATTTTGAAGACCGTTTTGAAGACCCATATTTAAAACGATGAAGTTGCATATACATTACAATCTGGCCATAATCTTTTTAATCTGCAACATTTATCTGTCCATAATCTACTTTTATCTTTTAATCTATAGTAATCTGTTGTGAATAAATGTTCTTGCAGTATTTATTTATTTTTGTTCATGCTGAGTAAATGGCATTTCTCTACTGTGCATTTCCTTTAATTCCCAGCAGTCATTATAACAGATTAAGCACAAGAATATGATGAACACTGGGCCTTATCTCACATCTCTTTTAAACCAAGTTCATACCTAGTTGTGCCATGTGTTGTATCTGGATTGGATTCAGTTGAGATTTTAACCACATACACCAAATCCACAATTAAAAAGTAATGCATAAAAACAAACAAACAAACAAACAAAAAAACGGATTTAAATTGATTGATATATCGTGTGATATGCCGATCTGATAATAATTACAGCCAGCCAGCTTTCTCCCTCACTTCCAGATGTCCTAAGAAAAATTTTCCGGTCAAATACACCAAATTTCCATGGCCTAAAATTCTATAACCTCAGAAGCAAACACTAAATATAGATGAGGGAATGGCTGCTTATAGCTTCTACAATGTATGTGATAACAGGTTTCGAGGACATCATGGTAAAAAGGACATGTCATTCTTTCACTAATTTAAAAAAAAAAAAAAAAAGCCATTTTTGGCCAATTGTGGTATAAGAGGAATAAAGCATGTCGGGAGGTGTTCAAGGAAAATAATCAGCTTCAGGTTGGAAACAGTAGCAATTCTCGATGGGCTGCATCGCAACACACCATCATTGATTTTTTTTTCCTCTATCAGCACACCCAATATATAAAATCAGTGTTTTATTCCTTACATAATCCTCATATTTATCCCAGGTTTAAACAGGGATTTTCTACAACAAAAAGACTAAACCCTTGAGACAGCTTGTGAATACTACATGTGATTGTATTAAGAGTTTTAAACTCGAAAGAGAATCCTGTGATCAGTACTAATTCTGGAGGGTAAAAAAACAATTTTGAATGTTGTCCGTTGTTGGACAGCGGTTGCGTGTTGACATCTTTGTGTTTAGATCTTACAGATGTGGCAGGACTGTGGGGTTACTGAGGTTGGCGGCGGTGACGCACACAGCCTAGCACGGCTAGATGAAAGACCCATTTTTATCAACAGTTAGATCAACAAAGTGTGAAGATCTTACAGTGAGGATATTTTGCTGGTTCTGGTTTCAGGCACAGTTTGATTTTCTCTCTTAATAAAGTTGTAAGCAGTAAGATTTGCACCTCACAGTATTATAAGTGATTGTATTCCTAGAAATCCTCTTGTATTACTAAAAATCCACAGTACGCTAGTAACACTCTTGTCGTGAGTATCATATGTGCAGAATGGGGGCATGGTAGCTTGATAAAGCCAGGCAGATGTTGTGGAAAAACCTCCAGCAGAGGGAAGACAGAGAGAGACTCTCGCCACTACATGTGTTGGGGGCGTGTCTATGCAAATGAAACCACATGTAGGGAATTGTAGAGGATTGACAGACAGACAGAGCCGAACACCAGGCCATGTTTACTTGCCTTCTGTGTGGCCGTTCTCTTGACTGCTTGATAACGCCTTCGTTTTTGTTTGTTTGGCGGTGCAGCCGTGCAAATGGCAGCGACCGCCGAAGTAAACAGCGACTCTGAGGTATGTTTGCATTTTGCACGCTTGTTTGATTTTGCGTTGACTGGCTGCTGATATGTTATCCTTCAGATGTTGGAGATAATACTCAAGTGTTTTTTCTTGGCTGCTAATAATGAGGCTCTTTGTTGAATCTAATTTTGTAATAATTACTGTTTAGCTAATCTGGTCTTGATCTTGTCTAAAGCCACCTGCAGGACATTTTATGCCGTGGGCAGTTTTAAAAGGACATCATGAACCTGGTCTGGTTTAATGTTTGCATGATTTCATACATGCGCATACAAGCATACAAACATACAAACATACATGAATATTTGTCAGAAAAAATTGCACCAGCGGAGTATGGAGAGTGAGAGTAGAGTGTTGTGTGCACCTGAGTTGCTGTATGAGAGGCTCCCTGTGTTCTTAACTCACACACAAACACATGCACCAGTGTGCCCTTTATTGGTCTGACTCACAAAGAGCTCTGCTGTGCCGATCCGAACAAGCACATCATTCACAGCTCCAATTTACACGCACTGCTGGAAGAGATGTAGCTTCTCACAAGATTCTGCCACAATTATCCGGTTACTTTGACCTGCTACCGCTAGACATTTCAGAATGACCCGGATACCTGAAAATGATCACAACTCCATTGGGAGCAGGTGTCTCAGCCTCAGATGCTCTAGCCTCAGATCCTTCACCCGTGGTTTATGGAGCATCATATCAGAGTTAATGTTTGGGTTCACTTTTGTGTCTAGTTCCTCTTAAGATTTCTTCCTCATGTCACATCCTGGAGTTTTTCCTTGTCACTCTTTCCTCTGGCTTGATCATTAGGGATCTACATCTGGATTTCTGTAAATCTGTGCTATACAAGTGCTATATGAATAAAATTGAGTTGAATGGAATCATATCCATCATAAACATAGCTGGCAGCAATCTTCATGGTTACAATCTCACCGGCTATACTCACCTCCATGTATACACACTTTTTTTTTTTTCCACCCCATTTTCTCCCAATTTGGTCATTTTGCCAGTTCCCACACACTAGCTAGCTTTGACACCACAGCTACCAATCAGGGAAGGTGAGGGGATCCACTTGTGAAGTCAACCACTAGATCTTTTCAAACTGCTGCTTATGCTGCATCACGTTTGGCAGCACTAGCTGCCGTCTTCTGCATACGTGAGCTCACAGAAACTCACGACTGGTTGGTGTCGTTTTGAGGAGAGACTAACGCCATCCTCCGACACAGAGAGCACTCTCTTGAAAGATTCAGATTGACAATCTCCCAATGATAAAGAGAACGCTTTCCTGTTGTGCCCCTGATGAGCCCCAAAAACTAAATTTAAACACTGTGACACAGTGATCTTTTCGGCACCTGATATAGTCACTGGATTAAAGAACTTCACAGCATCCTGTCTTTTAAAGTCCAAACGTTTGTGTGAAGTACTTGGTGGTGAGTAAATGCAACCCTTACCCTTGTGTGCATATTGGCAAGAAAGCTTGTGGCTGGTCGTCTGCAGTGCCAGTTGGATGGCCTTTTCTTGTGAAAGTATGGAAAGTTCCTGGCCACGTTTAGTGATGCAAATTACCAGGCATTCAAGTGATGGCTAAAAAAAACGTTTTTTTAGATGCTTCCCATGGTATTTTTGGCTGCTTGATATCCTCACTTTCTCTCCTAAGGCTCACCCATGTTACTCGGGCCCATGAAGATGATATTATGAGCCACATTTAGTACCAAAGCTCTAAAGTTTTACAGGCAGGGTGTAACTGTAATCTATATCCAGTACATTTCTGATGTTTTTTTCCTCTCTGCCCAGTAAATCATAGAAAATAAAAGGAGTTTATATGATGCTTTAGGTGCTTAATTGCTGCATAATTTATTCTCCTAAACAATTTACCCAGCATATGTTCAAAAGTTCATTTTTTTAAATCATGAAAAAATATATATATATATATATATATATTTTTTTATGTTCCTCTGTATTTTGGCTGAAGATAGATAAGTACCTCCTTGGAGCATTCCCGAATCAACCTTGCCATCCAAAAGTGGAGGCTTTTGTTTTTATACACTTGACTGTATATTTTGAATGCGTGTTCTTGAGTTGTATGTTAGTGTGGCGCTAGAAAAACCACAACTTTCACCTCATCCAAGATCCAAGATTGCAGCATGTCAGCCTCCCTCGCTTTCCACAGTGCTTATTTCAGCTACACAATAGAGCCTTTGAGAAAGTTAAATCACCCAGAAACAAAACTCGGCTGGGCGGAATTTGTTATCATAGACATAAAAGGATGCTACATGTATGTGGTTGATAAGTTGTTCTAATGATGCACTACATTCTTATCATGTTTTGCGTGAGCTGCTGTAACCCTGGCTTGTAAAACAAAAGTTTAAATACACATTACATGATGTTGGTTGATTGCAAGTGTTCACAGTTTTGGAAAAACCTTCTTTTTTTTTTTTTAAACAGCTATAATGTAGCAGGAGTAGTTTCACTTACATTTGCTATAAGTTCTTGAGAAAATTCCCACCTTTGAATAACTGTGTACATTAATAGTTTATGGAATTGAGGCTCTGTTTACATACTAAATATGTCTGCAACACTTGTGTGGTAGTCTGGGAAAACCCATCAGATATTGCCATGGCTGAATTCTGGCAAACAGCCAATTGGCCACTGATATACAGTTGTATACAGTTTGGGTACCCCTGGCTAAATGACACATTTTCTTGATTTTTGAAGTGAAAAGAAGTAAAAATATTCCTGCACGGTTACATCATATTTGATGAATTTACAAAAAAAAAAATAGGAAAACCGTAATTGTGGCATGTGCAAAAGCTTGGTCACCGTACTAAGTCAGTGCTAAATAACACCCATTGGCAGATATCACAGCACTCTTCCTTGCAGAACACTTCTAATTCTGAAATGATCTTCGGCCTTTAAACATGCACAGCACGCTTAAGATGTACCTACATATTTTCAATGCTGTTCAACTCAGGGGACTGTGAGGGCCATTTTGAAAGCTTCAACTTGCATTTCTTAAATAGTTCATGATTTTCAGGTATGTTTTGGCTCTCTTTTCAGCTTCTTTTTCTTGATGGACTGTGTCACATTTGCTGCCAGAATTTTCTGATATTTTTACCTAGAATCCATTCGTCCAGCTACCTGTGCAGTGTTTCCTGTGCCACTGGCTGCCACACAACCCTAAAGCATAATAGATCCACCCCATGCTTAGTAGTTGGAATGTGTTCTTTTCATCAAATACTGCTTCTTATTTTTCTCCAAATATACCTGCATAATAGATACACCGTGTACTTAGTAGTTGGAATGTGTTCTTTTTCTGTTTTTTCTCCAAATATTCCTTTGGTGATAGTTGCCAAAGTGTTCTTTTTTGCTTCATCAGTCCCCAGCAGTTTTTGCCTCTGGCTTATCTAGATATTGTTAATGTGTGCATTAACATTTGCAGAATAATGTTTTTAATAGTTTGCTGCAGAGATTGTGTTTACTTCTTTCACTTCAGAAATCAAGGGTAGTTTGACATCTGTAGTTTGACATCTTAACTTTTTGAAACCATAAATATATTTCACCATAGTGACAGAAATGTTTTAGCAGTGGTAACAAGGTGATATTTTCCTTATTTTGGTGATTTCCTTTTTAGGATAGTTCTATACGGCTCATGGAGACCTTCACCTGGTTTGGTTTTTATGCATAATTATTCACCACTGTCAACAATATCTGACAGTGTGCTTCTTTTAAGCTTCTAGTCATTGAGGCTAACTGTAGGAAAGTAACAATAGATGAAGATGAAAATAACATTAGAACAGCTCTTAATGCTGCTGCTGTTGGTGTATTTCTCTCTGAAACGTTCCACTTTCCTGTGGAGTTTTGATGCATCTCTTCAGATGCTGCCTTCTTAGCTCATAAACTTTGGTGAGATTTTCCACTACGTGGAAATAAGCAGAATTGCACAAAAAGCTGCTTAAGGACTTAATTACAGTAAGAGGTTGCTAGCTGATGGGTCTGTCAGTTTCCTTACCTTCCATCTGCAATACTCATTACTGGGAGTTTCTAGAGCATGACCAGTGACTAGAAGCATTCCCATCACAAAGATTTGACTGGGTTGCAGTTAGTCACTTTATGGTATCATTATTTGACAAAATTCTGTGGCATGTCACATGCATTAACTCAGTGTGGAACCATCATTGGTAGTTCAGATTAGTGTTTTGTTGATTGGACCCCTGGGGGCAGCTCGATGAGGCTGAAGGACACCACGACCCAGAGCATGTTGGTATAAAAGGCCGGCCATTAGGTTGGTATCTGGGTTTGAACAAGGAATGTGGAGCTGGATCTGTAGAGCCAAGAAATTTCATTTGGTTAATCCTGTTCCACAGAGGTTCCATAGGTGAGCATAGGTTAAAGAGCTCTATAGGTAAGCCTTTTGAGCAAGGTAAGCTCCTCTTATAAGTGGATGATGTGTCTGTATGTCTCTTTATTTGTCACTTTATTTGCTTCCTGAGATTGACTGTGCATAGAGACCAAAGCTATTTTCCGAAAGGAGGACATTGCAGTCTTGACCTACTCTGAGACTTTATCATGGATTATAAGGAGTGGTTTCTATTTCTAGTCAACTGAAAAGTAGGCTGAGCAATATTTAAAGACGCTATACTTCAGACACTGTGATATTGTTCACAGCTTACAGAAAAGGCCCATATTACTTACTGGGTCTAGAAAAAAACATTTATGTATGGTTTGTTGTTTCTAATTCACTTTTTTTTTTTTTTTTTTTTTTGAAGGAAGCCTGTGGTTAGACTATTGACCACTGTCTTGAAATTAGGTCAGCATAGCCTGGTGTTGGTAAGCTGATTTGAACATTGATTTTGCAGTACACATGGATGAAACATGTCAGCAACCGCTAATCAAATCAAAAATTAAATTTGTTAAAATGTCAAGTGCTTTGTTCAAGTTTCAAGTTTCTGTACCTCAAAGTTTTGAAATATCCTCTAATTTTTGTTAATGCTTCAAAATCAAGAACATGCAAGACTGTCTGGCATGAAATTCCTAGCTGTCCTCAGTGATGAATACTTTTGCCTTTAGGGTTTAGTCTGACTTTTCTCCCTCTATAGCAAATAGTTTGTGAGATGTTTATGGGTGAAAGGAAAACATACTCTATTTGGTAGTGCTGCCTTTTTCTGGTATTATGGAACTATATTTGTTTCAGTAAATTTCAGCTCTTGGGTTCTACTTTGGTCACCATGGTACATTTTAGGAACTTACTCAGACTATAAGATCTTCAAAAATAAATAGTTTAATGAATACTGACAGGCCTAGACTAACAGACTCTTGCTGATGTATATCATCTTTTTAGATATTGTAGAAATGCCTGCTATATGCAAACCACTTTGAATGTTGTACATTCCCAGGCATAACTCATATAGACAGCTTGATTTGCTTTTTCTGGCATCCTTCACCATATTTAACATCCAGTTGTGGGGCTCAGACCTCATGTGTTTCACCAGCTCATTTTTTTTATTTTCTCCTCTTTCCCTGTCTGTTCAATTTTCCAAAATTGGCCATTACATAATGGACTCTTGTCACTTGCCACTCTTACACATTTACCTTGACTTCACCTTTGCCCCATTTTCATCCTACTCTAAATGTATGCCCCTTCCTGTTTGGAGATGGCAGACTGCACAGTAGCCCCTGTAGCAATGGAGGACAGTGAGCAATGGAAACCAATCGAGGACTGTCACAGTGGTGTGCAGTCTGGTGACCAGGACTTCATTCCAGCATCTCCTAAATCAAAGAAGCTTGAGGAAGAGCAGGTACAGGCAACCATTCCTTGCCCCTGATGAGTCCATTTCCTGATTTTGACACTCACCCTCGTCAATACACTACTGCTCATCCAGTATATGATCTTCCCTTTTTTGCCTTACAGAGAATTTTGAGCATAATGTGTTACCATTTGGATTAAATAAGCATCCTATAGGTTTTAAAAATTAAATAAATGTAAAATATATTTAGATACGTTTAAACGTAACAGATATTTATCTAATAATAATAATGATAATGATGATGACTATTATTATTATTATTATTATTATTATTAATAATATGTTAGTTCTTGACAAATTATTCCACTAGAACACCTCTTAACATAGACAGACTTATAGGCTATGTGGCAAATAAAGCAGCTAACTGTACATAGCTAACAGCTAACTTGTTTATTTGCCACTAGGTCTTGCTTATTTGTTCGAGGTATGTTCAAGGGAGCTTCTGATCATCATCCATGCTCTCTCTGATTTATTATTACTACTCTGTATTAGTCATCAACCTCATATAGGATGGACCGGCCTCAAAACCTGAGCTGTTCTGTGCTTTTTGGCCTTGTGTAACATGTCCATGTAGCAGAATGTAATTAATGCAAGCTGAAGCTTTCTAGGAATGTTTGTTAGGTTCTTCTCTACTTTGTCAGAGTATCTGTAATTTTGTGTTTTAAATTGCCTCCTCTAGTTCATGTACTTGCGCTTCATTCTTTACATGATCTCAAAACTACAGCACTTCTGTGTTGATCCAGGATTTGTCAAGTTTGATTTGGATGCAGTGGTTTAGGTGCCACGTGTGCACTTTCAGTCAACACCTGCTATAATGCAACTTGCCCAATCCACCATCTGGAACTGTGAATATGCTGAGTGAATTGATTCTTATCTGGATAGACTTGAGAAGCAATATGTCATAGTTATTTATTTCATAACAGCCCTTCTGATACAGCCAGGTCCATAAGTATTTGGACAGTGACACAGTTATTATAATTTTGCCTTGTACATCACCACAATGGATTATACTATTATAATATTATATTGAAATGAAGAAGTCAAGATGTGATTGAAGTTTAGACTTTTTAAGATTTAGTTCAAGGGGTTTAACAAAAATATTGCATTAACCGTTTAGGAATTACATACATTTTTTTTACATAGCCCCCCATTTTTACAGACTCAAAAGTAATTGGACAAGTTTTATTTTGAATACTTGGATGCAAATCCTTTGCAGTCAATGAATAAGGTCTAGAACTCATGGAACCCTGGAACATCACCAAACTCTGAGTTTCCTCCCTTGAGATGCTTTGCCAGGCCTTTACTGCAGCTGTCTTCAGTTGCTGCTTTTTGTGGGTCTTTCTGCCTTTAGTTTTGTCTTCAGTATGTGAAAAGCATACTCAATTGATTTGAGGTCAGGTGACTGACTTGGCCATTTTGTGTCATTATCCATCTGTACTGTGAAGCAGCACCCTGTCAGTCTTGCAGCATTTGACTGAATCTGAACAGAAAGTATAGCTCTATACACTTCAGAATTCGTCCTGCTACTTCTATCAGCAGTCACATCAATAACACCAGTGTCCCAGATCCACTGGCAGCCATACATGCCCATGCCATAATACTGCCTCGACCATGTTTGACACATGATGTGATATGCTTTGGATCGTGAGCCATTCCTTTCCTTCTCCATACACTTCTCTTCCCATCATTCTGATACAAGTTAATCCTGTGTTCATCTGTCCAAAGAATTTTGTTCCATAACTTGGTAGGCTTTTTTTAGATGTTTTCTAAGTCTAATCTGGCCTTTCTGTTCTTGAGTGTTACCAGTGGTCGGCATCTTGTGGTAAACCCTCTGTATTTACATTCAAGAAGGCTTTGCTTGATTGTAGACTTTGACAATGATACGCCTACCTCCTCCAGAGTATTCTTGACTTGTCTAGATGTTGTGAAGGGGTTTTTCTTCACTAAGGAAAGAATTCTGTGATCATCCACTTTAGTTGTCTTCCATGGTCTTGCAGGCCTTTTGGTGGTGCTGAGCTCGCCAGTGCATTCCTTCTTTGTAATAATGTACCAAACTGTTGGCCACTTCTAAAGTCTCTGCTATGCTTTGTTTTTTTCAGCCTGATGATGGCCTCCTTTACTTGCATCAACACCTCTTTGGACCTCATATTGAGAGTTCCCATGGACAGCTACCAAATGCAAATTCAACACTTGGAATCAACTTCAACTAGGAATTGAGTAATTCCTAAACTATTAATGCAATATTTTTGTTAAAGCCCTTGAATTCAAGCTGAAAGTCTACATTTCAATCACATCTTGATTGCTTCATTTCAAATCCATTGTGGTGGTGTACAGAGGCAAAATTACGAAAATTGTGTCACTGTCCAAATACCTATGAACTTAACTGTGCATCTGGAGCAAGACAGCCCTCATTTAACCAATGAGCTGTTATACTTTTTGTTATAATTTGTAATGTTTACAGTGACTGTTGCTTGTACTACTAACTCTCTTTGAACTTTTTTTATTGAAAAAATATGCATTTTACTTGCTGAATTTGGCTCCTAGGACCCAGAGTAGATAAGGGACCCCAAAGAAAGAAAACAGTGTTTTTTTTAAAATTATTATTATTTGTTCCTTGATGCTTGTTTGCAACCACAGCCACTTTGCATTTACCCACTAAAACATCTCTCTAATTTCCTCCCTTGACCCATCCTATTTTCCCAATCTACACACTTAACCCCTTATACAATTATTTCTTGACCAATGGTACCATCACCCCATGCCATGTACAACCTACCCCCAGACCTCAAGCCACACCATGGAAGATTCAGAAGACTCTGAGCTGGAGAATATCATGGGACATCACTCTGTGAGAGGGGGGCACCTATTTACCCCTTGTGAGGCTGAAGGTCATGAGAGTCCCCAAGCAGAGGGAACACCCACATTTTTGAGGCTTCCTGCATTATGCAGAGCCCTGGGGGAAGTTGAGCCTGACCCCAAGTACAACATTCAGGCTGGATATGTGGATCTGCCACCTCCCTTCAACCCATCACCCATCAGCCCTTCCAGGCCCAAGAGTCCATGGGGTCGCTTTGACCCTTATGACTCCACTGAGGTAATGCTGGGAAACATGGTATAGGTCTTGAAACAGAGAGGAGGGATTTTCAGAATTCAAAATGCATTTGAATGGAACAAATCATATCGTAAGAATGACAGTGGAATTGTTTTTAAGGATGACCCGAGTGTGTGACTGTTACAGTTTACAAGGATTGGCCATAGTTTGAGTTAGTTATTTTGAGTTTTTGCATTTGGCTTTGGGACATCAGTTTAAAGGCAGGATTTAGCTTAGGTACAGGAGCCAAATTACCTCACACCATAATTTACTATTCTGTGTTAGCATGTAGAGTGTTTTATGGTAGTAAAACTACTCCAGGGTCCCCAATTCGTTCTTGAGCTCGGGTTACAATCTGTAGTTTTGCATATTCTCCCTGTGTCTATTTGGGTTTCCTGTAGGTTCTCTGGCTTCCTCCCAAATCCCGAATACATACTGTGGATTGACTACTCAAAATTGCCCCATGTGTAAGTGTCCAAGGTATTCTTGCCTCGTACCCAGGGTTCCCAGGATCCACCAGAACCCTGACCAGGGTAAAGTGATTAATCGAATGAATCAATCAATCAATCAACCAATCAATCAATCATGCAAATGAGTGAATAAATCATTCAAACATTCAATCAATCAATTAATCAGTCCCAGGTAGCATTTCACTATGCTTTCATTTTTGCCCAGTCTGGTTTTCTACCACCTCCAAAAACATGCTTCAAGTGGATTAGTTACTTTTATATGCCCCTAGATGTGAGTTTATTCAGTGTTTTAGTGAGTTCCCATCGTACCATTCTTTTAGAAACAAGCTGGGTTGATGGTGGGATGACTATGGGATCATAAATAAAATAATTAGTAATTGCCTTTTGGCAGAAGCCACCCAAAATCTGTTTAAGCAGGGACTGGATTCTCATAATGCACTTTACAAGTGAAAGCTTTAGCCCACACACTTTGTAATTGACAGACAGTGGAAATCCTAAACAAACATGTGCTACCCTACAACTTGGTATGAGAGAAAAAAAGTTTAAACAAGGTTTTTCTGTAATGGTGCATTAAGTTCCATTTCTCAGTCACTACTACCTCCAGAGGGCTACATCCTTCATCTGGTTCAGCTGAATGCTAGCTAGTTTTTTATTAATATCAGTGGGCAGTATTCAGAGTTGATGACTTATGCATGTAGTTCATGCCTCCTAGGTTTCCAGATTTTTCTTGTCTAGATGTGTCTGCGATGGGGTTTTTCAGTAGCATCTTGACCACTGCCTTTAAACACAAGCAGCTGCCTTTAAGCCCAAAAAAATCGGGATAGAAATGCAGACAGAAGAAGTAGATCATATTTTTTTTCTTTGCTGTCAACTCTAATATAACGTAACAAACACAAGAGACTTTTAAAATTTAAAGACTAATACACGAATGAGACAAAATTGCAGTATTCATTTGTGATAAGAAATAAATGTGGCATTTTTTGGTTGATGGTCAAATTTGCTTCAGGATGATTAACATAACTGTCTGGGTTGATTCTGGCATGGTTAAAGTTCAGGCCCTGGAGTGTGTGGGTGTGTGATGCCCTGTGATGGGTTGGGTGTATTCCTTCCTTGCACCCAATGCTTCTGTGTTAGACTCATTCAGTAGGATTCTCCACAACCCTGAATTGGATAAACGGTTACAGACAGTGAAAAAAATAAATGACTGATATATCTTTTTCTTTTTGGGGAGAACATTATGGCTTTGGATCTTTGATGTTATGTCTGAAATGCAGTAGATTGCATATGTCTAAAATGCTGGTGGTCCTTTCCACACTTGTAAT
Organism: Pangasius djambal; assembly: GCA_022985145.1. Taxonomy (NCBI): domain Eukaryota; kingdom Metazoa; phylum Chordata; class Actinopteri; order Siluriformes; family Pangasiidae; genus Pangasius; species Pangasius djambal. The sequence goes on along the minus strand of CM040995.1, from coordinate 6,221,616 downwards.
TTGATCTAATTAAAGGTGGCTGCTTTTATGACCTCCGTTATATCCACCCAATTTTGTCACCATTTGGTTTACCAACTACAGAGTAACTCTCCATTGCTGCTGATCTTAAAATAGCCAAGAGCTGAAGGAATCCCATATTATGTAATTTTCTGAAATACCACATTCAGTTCTGTTTCTTGCCAGGCTCTTTTGACTGCCTAAATGTTCAGTTTGTGCTACAACTAACTGCAGGTTACTTACTCTCTCTCCCCATCTGTTTTTCTCTTTATGACATTGTGTTTTGCAAAGGACCAGGATAAAGAGTATGTGGGCTTTGCAACCTTGCCAAATCAAGTGCACCGCAAATCTGTGAAAAAGGGCTTCGACTTCACTCTCATGGTAGCAGGTAAAATAAACCTGATTATAATTCTACTGAGGAGTCTAATGTTTCTTTGGGGTGCCCCACTCTTTCTGTTTCTTCTCACTGGGTCCCTTTGTGTTCTCTTAGGGGAATCTGGATTGGGCAAGTCCACCCTGGTCAACAGCCTCTTCCTCACAGATCTCTACAAAGACAGAAAACTTCTCAATGCTGAAGGTAATCCAGATGCGGTCAAATCATAAAAAAAACATTATTCAGAATGTTCACCATATCCCATGTATTAGTTGCCCAGAAACTGTGTGGTTTATTTTGTATACAAATGATCATAGATTTAGTGTTTTTATGCTTTTTCATGTCCTGTACTAATAAAGTCAGATAATATCCTCGTCTTATGAGCAGTTCTTAAGCTAGCAGGGAATAAGTGAGTTATGTTACTTATACAGCATGTTACTTTCAGAAAGACATATCAAATAGAATATTTTTTAGCAACCAAAGCCAATAGGGCAAAAAGCCAGTAGCAAGTTAAGAGCTGAAAGGGAAAAAACACTTGGGTCACCATATCAGCAGCCGACTGAATAACATTTCCGCTGTTCCCCCTTTTTCAGTATTTCTTAATGGATGACCAAATATGCACTTAATGAGTATGTACTTAGAGTACATTATATCAAGAGAAGTTGTTTGCTGTTATTTTCTGAAATCTAGCCTACATTAATTTGCAGATTTACATTCTGTATTAGTCTAATTGGAGAAACGATTAGCCTGTTTTCGTTCCAGAGCGCATCACCCAGACAGTGGAAATCACGAAGCACACAGTGGACATCGAGGAGAAGGGCGTCAAGCTCAAGCTCACCATCGTGGACACGCCAGGCTTTGGGGATGCAGTTAACAACACTGAGTGGTACGAGTTCTGTGTTCCATTAATAATGTAATATTTACATATAAATATAGTATACCAAAATACAAATAATCTGTACTTACCTGTTTCATTTTAATTAAACATTTTAAACACTTATATAAAAAAGGATTCCTCAGAAGGTTCTTAGCATCATATAGGGGTTCTACTTGGATCCTTTTCTGATAGAATAAGACTCTGTTTAAGATAGGATTTAACACGGAATCCTTAAGGGTTCCCCCAGAGGGACAAACCAAAGATCAAGATTGTAGATTTTACTTAAGAATGTAGTTGCTTTCTATTAAATGTATAAATTGTATATTACAATTATTAGAAATTGTAGCTAAAGAAAGTGATTTAATAATTTAGGTTTTTAATTTAGTAATATAACTAAAAGTACATGTACTCATTGAAATTATATTCTAATTTAGAATATGAGACTATATTTAATTATTATTACCTATCATATAGATATACACATAAATTTACACCTTATACAATATACATATGCACCTTATAATAAATAATTTATTACTTTTTTTAATTAAAGAAACCAATAATAATATGCATAATGTAAGTAATGGGCATTAATAATAATAATAATAATAATAATAATAATAATAATAATAATAATAATAATTATTATTATTAACTTATTAAGTAGTAGTTAACTAGTGTGTGTGTGTGTGTGTGTGTGTGTGTGTGTGTATGATTTCAGCTGGAAGTCAGTAGCTGACTACATTGACCAGCAGTTTGAGCAGTACTTCAGAGACGAGAGTGGCCTGAACCGCAAAAACATTCAGGACAACCGCGTGCACTGCTGTCTTTACTTCATTTCACCCTTTGGTCATGGGTATGAGAACACACACCAACACACTCGCACACTGATATGCAGAAATACGCAGACTCAAGCATCAGATCCTTCATTCAAGTAATTGATGTCGTAATAGGTTTCAGTGAATCACCAGCTCTCTCAATCCAGCATGAGACCTTGTTTTTTTTTTTAATTTTTTATCCAAGTTCGCCCTCTAGTGTAAAAATATAGTAATTACATCTGTGTGAACGGTCACCTTCTCCTGAAGCGCTCCTCCAGAGAGGAAACTGACTCTCTAATAGAAAATGATCATCCTTCCTTTTTGAGCAGTTGTATATTTAAGCACACTGTATCTACTGTATTTATATTTACCTGTCCATATGTCTGATGTATACTGTATATGGTTTGTATGAGGTGAGACAAATGAAACTCTCAGTTGAAAAGAAAAATTGCATTGTTTATTTCAAATAGGTGTCTCGAAAGTGTGTTATTATTCTACACAATCTCCATTTCATTGAGTGCATTCAGTGCGCTCCAGTGCTTAATGAGTCTGGATTCCTCTAGAAACAAATTCTCCTAGATTCTATTTCATACCATGCTTTTAAGGTTTTCATTTGACTCATCTTCGTATAGAATTACTATTGCATTTACTGAACATTCGCACCGACAGGGATGAGACAAAACAAAGCAGCCCAAAGTTATTATTTTGAGCATATTTTATGCATTTTATACACAAGCATCAATCTAGTATTGTGTCTTTTTTTCTATCTGTGTGTAATGAGAGTGGGTCTGCTTGCCTTTTTGCAGTCTCAGGCCTTTGGACGTGGAGTTTATGAAAGCCCTACATGAAAAGGTCAACATTGTGCCAGTCTTGGCCAAGGCAGACACTCTCACCCCCAGTGAGGTCAAGAAAAAGAAAATTAAGGCAAGTTCGCAAACATAAAATGGACAGTTTCAGTCCTGCGCTGTATTAGTATAGATTATGACACAAGAACATATTTATTAATCCTTTCTCAGATGTTTTATAACGGATATACTGTATGTCTAACGGATATATATTTCTTGGTTTGCAATGTTGCGCTGTTCCTTAGTAAGTGTTTGAAAAAGGATCTTTTCAAGCATGCAAGACATGCAATAGGCAGAGATGACTGGACAGAGGACATTATAAACACCAATCCATGGAGTGCTGAATTTATTTTAGCGCACTGATCTACATAGCCAGCAATCCGCCTAATGTAAAAGACCACAGATTCACGTTGAATTTTATAGGGTGATATTTTTCCATATTTGTGGAAATGAGAAATGAGCATCATGCTTTTCATTTCTCATGCATGGACATGTGAACATGTTTAAAGGCTTGACCATCAGTGTTACTTTAACAGAATGTTGTTCGTTATCTCTTACTGATGATGCTGTTCTAGTACAGGCAGCGCATGCAGGTGTTTTGAGGTTGTGGAGGGTCCTTTTAAAGGATATCCTTTAAAATCACAGACTTCACCTTTAATAATGTGCATTTAACAATATTATGTACCCGTGCAAATGGTTTCATACCTGCGTTGTTGCTGTGGCGTTGTATAGCATTTCTGTTTATCATGATAATTTCTATCCTGTTTTAAAAAAAAATCCATAAGCAGATTTCTTTAAAACGCCAACAACTGTGTTAATGGGTTGTACTGTTATGATGCTGTTGACTTTTCTGTTGATATTGTTATAAATTTAATTACAGTCTAACATTCCTTCTCGCAGATTCGAGAGGAGATCGAGCAATACGGGATCAAAATCTACCAGTTTCCTGATTGTGATTCAGACGAGGATGAGGAGTTCAAACAGCAAGACCAGGAACTGAAGGTGTGTATGATTCATATACACTAGAGGTGCCTGTGTGTGTGTTTATGAAGAGAAATAGACAGAAAAAGATGGAGAAGGGGAACTACCTGCAGTGCAGCAGATGCTACTGCAGTGCCTCACCTCTCCTAACAATTATTTTCTTTCTCTCTCTCTCTCTCTCTCTCTCTCTCTCTCTCTCTTTCTCTCTCTCCCCCTCCCTCTGCAGGAGAGCATCCCGTTTGCAGTGATCGGCAGTAACACAGTCGTTGAGGCAAAAGGAAAGAGAGTGCGGGGTCGACTTTACCCCTGGGGCATTGTAGAGGGTAATTTATTCATAAACCATTGTGGAATAAAATGTTAAACGTTATATTATACATTATACATGTATATTAAAATTCTGCTTTGCAGTACACTCTCTGCATATATAACCATGTTGTTACCATTAAGTCTGATCATCTAACTGACTTAGATTTGTCATTATTAACAGTGTGTGTGTGTGTGTGTGTGTGTTGCAGTGGAGAACTCTGCACACTGTGATTTCATAAAGCTGAGGAACATGCTGGTGCGCACACACATGCAGGACCTGAAGGACGTGACACGGGAAACTCACTATGAGAACTACAGAGCTCAGTGCATCCAAAGCATGACGCGCATGGTGGTGAAAGAGCGCAACCGCAAGTATGAAGAACACACACTCTTCTCATGCACATCTTTCACTCAAAACAGTATGGTACTGTGTACATACATATAGAGACAGATGTAGACAAAGAATACTTATGCAAGAAACAAATGTTTGCTTTTTTTGTTTAATTAATCTGTGTCATTATAAATAAATATTTTGCACCTTTAAATATAGACATATTGTATAAATCAAATGGGGGAAAAAAATCCCGATTAAGTCTATTTCAGTTCCAGGATGTGTCACTGCAAAATAGACATACAAGTTTCTAATGCATTTTGTGTGTGTTTGTGTTTGTGTTTGTGTGTGTGTGTGTGTGTGTGTGTGTGTGTGTGTGCATTTTTTCATACAGCAAACTGACTAGAGAGAGTGGCACGGACTTCCCCATTCCCACAGCTCCCAATGTAACGGACACAGAGACAGAAAAACTGATCCGCGAGAAAGATGAAGAGGTACAGCTGTCGTCCTACCCGGCCAATCACGATGCAGAAACAGAGCCATAATCTGATCTTCCCGCAGTCACACACGCGCTGACCTCCAAACAAGTCGAGTAGAACCAATAGAAAGTTCCTGATGGCTGAAATGCCATTTTTTAAGTCATCTATAGCAGGTCACAAACCCTAACCAAGAGGGCTTGACTCCTCAGGTGTCTCTGGGAATGAAATAAAATCGTAAGCTTTCAGGGAAATGGGGCATAGAACACAGCAGCAGCGCCCCTTTCACGACAGGTACAGATAACCATTGTTTTCAAATGCAGGGAGTATATTTATGTGTACAACTCTGAGTCATTTCATTGAGTTATTTGCAAGTAAAATATTTATTTGGGAGTTTTTATGATTCAAAACTGCACATGCTGTCGTGCTCAGATGTAGAAAATCTAAATATGTTAGATTTGGCACATGCACTTAATAAGATGAATTCTCAGTTAAGAGGTTTATGTAAAAAAAAAAAAAAATTTAATCCGAAAAGCAGTTTTAATTCAATATATCCCAGCATGCTATGTACCTACCCAAACGCAGAAATGATCAGATTATTAGTGTGCATGTAAACACACTCAGTACAGTGAAACTGTGATGAAAGCTTAGCCAAATATCATGATTTGGAATCCAAAGGTACTGTAATCGGGGCAGTGCATAACTCAAGCAATTAAGAGTTAAGGGTCAAGTATTGGCTCTCTTCCAGGCTTGAGTCACTGAGATTGGTATTTCTATAAGTGCATCCAGTTTCCTCTTTGAGTGCCTCTTTAGGCGAGTTTCCAGCACATTCACTTTTTCAACAACTCAAACTTTTTCTGAACAGTTTTTTTTTTGAACGTTGCGTTGCTGATTGGTCCCACACGATTTTCACTGCCCTGCTTCCCCCGTGGAAATGTGCCTTAGGTTCCAAAGTTTAGTTCTGTAGTTCTGGAAGCCTGCACACTTCCTCGCTTATGCACTTTAGACCCAGGATTCAAGATACTGTGGCTCGGGAAAATATTAAAAGGGTCTACTTTTTTTTTTTTCTTACCTCGATTGTCTGTAATGATACAAAATGCCTACATCTAGTCATGTTTCATGCTTGCTTGCTTGCTTCCTGTCTTTCTCTTTTATTTATTTATTTATTTATTTATTTATTTATTTATTTAACTCTTTATGATCTGTTGCTTCTCCTATTTTAAAACTGCTGTAGTTAAGGAATTCATGTTACACTGCAACATTAAAGAGTTTCACGAAGTCTTACACCGAACCAGGGCAGAAACCAAAACATTGTAGGTCATTAAAATCTTCAAACCTACTGCTGTCAGTCTGAATTAACACCTAAACTCAGTACTCACAAGCATGGCCACTGTAACACTCCATAACATTTTACTTTTCAACATCTTTGCATCATGTAATTCTGTAGTTTTAAGTCCTATTTTTTTTAATGAAAAAGTATTATTATTATTATTATTATTATTATTATTATTGAAAGAGTAAGCAGTATACTATAAGACATATACTGATGTTAATCAATATACTGTATGCACTGCCAGTCAGAAGTATGCCTAGTCATAGAGGAGATTTTCTTTATTTTTTTATATTTTCTATATACGTTTTAGAAAAACACTAAAAATAATCCCTGCCACCTTTGGAAAAGATGGATAAAAGGGGATAGAAAAAATGTCTTTGTGGGTACACTGGAAATATGAGGAAAAGTATAACCTTTACTTTACATAAATGTATTCTAAAAAAAAGAAAAAAGAAATATGTTGCAGCTATTGGCACCCCTGCATTTACTACTTTATACAACTTCCTTTTACCATTGTAACAGGGCTGAGACTTTTCTTATAATGCTTGATGAGAGGAGGACACAAAGCAACACAAAATCTCTCCAGATCCTCCAGGGTCCTAGGTCATCTCCTGTGGACTTTCCTCTTCAGCTCACCCCACAGGTTCTCAGTGGGGTTTAGGTCAGGGATTGGGACGGCCATATCAACAGCTTGATTCTGTGTCATTCAACCATTTTTGTGTGGATTTGGATGCATGTTATAGATCATTGTTCTGCTGGAATGTCCAACCCCAACCCCAGTTCTTGGCAGAAGCAGTCATATTTCCATCTCCTAGGGCTTCTTGGAGTTACATTACAATGAATGAATGAATGAATGAATATTATATATATTCATCTATGTAATATACATCCTCTTTTTAAGAAGATGAAAAATATTTATTCAATCTAGTGTGTCCAACCTTTAGACTGTGGTAGTGTACATCATCTCTGGCAGACTAAAGTTTTTACGTGTCATTTGCACATTCTTATCATTTTGCTTTTGTACATTCTGGAAGCTAAACCTTGAATTAATATTGATTCTGTAGTGGCACAACACTGTTAATATTGATTCTATACTATCACTGGGTGCAAATCTTGCACAGTAAGGGTTAAGCAATCTACGAGAGCAGTCGCACAGAAGTAAAACGTTAATCGATTGCCCATTGAGCTGTGTCCAAAGTTCCCCCACACACATGTGACAAGTGCATTGCATTTTCAACCCTCCACTGATGCGTTAGTTAAATCGGTTCATTTTTTTCTCCCTCTTTGCCCCTATTTTCACAGCTGCGGCGGATGCAGGAGATGCTGCAGAAGATCCAAGAGCAGATGCACACCCAGAAGGAAGCCTATTAACCCCTGCATGTGCCATTTACCTTTGCCACGGTGCCACTTTACTGCCTGACCTTCATGCCTGGGACCTTACCATCTGATCAGACCCATTTCTGCTCAGTGAAGCTACAAAAGAAGTGCACAAAGCATGCTCCATGTCTAGGTCCACTTTGTCTCCATATTTGTGAGTCTAGTGGCTTTGGAGTTCCACTAGGTGTCATTAAGTGCTGCAGGAAAAAAAAACGAAAAAAACATGCCCTTGTCTGGGGTCCATTAGTGTCAAAGCTGACACAGACAAAGAATTTGACACAAAAACAAATGTGTTGTAGTTTGTAAAACAGTTTGGCCTGCTTATAGAGATCAGAAAAACAAAATTTCTCGCTTTAGAAGATTGCAAAGGGGAAAAAAAAAACGCTCTTTTTTGTGCAGTGTATTAAAAAAAACAAAGTCCAAATGTACTTGCTGTTACAGACACAATAGTAACTGAACTAAAGAACCAGATGAAACAAATGAGCATGTTATTGTCTGGGAATTTCGTATGGTTTATAAAACATTTTAGCTCTCTTTACATGCAAGCAAGTTTTTTTTTTTTTTTGGACATCTTTTGATGTCACTTTTCCATTTCACTCTCAGAAATAAACATACCAAACTCTACTTTTTCCTCTTTTCCTCATTACTGGGTTGGTACCATCAAAGGGGACATCTTTTGTTCCTTTAGTATGTATATTTTGTCTGGGAAGGTGCATGTGGAACACTTTTAATTAGCGTTTAGTGTTAAGGTACATCACTGGTCCCTTAAGGTCCAATTATGTATCCTTAAATTATTTTAAAATATAATCGTCATATTTCAAGGTGAATGATACATACTACAGGTACAGATCTACCCTTGATGTTACCACCCCAGCAAAAAGGAAAAGTACAGTTTGGTACCTTTAGTTCCAAAGGATAGACAAGAAATAAATTTGCTTGCACTCTAATTGAGCCACGAATATTGTACGTATAATTTTGTAAAACTTTTTGAAATTCGTAGAGAACAACAAACTCAGCTGTTGTATCAGTGTTTTTTTTTTTTTGTTTTTTATAAAGTTCAGTGACTGTTTTCTCTGTAACAGCAAATATATTTGAATTTTGTTTTAAGAGAGCAAATCTGAGGATAATTTATTTATTTTTTTTTTTGAGGGGCTGTATTGGTGGGAGCGAAAGCTACAAGTGGCACCCTTTAAGTAACTTTGTTTATACGCCATTATGCATATATAATTCTCTGGTTTAGCTCTTTATCATAGGATAAAAACAACAAATTATTTAAATGTTTTTTTTTTCTACATCGTGATATTTTATTTGTACTATTTTGTTAAATGAATGCATTCGTCGTACTGTATGTACATGCTTTTGTTTGTATGGCTACAAAAGAAACAAAAGGTTTCTTTACATAGGTCAACACTGTTTTATTTTCTTATGAGAGTAATAATAATAAGTGAAGTACTGTAGAACAATATTTTTTTTTTAACAAGGCTGACATATTATTGATTTCTTTTTTTTTTTTTTTGGAAAAGATGTTCCAAAGATTTTTGCATCATTCCATAAGTGCAGACTTTTAACTAACGAGTGAAAAGAGAAGACGCTTGTTGATGTACGTACAGAAGAAACTATCAGTATATAAAATGATCTTTATTTTAATGGTGTAATAACAGATGAAATGAAGTTGTAATACTTTTTTTTTTTTGCCGCTAAACATTGTATTTAACAAGGCCGTGATCATGGGAATGCCAACACCACAAAGTCTGTCAATACATACAATACAGTGAAGTACAGTAATGAAATCTGGAGCGAAATTACAATATACAATGCGACGTTTTCCAAGTTCGTAAAACATAAAATAAGCCTAATGCGAATAAAGTAACGATAAATACAGGGGCTTTTGTTTTTCCTTAGGTCACCTTTTAATTTCAG
>CM040995.1:6148307-6194001 GCA_022985145.1 Pangasius djambal | reverse complement strand
TCCTGCTTCCTCCCACTCACCAGGGCTCTATAAAATAGCCATTTCTGCTTCAAGTTCCCCAGTCTCTTCCAGACCGCCATCATCAATAGGTAAGCCTAGGACAACTTTTTGCTTGAAGTTGTGGGGAAGGGCATTGGCTGTTTCAAATTTTGGATGATTGAATTGTTAAATAAGGGTTTTTGGTGAAAGATTAAACGCTGACAGGCTTAGTTTTGGCTTGAATGGGAATTCACCCATAGTAATATAGAACCTTACTTTGTCATATGTGATTTTGAATAAGATCTTTATATCTTGTGTATATCTTCATAGCTCCATATTTGTGTAAATGAAATCTACATCAGTGAGCGTATACCCGGTATACATGAATGAATTCATTGATGAGTATAGATTTGCATGGCAAATTAAATATATTTAGGACATCTTAAGGATGTTCCATGTCTTGCTTATGTATTTTATAATTTTTTTTGTTTTTGTCACTGTAGTTAATGAAATTACTAACTTAACAAAAAGTAAATGGGCTCTCAACACTCCTCATATATTTGACACTCTCTTTTGCTTGTCTCCTTACAGATCCATCATGAAGTTTGTAGCTCTAGCTCTAGCCTTTCTGCTGGCTGCAGGTAAATACTGTTTCTTAGCACATTACAAGCTTTGCATACTGCTTACAAGCCAAACGAACAAGCAAATGACAATCAAATTCCTACTAAAATGACTGTCCAGGTTGCCAAGCTGACGCTCCATCTCAGTATGAGCACATCAGAGCTGGGGTGGTGACCTACCTCACCCAGGTTAAGGAGAGAGCACACAAAACTATCGCCCATCTTGATGATGCTGAGTTCAAGGATTACAAGTAAGAGATAAAGCTAGCATTCATCATTAAGTGAACATTAACCCTTGCTCAACACTTTACAGTTGCTGGCATATTAGTCATTATTTTTCATTTTGACCCAAAATAATTTGACAGATATTTGACTTGTTGTTTTTTTTCTCCTTTTCTTTCCTGTATAGGGCACGCCTCATTCATGGCCTGGACAGCATTGAGGCCTTCCTCAAGTCTGTTTCTGAATCCCTTGCCCCAGTCCGTGAGGGGATTGGACCCCAGATTGTTGAATTCTTTGCTGGTACTCGTGATAAGGTTTCCCATGACCTGGAGGAACTGCGCAAGGAGCTGGAGCCTAAGGTAGAGGAGCTGCGCAAAGTTGTGAAGAAGCATCTCGATGAGTACCGTACATTGACGGAGCCTGCGCTTAAGGAGTACTCTGAGAAGAACCAACAGGTAGTGCAGGAGTTCAGGGCCAAATTTGAGCCTGTAGTCAAGGAGCTGCAGGAGAAGATCAAGGTCAACGTGGAGGAGACCAAGTCCAAGCTGACCCCCATTGTGGAAATCATTCGCAACCATCTAACCAAGATCCTTGAGGAGCTGAAGACCACATATGGACCCCATGTCCAGGAGTACAGAGAGCAGATTGATACTGTCGTTGGCAATCTGCGCCAGAAGTATGAAAGTGGCGAGCTACAGAAGAAGCTCAAGAATTTGGCTGATGAGCTCCGGCCCCAGCTGAAGGGTATCTACGACACCATTGAGAAGGCCTTCAAGGAATAAACACTCTCATTCACCTTGTTTTGCCCACAGCACAGTCTTAAAGGCTTCCATCTTAATTGCCCTACATCCTGTTATCATCAGTTGTCTCAGGGTCTCTTCAAGATCTCTACACTTTCCATTCACCACATGAGCTGATGTAAAAACTGGATTTTTCTTTCTGTCTACTTTCTGTCTTGCAGAATGCCAATCCTTCGAATCTACTGTAGCAAACATATGCTAATGTAAACATTTTTGTGTAACATTCTTAAATGCTTCTGCTGTGCTAAAAGAATGGCTCAATAAAACACAAACGGTTTCATGTTAATTTCCTTATGTCTCATGTGTTGTCTTTTAAAATAACGAGCTAGCTTTGTCTCCTGCGCAATTATTATTACACCCACTCCAGCGCAATGTCATTTAAAACTATTCATTAACAACTATGTACAGTACATAATGCACACATATCACTGAAATATCTCTTATTTTACTGAACATTTTCTTGCAGGTCAAACAAATAATAAGACCATCATTAATTATTTAGACTCTGGTGATAAAACTAAAGAACTAGAAGGCTTACATCGTTACACAAGCATCCACAAGAAAGCAATATTCATGGTGTTGAGTAATTAGATTATTAGGATAATAAATCAACAACAACTGACAACTTTTTTGTTAGTGAGCTGTTTTTATTAGTATTAGATGGATTAGACAACCACATGAATTCCCTCAGGCAAATCCATGTCAACACTAACCCATAACCTTGCACCATGAACATTTTATTCAGCCTTCAATTTTATGCTAAAACCTCTTTAAATAATCATCTCCTTAAAAGCAGAAAGTCAGTGATGGTTACATTTGCAATTAAAATAATGTAATTGTTTGGCAAGTACATTTACATTCATTTAGCAGATAATTTTTTATCAAAAGCAACATAAGTGAGGCAGAATACAGTCCATTCATGATCACAGAGCCTTAACCTGCGAGTTGGCATTGCAATAAGTCATTGCAATAATGCTATGCTCTTTTTAATGGTTTTAGTCTTAACAAAAAAACAAATGAGAAAGATATGTCTCTAAATATGAATTATGAGGGTGCCAATACAAGTTCCTGTGAATACATTTTATTACTACAGAAATGCTAACGTATGAGAATGAGCTCATTAATATAAATCATAAATAAATAAATATAAATAATATAAATATAAATAAATAATGTGATTCGAAATACAGCCAGCACAACTGACAGAGCTGCTGTGATAGAAAATTAATCAACACCTTCTGACCAATCAGATGACAAAGTTCAGCAACACCGTTGTACAACATCCAATTAATATTTATGTCCAGTCTGAGTGAAATGTGCGCTTTAGGTTTTGATAACTGATGAAATAAAACAGTTCATGGTCATGGATTCTTGTACTTTGCTCTGCATCTCATATGTAGAACATTATTACCTGATCCATTTTATCTGTCTGACAGGCCCTTCAGGCAACCTAGAGGTCAGTTTATTTAGCACAAAGCTAACGGCAGAGTTGAGATCCATGGGTCAGAGGCCATCTTAGAGCACCCTTGTTTCCTTGTTTTACCATTCCACAAGGGACTCATGCTAAAAATGCAATTAGTTGTGTGTCGAGTGCTGCCAGTGGTTTTTAGGTACATTTGATCAATTGGCACCAAGACTTATGTCTACAGATGGTGTCCTGTCTTCACTCAATATTCTAAGGCAATATATTTGTAATTAATCTGTATCTGGTCTCTGGTATGTTGTCTCAGGGGATCAGTATGATGTCAATGAATGAGGTGTTGAATTAAGTCCTAATTAGCATCTCAGAGTGTATAAAAGTCAGCCAACTGAGCTTGATTCAGCTTGGCTGGTTCGGTGCCACGTGCAGGCTCTCTCGTTCTGAAGCAAATTCTAGCAATATCAGGATTTTATCGGAAACACAAGAAGTAAACAGATCCCAAACTGAAGCCGTTTACAGAGAAGCCATGATGGACGGTAATTTGTTATCTACTTTGTCGATATTTTTGATTAATACCAAAAGTCGTTACTTGCTCTATTCACTGTGTTAAGCATATGTGCAATATGTTGATATTCTATCTCATCTTGTTTCATCTTCTTTCCTAGTCTCTAAACTCATGCAGACTTGTTCAATGGGCTCACCTTGCCTTCCAGAGGACACTGGCCCATGTGCCAAAGCCCCTCAGGTCGCAAGGATCAAAGTTCAGCTGGAAACATACAGGCTTTGGCAACAGTTTGACCAGCTTGGCACTGAGATGATAGTTACAAAAGCTGGGAGGTTGGAACAAACATTTCATCATTACAGGGAACTGCATGTACAAATATAACATTATAAATACTGTATATAGAACATAATGTATTTGTGGGACAGGCTGGGAGAACTCGTTTGATGTTGTGAATGAGTTTTGGTACAAAGTCAAAAAAGACAAAAAAAATCGGGTTTTGTTTTTTTGAGACCTCAAATTTAAGAAAGTTTAAATCCATTTCACCCAAAATGATGTGGAAATGATTTTAACCCAAGCCCATCTGTCTGACGATATCACACCGGGCAAGGAGCCAGTTGGTTCCAAAAACACGGTGGTTAAAAGAGCCTGTCTACGAATATCTAAAATCTTGCTTACACAGTGCATGTCATGCTTAGATGACGTTGCTGGATAGCCATAGAGGAATGGACATAATCCTAATCAATTCAATCTGCATTCAGATTGCGGATGTTAAAAAGTCCATGATGTTCCTGCTCCGCAGTCGGAATGAAATCTTTAAATAGAGTTTTCTCCCTTTCAAATGGTTGAAATTTACTTTGTGATTGAGGTGTATGCAAAAGAGGAACACAGGAACTATATTTAGTTGAAAATGTCAAAACACAGACTGTTCCTCGTGTTAGGATGGATATAAGTCTTCTCCCCCTTTGGCATAGAATGCTGTACAAAAGGACCTTAATCTAGCTGGGAGAATTCAAATCAATTTTAAAGCATATGGAATCTCATCAGTAAGTAACATCTACGCAACGTAAAATTAACGTGCTACGTTAATTGTATTATATGCTTGCTTTGGCTGTTTGCTTGTAGTAACCTTGTATGCCAGGTCTCTCTTGAAAAAAGGGATATTTCATCTGAATGAGTCTTTTACCTGATTAAATAAATGTTTGAATGTGTTTACTACAGGACTGTGAATTTGAGGTCCCTTCTGATTCCTTTAAGGTTTCTTTAGCTTGTCACCTAGGAGAAAGGTTCTACGTAGAACCTTAAACAAATGGTTTCCCCTGTCACAGAAACCATCAGAAGCCATCACAAGAACGCCTGAGGGACTAGAAAGCAGGAAAGCATTTCTAACATGAATATGTTCCTGTGTATGCTCCAAAGGAGGATGTTTCCTACATTTCAAGTGCACATCACAGACATGGACCCTGAAGCAGAGTATGTCCTCCTCATGGACTTCATTCCAGTGGATGACAAGAGATACAGGTACCAGATTCTCATAGACGCCAGGGTTCTTTAGTTGTCCCTCTGGGGGAACGCTTAACGGTTCTGTGTAGGACTATGTACAACAGAATGCTTCTCTATCAGAAAGGGAAATCCTTTATGAAGCTAGGATTCATTAATTATCAATAAACCCTTCAAGAACGTTTTTTTTTCTAAGAGTATAGAATGTTGATCATTATCTATGCTGGTAAAATAGGCAGCTTGGACATCTAACCCCTCGAGCTTAGCAGTAGCAAGTAAAGACAGCTATACTTCCAATGGGATTTATCATTTCAACAGATATCTCTGTGTGTGATAGCGTCATGGAAGGCGTTAAGATAACCGAAATCTGGAGGTGGGGACTGATGTGAATTTGTGTGAATTTTGAGCTGATGAATTCTAAAACATCTTCAGGAGTAAGGACTAAAAGCCATCACTGGCATCTGTTGTGGAAGAAATTCATACAAATAGGTGCAAGCTTATCCCAACAGTCATTTAGTATGTTAGTTTTCACAAATGTGAAAAACAATTATCACAGAAATTTCCATGTTACAAACATATGTAAAGATATTAAAAGTGAAAAATGCTCTTTCCTGAATGTGATATAAATGTTGCTAATAAACTCTTAAGCCATTTTAACCACCTCCAGCCTCTTTTGAATCCTCTGAGCATCTTTTAGATTTCCTCAGTTCACTGTCTATTACTCTGATGGAGAGTTATGTGCAAGCGAAGGAATTCTTCGTGCACTGATGCTGAAGGAATTCTGTCCAGGATCTGCAGTTTGACCAATCCTGCCTGCTCCCATTGTTCCCAATATTATTTTAATTTGCACCTGCCCACATTATTTACTAATGAAATTTCCCAAAGTATTTTGCATACAACTGTCTGAAATCGGGATCATACTGTATATTTTCAAGCTATTTCTATCCTATTAGTGGACAATTCAAAGACATGAATGACTGAATTCCAACTTACTGGGATAGCCAAGCTCTAGGAACAACTAATCATGCGCATAACGCCTGACTGAAAATAGTTGAATTGACATTGGGATGATTTCTTTGTGTTTGTCTTTGCAGGTATGCCTTCCATAGCTCTTCATGGCTCATGGCAGGACGTGGAGATGTTGCAATCCCAGGAAGAGTGCACTTTCACCCAGATTCGCCAGCACGTGGGGCCCAGTGGATGAAACAAACCGTCTCATTTGACCGGCTCAAACTTACCAACAACCTTCTGGATGATAACGGCCATGTAAGCTGCAGACTAGAAACTCAAAGCAACATTGTGTATATGTAAATGTGCATTATATTGGTGTACATATGTATATGGATTGTGCAGATCATCCTGAACTCCATGCACCGCTATCAGCCACGGCTGCATGTAGTGCTCGTGGACCAAAGTAGGGACAGTCAGCGCTCAGTTCACCGCAACTTCTGCACATTCTCCTTCCCAGAAACACGATTCATTGCAGTCACCGCCTACCAGAACCACAGGGTAACTAAAAGCCCATTCAGTCCTTGTACTAATGTTTGTCTTGGCCGTGTCTTGAATATGGACTTCGATGTGTTTGACAGAAGCAGGAAATAAAACGCTTCACACCACCACCCTATTGAATTCTCAAATCTGATTGGTCAGAAGGTGTTCATATTATATTATACATTATCCATAACAAACAGCTCTTGACAGTAGTGATGGCTGCAAAGCAAATTACAGGTTTATATGATTATATCCTAGGTTTATATCCTCATTCTAACCCATCATTGTTTCTGTAGCTAATTCACTCATGTGGCAAATGCTCCACATAATCTCATCTCCGCATAAGACTAATGATAAACGGATTAGAAAATGTGTTGTTAGTTAACAAAGAAAAATGCATAATCATTGATATGGTGAAGATTCCCATAAAGACATTTAGGGAAGGAGTCTCCAGTGTGAGTGTTTTGTTAAGTTAAAAACAGAAAGGGGTAAAGCCACAGGACAACTGCATATAGCTATTATAAGTGATAACAAGAACTAAAATGTCACACGGATGTTCCACAACATTAAATGTAACTATAAACAGATAGAAATACATGACATTCTTTAATAAATAAAAAATGTAGTTGTTGTGATATAAGCTGTAAAAGTTACTACTTGTATAAAGCACTTGTACTGTCAATGGAAAATCATCAAATGCATTCAAATACTAAACATTTTAAGTGAAATTAAGTGAAATGCTGCATAATGACTTTGCTCATCAGGTACTTTCCTAATCAGTGATGGCTTTTATTTTTATGTGATTAATTATATTTCAGAAACAGTACTTTTATTCGAGGAGGGTTATGGGAAACTCTGCCGGTTGTCATGGATGGCGCAAGAAACATTATTGTTGGCACTACAAATGTCATATGACCATGCATCTCTGACAACCTCCGAAAGTGGTTTGAGTGATCAGCTCATAATATGTCTCAAAAATATGTCCCTGCACTTAACACTGTCCACCTGTAATCTAAGCTGGAGGTTAATACTCAGGTCTGAATGGGGCCTAACAAGTTTCTGACCAGAAAAGACTAGGAAAGATTAGAAGCAAAAACAAGTGATGTTTATTTTCTTCATTGGTGTATTGCTTTCTCCTGTTTAGATCACACAGCTGAAGATAGCCAGCAATCCTTTTGCTAAAGGCTTCCGCACTACAGACGCTAATAACTGGTATGTCCTTTCTCCCCTGCAGAATCAAAATGCCCTCATGTTCATGTTTAGACTATGATCAAGTTGATGTATTCGTCTTTGCTAATCCATAATTAACGTTTAATCAGTGAAATGTTGTAAATGTGTATGTGTTTATTTCTTATCTTTATTTCTGGTTATCTGTCATACCAGAGACTGCATTCCTAATGCAGTTGAAACAGGCCAGGGCAAAGACCTAAAGCCTAGTCTGCAGTGGCACGTGTTGCATTGTGTCTTGTATTGTAGATTACATTGTAATCTAAAGTGGTACTGTGTTTCTTGGACAGGTCTGCAGAAGGGACCAAGTCTCACCACTCTCATTCCCTTTTACCCTTGCACCCTCAAGAGAGCACACCACACCCAGGAACTTCTCGTAAGGAGCAGAGGACAACAGAAAAACAGCGTGTAAACCGTGAGTCCTGTCCATTTCTCCAGAGGTCCATGTGATTAAATCCTACTAGAACAAGTAGAATATTAAATCTAACTGAAGTTAAATAAGGGGCAGGCTATTATAGGAAACTAATCAATGATGGGAAGGTGTTAAGCAGCCCAACGTGAAGATGATTACTTTCCTAAAACAATATGTCCCAAAGTGTCTTATTCCTATTATACCGCAGCAGTTTTCCTACAATTACATTTTTTTAATCAATTAAAGAAAAACATTTTTTTAATCTGTTTATAGTTACATTTAATGTTGTGGCACATCTGCAAAAACAATTTGTTCATGTTATTACTCACATTATAAATGATCATTCCCTCACCAGCCTCTCTTTTCTCTAAGTTAATAAGATGTTGTCATGGTATTAAAAAACTCTGACCCACTCTCCCTTGTCAGCAAAGGTACTGACTGTTAAAAAGAGCTGACACTGGAGACTCCTTCCACAGATGTTAAATAAACTGTCATTCACAGACGGAGCAGCCAGTACCACTGAGAGGAAGAAGAGGGGGAGACATGCTCATGTCCACACTGCTCCTGTTGTCCCTCTGTTTCACTGTCAGTGGGACGGTCTTCGGAGACCAGAAAGAAGCCACCTTGACTGAAGAAAAGTCAGTGTGTTTATGTTAAACTTATGTTATACTGTTTTCTTGTAATCTCCTAATAGTGCATGATGTGCGTAATGAGAAGTGTTTTGTTTGCCTGTGTAAGTCTCCATCGCTTTCATGATTGTCTCTCACAGTGACTTACAATAAACTGCTGGTGTTTTCCTCGGAATCAATTATCTCTGTGTTTTGTAACACATTTGTGAATTTCAACCAAATATCTAGCCTTTTATCATACTTCATCAGCCTAACAAACATGTAACATGCATGGAAGACGAAGTAAAGCTTAAATAATTGCCTTTATATATTAAGAGACATTAAAAAAAACGTTTATAGCAACCTTGCCTGATTGATGAGCATGTTTAAAAGACAGACTAATTAAAGAATACATCTGGCCTATTTAATGACAGATTTACTTTCACAAACTTTTGGAATCCAAGGACTCCATCTAGTGCCAAAATATTTTCACAGAACCCTTAATGATTGCCACAGATTCAATTCAATTCAATTCAATTTTATGTGTATAGCGCTTTTAACAATGGACATTGTCACAAAGCAGCTTTACAGAAATAAATGGATTCACACAAAAAAGGAAAAACTCCCTGAGACAATATGAGGAAGAAACCTTGAGAGGAACCAGGCTCAAAAGGGAACCCGTCCTCATCTGGGTGCAACGGATAGTTTATTTATTATAAATAAATCCCTTCTATTATTGTGTACTATATGGACAAATAGTGCAATTGTGCAACCAGTAAATTCATCACAGTTTTTGCAAGAAGCCCGGTTGGTTAAAATCTATCCACTGTCCACTGATGGAGTCCTGAGTACTAAGCTGCTCGTGGCAACTGCAGCCCCAAAGCCACTACAGCAATCGCAGTCCCAAGCCATTACAGTACAGCTCCCCATATGTGATCCCCAAACCATCTCCACAGCCCCCAGGTGGCGCCATTCCCAGCAATTCAAATGGTTCTTTAGGCAGTCCAAATGGGGCCACCCCCAGCAGCAGCGCGCGAACTCAACCGATGAGAACTCCAACTGGAAGTAGGGCATTAGAATGGGTCAGGCAGGTCCGGGGAGCAGAAGTTGTCAGGATCACTGGCATCTCAGAAGTAGCATATGTAGATCCAATCAGCCCATCATGTGGCATCAGCACAATGCATAAAATCATGCAGATACAGATCAAGAGCTTCAGCTCATGTTCACATCGAACATCAGAATGGGATGTTCGATGTGAACAATAGCTGAAGCTCTTGATCTGTATCTGCATGATTTTATGCATTGTGCTGATGCCACAAATGAGATTCAATTCAATTCAAATTTACATGTAAAATGCTTTTAACAATGGACATTGTCACAAAGCAACTTTTCAGAAATATCTAAATTCACGATATAAATTTTAAATGTATGAATTTATCCCAAGCTCAGCGGTTAGGATGTTGGGCTACTGATTGGAAGGTCATGAGTTCGATCCCCAGCACTGCCAAGCTACCAGTAAGGCCCTTAACCCTCAACTGCTCAGTTGTATAAATAAGATAAATGTAAGTCGCTCTGGAAAAGGGCATCTGCCAAATGCTGTAAATGTAAGGAAAAACTCCCTGAGAAGATATGAGGAAGCAGATTCAAAAAGAAACCCATCCTCATCTAGGTGACAAGGGATAGGGCGATTATAAATAATTCCTTTCTATAACTGTGTACTGCATGGTCAGCATGTGGAATTGTGTAACCAGGAAATTCCTTATAGATTTCACATGAAATCTATTTTTTTTTAAGTTATCCACTGTTCACTGATGGAGACTTGCAAAACTATTCGTGGCAATTGTAGTCCTAAGCCATCTTCATGGTTTCTAAGTGATACCATCCTCAGTAATCTCATGTGTCTTTAGGCTGTCCATATGGGGCTATCCTAAACAGTGAGTGACTTCCAAGTGATGAGAACTCCAACCAGAAGTAGGGCATCAGGATGGATCAGGCAGGTCTGGAGAGCAGAAGGGGTCAGAGAGAGAGAGAGAGAGAGAGAGAGACAGAGACAGAGAGAGAGAGAGAGAGATATTATTAGTAATGCTAATTGTCATGTAATGGTTAAGAACAATGCACATTGTGTGCAGAGTGCAAGCAGGGACTCTGGCAAATATCTGTGACTTTGACTGTGGCATGGTTGTTGGTGCTAAATGAGCTGGTTTAAGTATTTCAGAAACTGCTCATCTCCTGGGATTTTCATGTGTAAGAGTCTCTAGAGTTTTCTTGAAAAACACAAACATCCAGTGAGTTGCAGTTCTGTGGGTGACGAGACAGAGATCAGAGCAGAATGGCCAGACTGGTTCAAGCTTACAGATGACTCTAACAACAACTCTGTACAACCACGGTGAGCAGAAAAGCATCTCAGAACACACAGTTTGTGGAACGCCTTGATGAAGCTAGGATTCATTCATTATCCAATGAACCCCTCAAGAACTTTTTTTTTTAAGAGTATAGACTGTTGAACAACTCTGTACAGCCATGGTGAGCAGAAAAGCATCTCAGAACACACAGTTTGTGGAACCTTGAGGCAGATGTGCTACAACAGCAGAAGACCACATCACTCATGTCAACCAAGAACCACAATCTGTCCTGCTGAAGGCTGTAAAAAACATCACCTGATCTTTTGTTTTCCAATCTTTAACTGTCTAGTACCAGTCAGCTCATGTTTTTTTTTTTGAATGAGAATTGTTTATATATTATGGATGTTGATAATAGTCTTGTTAGATTTTTGTGTCAGTTGAAATCTACACAGTTAGCTAATCCGTTTGATACACGCTAAAACACGCTAGAGACCCCTCCCCAACCTCACCCCCCCCCTTTTTTTTTAGCTCACATTGAAACTACATTCCCCATAATGCCCCTCGCGCACGGGTCTCGCATCATTTCGCCTCGAGACGCATCTCGTGCATCCGGATACAGGCAAAGATGGAGGAGGCGGAGGTGTTTAACGGACGGAGAGATGCGGATTATGGTGGTTAGGTGTTGAATTAGAAGACAGAAGGAAGCCAAGGGCACCAGCGGGCGTCTTTTAAAGCTGTTTAAAATGCGTTTTAGCAAAACGTGGACTGAATTCTTTTGGGAAATTCGTCTCCAAGAAGACGAAGCCAGCGGAGCATCGGACACTGTAACCTGTTATAGGAGATATAATAAATCAGAAGGGAAAGAGAGCGAGAGAGGGAGAGACAACAGCGATATGGATAAAGCTCATGGACTGATTTTTTACATTTTAATCCACTACTACTGAAAAGTCGTTTTTTTTTTTTTTTAATTTTGTATTTTTTTTTTTTTTCAAAACCAGAGGTCACTGCAGATCTGCAAATGAACGCGCTACATTTAGACCCCTAATTAAAGACAATTAAAACAAAAAACAAAACAAAACAAAAAAAAACATGAAAACGTCCTGGAACACTTGTCTCTTCTTGTGCTGGAGCATTTCCGCCGTGTTCGGAGCTGCAGACCCGGGAGCACCGCGCGCGAGCTCTGTGCTGCTGCGCGTGCCCGTGCGCAAAGGCCCGGCGCGCGCTCCCGCGGCACACGGTCCGCACGCTCGGAAACCGAGAGCCACCGGCGGAGTTAATTTTGTTGACATGGTGGATAACCTCCGCGGCAAGTCAGGACAGGGCTACTACGTGGAGATGGCGGTAGGAACCCCGCCTCAGAAGGTGAGCACTGAGCAGGCCCTTTGGTTACGCCCCAAATATCCCATAATAATCTATTAAACAGTATATAGAGTGTGTGATATATATATATATAAGGACAGTGGGGTGGGGTGGGGAGGTCCAGTAGTTAGCATGCTCGCCTTGCACCCCCTGGGAATCAGGGTTCAAATCCCACCCCTGCCCTGCACCCTGCATGCTTGATTGTGTGTGATTGTGCTCTGCAGTGGGTTGGCAAGGGACATCAAGCCCCCCCTGTGCCCCAAGCTCCCCAGGATAGGCCCCAGGCTCCCCCATGACCCCATGCAGGACAAGCAGTACAGAGAATGGTTGGTTGGATGGACATGAATACTAGCTATAAATAATGACACACATTATATTCAAACGGTAACACTAAACCAGTACACTTCATAAAAATATCCAAAACAGTACTATGTTATATGCATAAATACATGTACATTCATCCCTTCATCTTCACCACTTTTTCCTGGTCAGGGTTGCAGTGGAGTGCCAACTATCCTGGAAACGCTATGTGGTAGGCAGGAATAAACCTGGAATGGGTGACACCATGCACCAACATAGGGTTTAGCCAGTGCACTAATTGGCATGTTTTTGGGAGGTTGGAGGAAACTGGAAAATCAGGAGGAAACCCACATAGACACAGAGAGAGCATGCACATAAACACTACACGGACAGTAACCCAAGCTCATGACTGAACCAGGGATTGTGGACCTGTGAGGCAGGAATGTTGCACATCTAAATTGTCATACTATGAACTATTTCAGTACATCCTTATTAAAAAAAACCGATACAAGTGAAGACCGATGAAGTCAAATGCTAGATTCAACTGCATACTGTTATACAATACTATACAATATAGATAATTGTACAGGCTGTGGCAATAACCTCATCCTGTCATTTATATAAAAAGAGATTTTACATGTAATCTATCATCCTGCAAACTGTTAGTCTACACAGGCATGTGCCAAAGAGCATACTATTATAGTAAATAGTAAAACTAAAGCTTGATTGAGAAAGTATATGTGATGAGAAAGCAGTGGAATGAAAGTGTATCAGGTGGATTATTTACTCCATCATTCTTTTTTTCCCCAAAAGGAGAAACTAAAAGTAGATCGACTAAGCACACATTGTCCGGTCAAAGTACAAATTTCACACAAAAACAGACGACAGTGTTTTTTTTTTTTTTTTGGTTCGATTGAAAAGGTTATTACAGCTTTACCATGTTTGGCATTCGGAGGAAACACGGCACGATCCCAATAGCGCATAGTCTTGAAATCACAAAATAATGAATTCAGATGCCTATCTTCCTTTAAGTGAGTGCTTGCCTAATAATTTGCCCCATCATTATCATCACATTATTATCATCGATGTGACCATTGTCAAACTGTTGATAAATATTAGATTTTCGCCTTCATATTAGGAAATCAAAGCCAGCTGTCAATGAGATCTTTCCTGATAATAAAAAATAAAACTTAAAAATGGTCCTAATAACGCACACCAGCATATCAGACCAAGGGTTCACTGAAGCAATGTGTGATATTGTGTACTGTTTCAGAAAGAGACTGCATAATTGGCCTTTTCTGCTGCTGCAGCTGTGGTATCAGGCACGACTTGCCACCAGAGATGACTAACAAGCCATTAGTTGAAAACCACACCAGCACTGGCATAGTCTGAACCCTTGATTCTGTACCAAGCACATTTAAATAAACCTCCTCAAGCTGAAACTGGCACAGTGTTCTAATGCAGTCCTCTGTGGTGGTATTTAAAAACTGCTAGGGGACATGCTGAAAAGCAGTGAACATAAACAGGAAGGAGTTTTGAGGTTGTAGGGGTCGACTTCCAGGAGCAGAGTTATGGAGCTGTACAGACAGGAAAAGACTGTGTGTGTGTGTGTGTGTGTGTTGGGGTGTCATGATGGCAGGATGCAGACTGCTGGCATGGATTTACCTAGCAAAAAGGGCAGGAAGCCCGTGCAAAGGACATATGACCAGAGAAGTTCCAGAGAAAGAGTCAGAAATAGAGAGGAGAAGTCAACAGCCATTAATTAATGATGATGGGCACTAATATATAGGGCACCTTGCAAGCATATTAGTATTTTATTTTATATATATTTATATATATATATGTGAGCAGTATAGTATGCACTCATCAGTAAATTCGTGCACTCGTCCTAATGCATTATTTCCATAGTATCAATGTACACATGCACTTGTATGGCGGACGCTCCATATAAAACATAATTATCTATATGACTGCCTTTTTTTTTTTTTTTTTTTTTGAGGGGATGTTTAATTAACATTTTCTTTGTAAGGAGTCTCCAGTGTCAGGGCTTTGTAACAGCAGATGTAACTTTGAAGTTTTTCCACCATGAGAAAGTCTTCAGAAAAGTTTATCTTTATTCCATTTTTCAGTAATATGATAAGCTGCATTTTTTTTTTGTCTTAACTTCAAGAACGAGAAAACACAGAGGTTAGAGAGGGAATGATTTTTTTTTTTTATAGCCGTTATAATGTAAGTGTTCACAGGAAATAACCTGTTTTGTAGATGTCCCATAACTAAAAATGGATAAAAAGTGTCATTCTTTAATAAATAAAAATGATATATTAATGGCTGGTAATTTGGTGTGGTATAAGAGGAATAAAACACTTCGGGACACGTGGGAACTTGGAACACTTTGTATCGGGGCCATACCACGATACCAGGTGCTGTATTTAGGTTTGCACAAACATAGATCACTTTATTAGACTACATACTGCATATAGATATTTTACGTATTAGATATGTGTCATATTCCATATTATATATCGACTAATAGTATTTTTAAACATTATAGCTATTTACGTTGCTGTATTATTATTAAATGTTTGAGTTGCTTTATTTTTAGATTTATTGACTTAAAGGATTAATGACGTATTTTTAATACATTATTATTTTCATTTATATTCATATCATTTAGGCTGCGTCAGCGTTTCATTTTTTTTTAGATTATTTCTTACTTACTTTGATCGTGAAACTGCGGAAATTTATCATCAGTTAGTTAAATGAATGAGTCAACAGTACACTGACATGAAACACCTATCCACTCTGATTCAGAAATTTTCTTCTACTGCTAGGAGTGTGAGCATTGATTCCTGGCACACACACACACACACACACACACACACTCTCTCTCTCTCTCATTCTGCATCACATTTTGCACAGTCAGTGAGTCTAGCAGTCAGGCAGCCGGTCTCTGGTGGCATGCAGGAAGATGATCAATAATACATCTGCTCTTTGCTACAAGGAGCCTGGGTTTCCAAGGACACTCACAATACCATCTGGAAGTCACCCAAGTACTAAATTCATTGAATGTGTTCATATGTCTGTGTTGCAGTTGAACATCCTGGTTGATACAGGGAGCAGTAATTTTGCAGTTGGAGCCGCAGCTCACCCATTCCTGCGTCGATACTACCATCGCTCTCTGTAAGTATTTCCTGACAGGGCTGACGCAAGGATCCGAATAGTACAACTAACTGCGTTTCAGTACCTTGCTGACTTCCCTTTAAAATTATGTCGCCATCTTAAGGTCTACTTAAGAACCCCTGGAGACATACAGGACTGAGTTAGCTGCAGACTTCAGAAGTGGAATTTTCCCCAGAAAGCTGTGTGGTCTGATGCCATTTCTCTTTCAAAACAGCAAATTCATATCCGATAAAGCTGTTTATGTTTTGTGTAAACATTACCAGCGAAATGCTTCTTGCATTTCTACGAGAACATCATTACAGTTCCTTGCTTAAGTGTTAGCCCCCCATGAATTTTTCCATAAATCCAAAAGTGTTACAACTTGAACCTGACATAATTGGGATTTTAACCATTTGAAGAAGAGGCCTATATTTGTCACATATACGTTACAGTGAAGTAAATTCTTTCATCACGTAGCCAAGCTTGTTAGGAAGTTGGGATCAGAGCCATAATACAGCACCTGCCTGAAGCAGGAAGGGTTACCAGTGGCAGCTTGGTGATGCTTTGGCTTGAACCCCTGACCTTCTGATCAGTAATCCAGGCCTCACCACTGAGCCACCACTGCCATTGATTTGCCTTTTAAAGTTTTTGAATGTGCAATATACATTTATGACTCAATGCTTAATTAAACATATGTGACACAACGCATAGTCAAATGAAAAAGCAGGTATTTGTTGGTTGCATATGTATTCAACCCATTGATCAGTAACTTTTAATACACTGGTTGAGACCACCTTTGGCTGCAAGACTTCTGAGATATGCCACTGTCAGATTTGCATATTTGGATCTTTATACTGCTGCCCATTCTTCTTGGTAACTTGGCAATTTTCGAGTTGTGCCACAGATTCGAAATCAGATAGAGCTTTGACTGTTTTTATTTAGTTTTAATTAACTTTGGCAATATGCTTAGTGTTGTAGTCTTGTTGTTTGGAAGGTGAACCACAGGTCCAATCTTTTTTTCAGTTTTCTCAGTTTTTCAGTCCCTGCTGATGCAAAGCATCACCACAGTGCGATGCTACCTTCACCGTCCTTCACTGCAGGGAAGGTGTTCTGAGGGTGAAGAGCAGTGCTGCTGCCAGATGTAGTGCTTTGTGACAAGGCCAAAAAGTTAGATTTTGCTCTCATCAGTCCAGAGAACCTTTTTCCCCCAAATGTTGTTGAGTTTCTAAAATGCCATTTTAGGCAAACCGGGATTTCATGTGGCTTCTTAATCAGTAATGGCTTTCTTCTCCCCACTCTTTCATAAAGCCAAGCTTTGTGGAATGGTCAGGTTATGTTTGTCTTTTGAACAGCTTTTCCGTTCTGAGATATGGATCTCTCCAGCTCCTTCAGACTTACCATTGGCCAATTTGGTCGCTTCTATGACTTCTTTGTTGCTGGCCTTTGGAGGACGGCCTCTTCTAGACAGAGTTGTGCCATATTCTTTCCATTTTTTAATAATGGATTTTATGGTGCTCTGCAGGATGTTCAAAGTTTGGGATATTGATTGATACTTTTCCTGAACTTTGTCCAGGACTTGTTTTGATAGCTCCATGGTCTTCATGATGCTGTTTGTTTAACTCTGGGGCTTTCCAAGAACATGTATATTTATATTGAGGGCATGTGGTACTTTATTTGTTCCCTAGGTGTACTCCATTCAACTTAGTATGTTCATTCTGATGGCAACTAGTCCAACCAAAACTAATTCAGGGGTTTCACAGCAATGGGGGTGAATACTTATGCAATTACAATTTTTATGATTTGTATTTATAAATAATTTTGCAAAATGTATTGATTTTCCCTATGTTTAAAAGTATGGGCTATTTTGTGTAGATTCATGACATATAATCCCAATTAAGTCTCTTTCAGTTCCAGGTTGTAACACTACAAAATGGAAACCCCGATTAATATTACAGTGATTGTGTCTGTAGTAGCTCAGATTTTGAGAACCTTTGAGAAGAAAACCAGAAAACAGAAAACTAAAAGTCAGTTCCCTCGACACCAGTGCATTTTTCTAATTCAATTTTGTTTTTTTTAATTTAAATTTAAAAAAAATTTAGATCTGTGTCATACAAGGACCTGGGTCGAGGTGTATATGTGCCATACACACAAGGGCGTTGGGAAGGTGAGCTGGGCACAGATGTGGTATCGGTCCCCCACGGCCCCAATGTCACACTGAGGGCCAACATCGCCGCCATCACCCAATCAGATCGCTTCTTCATCAACGGCTCTAACTGGGAAGGTATCCTGGGGCTGGCCTATGCCGAGATCGCCAGGGTCAGTTCTGTGTGCGTGCGTGTGTGTGTATAATATAATACATAAAATGATAACCCAGCTTTTTCACATAACAGTGTTTTGTTTTGGTAACAAGTTGGAGTGAATATAACCACCATTTCATCAAATCAAACAGCAGTAATTAAGTGCATAATCAATGCGTGGATTTTTATGCACTTTTACATTTTTAAACATTTAAACTTTTAAGTTTTAATTTGACAATCTCTATGACTCTAAACCTTTTTCATTAATAAAACATGCAGCCAGGTTTACTCCTTCAAAATGCTCAAAAATCATGGTGTAGAATTAGGACTTCCTGGGAGCACAAGAGAATTCCATCATATCTCCCACGCCCAGTGTTGGTGCATGTTGAGTTTTAAATCTGCAACAATGCTTAAATCAATAAATTAAATAAATAATACATTCTTCTCTTATTTTATACTGTTATTCATGTCAGTCTTCCTTTCCTTTCCTTTCCTTTCCTTTCCTTTCCTCTTCTCTCCACTTCTCGCTTCTTCCATTTAATTTCCTTTATTCTTCTCTCTTTTTTTGTCTATTTCTACATTTCCTTTCCTTTCCTTTCCTCTTCTCTACACTTCTCCCCTCTTCCATTTCATTTCCTTTGTCCTTCTCTCTTTTTCTCTTCCCTTCCCTTCCCTTCCCTTCCCTTCCCTTCCCTTTCCTCTTTACACTTCTCTCCTCTTCCATTTCATTTCCTTTATCCTTCTCTCCTTTTCTCTTCCGTCTCCCTTTCCTTTCCTTTCCTTTCCTTTTTTTTCTCTACACTTCTCTCCTCTTCCATTTCATTTCCTTTATCCTTCTCTCTTTTTCTCTTCCCTGTCTCCTTTTCCATTCCTTTCCTTTCCTTTCTTCTCTCTGCTTCTCCTCTTCCATTTCATTTTATTTATCCTTCTCTCCTTTTCTCTTCTCTTTCTCCTTTTCCTTCCGTTTCATTTCCTTTCCTTTCCTTTCCTTCAGCCTGATGAGAATCTCGAGCCCTTCTTTGACTCTCTGGTGAGGCAGACGAGTGTTCCCAACCTGTTCTCCCTGCAGCTCTGTGGAGCGGGTTTCACTCAGAACTACAGCCTGGGCAGTGCCACAGTGGGAGGCAGTATGGTACGAGAGCGTTCTTACCCATGCCTAAGCCGGAAAGAAATACACTTTGCTGAATGTGTCTGTATATTAGTAGTATATAGTAGAGGGACGTGATAACATGTTTTCACGCAGATCATTGGAGGAATTGACCCTTCGCTTTACGTGGGAGAGGTGTGGTACACTCCGATTCGCCGCGAATGGTATTACGAGGTCATCATTGTTCGCATCGAAGTCAACGGACAAGATCTCAACATGGACTGTAAAGAGGTGCGAATGTGGGAACGCTTTTTACGCTTCTTTTTTTTTTTCCTTAAAGAGCACGATCAAGTCAAAATCAACTATTCGTTTAACGGCTTGTCAATTACCGTCGCTGTTATTAATTACTGTGAACTTTTCCTCAAGCGAGCAGTGAAAGGCGGTAGACAGTGGAAGCTCAGATGAAAATGTCACTTTCTGTGTGTCTCTGCATCTGACAGTATAACTACGATAAGAGCATCGTCGACAGCGGCACCACAAACCTCCGCCTCCCTCGCAAAGTGTTCCAGGCAGCTGTGAAGGCCATCGAAGCAGCTTCTTCAGTCAGTATCTGTTTTCTCTCCTTTTACACTTGGGCTTTGCCTGCTCTCCTTTTCCCCTGCTGTCTGTGACAGAGAAAAATGAGACGTGCAGTCATTTCCTGCAAGCTTAGCATTTTCTGCACTTCTGCTCAGTCCCCAGGTAGAGCTGTGTCACTCATTAATTGCTTTGTATTTCTTTTCTAGGTGTCATTGTTCACTGAAGTTTTAAAGTAGATCAGTCCTGTTTTTTTTTTTTTAAGAATTAAGTTGTGCATCAAACCACACTTCAATTATCAGCCATACACAGGCTATTAATAACATTTCCAGCTTCAATGCCTGTTTAGCCTACACTGTTGCAATAAATAATAAATCTGTGTATCATATTACACTATATAAGGTCGTACCGATTCTAAAAATGCACTCGTGTGAAAGACATTGGAAATTGTTGATTCTGAAACTGAGAGCGAACAGCATGGGGTAGATGTCTACAGCAGTGTCTGGGAGGTTTTTCCTCCATGTTCAACTCCTGTTTGAACAGAATCCAAAAATCAGCCTCTGTGAGCTGCCATGCGCGATGGATCTGACTCTAAAGGGCCTTTCGCACTGCAGGAACCTTTTCATAGTACCTGAACTAATTGCGGAACTACCCACTTTTTGGCGTTTTCGCACCTCCGGGAACTGGGTGCGATTTTAGTACCGGACTGCCTTTTTCGAGAACCAAATCCGCAGGGTCTAACCAGCACAACTGGTACTATCCGTGACGTAAGTAGACGTTGATTGGCCAAACGCGTACGAAAACGCCCTCACCGTTTAAACATACGCCGTGTAAACATACTGTAGTGTCAACTTATTTCGCAAGTATGGAGAACAGCGATAGATGGACGGACGCTGAAGTGCAACACAGCTCCGATCACAGCGTCCTCCATCCTCCCGTTGTTTACGTTGTTCTTCTTTGTTTCCGTCGCCGAACGGCGCGCACAAATGACGTCGCTGTCGACCGGCTTACGTCACTTCCTAGTGCCCACTGTCGGTGCGAATGCAACCCTTTAAATGGTACTGGGAAATTATTCGTGCAAAATCGCCTAGTACTGGGTTCTGGAACTAAAGCGGTGCGAAAGGCCCTTAAACTAGCTGCGTGGGACTGGATAGTGATGTGCAACCTGCGGCTCTGAAAGCGCTCTTTCACACAGCTGTAATGAACAGATAACAGCGGAATTCCCTCTGCTACAGTGCAGGGGTTTTATTTCGATTTTTATTTAGCTTTAAAGGACAACAAAACAACGCGGACTGATTTCCTTCAGGTGCAGGTGGGAACGGGATTAAAAAAAAAAGTCTGTGCAAAATGATATGAAAGTGTTAACGGCCCCAAACAAAAGAAAACAAGTAGAAATCAATGGAAATGGCGCCACTGCCAGCAAGTCTGGCCCTTCTTGTTGCTAATTTGTATGCCTGAAATAGCGTTAATAATATTTTTCACACAGGAGGGAAGCGATTGAAGAAAGACATTTGACCTTGCTGTGACATTGACCCTGTTTCGATCGATTCCAAAATCGAATGAATTCATCTGCTGGTTACGATGATAATTACCTATACATCCTCTAAATGTTCAAACACTTCTTCTTGAGATATCATGCCACTGACAATGTCGGACAGATGCACAGACAGACGGACAAGAATTGGATTCATCGACTCAGAAATATTTTCAGACTAACAGATTTCTTGACCATCTGTCTCACTGTTTTTTTTTCCCACCTCCCTAACTAGTCAAAATCCTCACAGCGTCAACTAGTTAGTGTATTATTCGAGTAATCTCTGCAGTTCTTATCAGACACCCCTTGTAATTAGACTTCAAGTCATTTTTCAAGTCTGGACCAACTCCAAACAGAACTGTATTCTGTTTAATGCTTCATTAGAATGGAATGTTTTTATATCTCGTGCAGAGGGGTCAGACATGACAGTCGCAGAGCAGAGAGAAAAAGCACACAGCTGATGTGATTGCTACGTAACACATCGTTCCCTCATTTTAGTTCTTTTGCAGAAAGAAGACAGAAGACATAGCTCTGGTTTTCTTTTCAAGGATCACACTACCGTTCGATTCGATTAACCTCGATTATCACGTGTCACATTCCGTGTCTGATCGCCTTTGGCATGTTATGATCTAAGCGAGCGCGGTATACATGTATGTTGCAAGTAAAATCAGTCTGTATGTTTCATTGCTTTTTTTTTTTTTTAAACTACAATGTAGATAAAACCTGCATCTAGCCTATTTACCCACGCTTATTTTAGAATATTTGGAAACAAAAAAAATCAAATAGACATTGTGATCTGTGAGTTTGTATACGTGATGTATTGAATGCATGTCAAATCAAAAATGAATGCAGTTTTCCATTTTATCAGTGGTATAGTTCTGGAGCAGTGCGTCACAAAAGAAAAACAGACATCTCAGCAACCGATCGTGAAGACTGTGATTTATGCCGTCCCTTTTGCCATTGCAGCATGCGGTAATACCCTTCTTTTAGATTTGGCTATTTTAAACACATACAAGTGTTAAATTACAAGAACCAGCTGTTGTAATCTCAATAGAAATTCACTGAGAGTATGGGACATGCTGGAAAGCTCAGTGACTTTCAGCGAGGCACCATCACAGGAAATCATTCTAAAGGAAAAAATCTGTTTTTTTTTGGCCTTGGACAAGGATTTACCTGAGGGCCACATAAAATTATGAGATGGGTTAGCCTGGCCATCTCACAGTTTTTAGAGATTAAGTTTAAATCCTAACATAGGATCATTATTTGTTCTTTTTTTTTTTTTTTAAATCTCCCCTCCCATGTCTGTGAAAAGGACAAGACTTTGTTGTGTGTGAATATATGAGCTTGCATATTTATGACCTGTTAAAGAGAGAGACAAAGAATAGAAGGAAAGAAAAGAAAGAGAAATAAAAATAAAATAGTTAAGTATTGACGACAGAGTGAGAGAAATACACTGACCCAAAAGGCTTGTTTTTGCGAGAGCATGTAAGTACGTTCATCTAATACAACCGAATAAAATGTTTTCATTTTCCGGTTCAATTCAAAAGTGAACTTTTTTATATATTTTATAGATTTTTATATAACTGTGATATTATGAGCTTTTTTTTTTTTTCAAATTTCTCTTGCTCCTTTATTAGGAAAATGTTGTTTGATCGTTTAAACAGGCAGCTTGCTTGTTGTGTTGCATTGCCATCTGGATGTTAGTTATTAGAGGCTTAGAGTTTGGAAGCTTTTCGTCGCCACGCTGAGACTGCGCTCTTTGAACGCTCATTGTTTCAGCTTCGTTTCAAATAGTATTTTGCAGTTCACTTCTTCAGTCTGCTTATTTTGTTGCAGGCTCACTTGCAGTAACAGAAATTTCTCTCCCGCACAGTACTTCATTGTAAGCATTCGTGTGCCATCTAGTGGCACAAACAGGAAATTTCAGGAATATATGTTCAGCCTCAGGGTCCAACCCACAGGTCATAGTTTGCTTGTCACTCACAAAAAAAAAAAGAAAGGTTCTGTAAAGGTTCTTTGGATGGTTAGCAGATTTAGTGTGGTTCAGGACCCACAGCAACAAAGGCATGGAATAGCAGATTACACAAACTCACAAAGTGGAACGAAAGGTTGCTGAAGCACATAGTGTGAAAGAAAATACTCCACTATTAGGTCATGGTCAAGTTCTTGATTGCCTCTACGCACTATTTCAGCACAAAGAATAAAGGAGTTATTTAGTACTGTTTAAAATTTTGGCGTGTGCGTGCGTGCGTGCGTGCGTGTGTGTGTGTGTGTGTGCGCGGTGGCTTGGTGGTTAGCACATTTGTGTCTCACCTCTGGGGTTGGGGGTTCAAATTCCACCTCCACCCTTTGTGCATGGCGCCTTCTTCCCATACTTCGGAGGTTTCCTCCAGGTACTCCGGTTTCCTCCCCCAGTCCAGAGACATGCATTGTAGGCTGATTGGCATTTCCAAATTGTCCATGGTGTGTGTGTGTGTGTGTGTGTGTGTGTGTGTGTGTGTGTGTGTGTGAGTGTGATCGTGCCCTGTGATGAGTTGGCACCCCGTCCAGGGTGTCCCCTGCCTTGTGCCCTGAGTACCCTGGGATAGGCTCCAGGCTCCCCTGCAACCCTGTGTAGGATAAGCAGCACGGATGGATGGATGAATGGATAGATGGACGGAGTTCTTTTAACAGTTGTCCAGGGCCGTTAAACTCAGTTCAGATAGCAGTCTACACTTATCTGAAAAGGTACTTATCTTATTAGAAAGGTACACCCCGAATGCACAAACCGATTGATAATATATGTATTTATAGTATACTAACTGAAGTGAGGGTATGAGCATAAATATTATTGGGAATTGCAAGCCATCCATGCAAGCCCATCCATAACAGCAGATGCCAACACTGGGAGGAAACCAGTCCAAAACCTTGTACAATATGGCTGTGTATCTGAAACCAGTAAAGAATACCCTGTACACTTCTGAAGTCACAGATTGCATAGCAGTTGATCTGTCACAATATAGAATACCCATAATGTACTGTACTGCTTGAAGACAACATGTGACTTGTGATTTTGGGTATCATTCCTAAGCAATGGTTTGCAGTTCTTTATCAGTCTTGCTCTGATTCACCTCCTCTCTCTCTCTCTCTCTGATACACAGACTGAGCAGTTTCCTTCAGGCTTCTGGCTGGGTGAGCAGTTAGTCTGTTGGCAGGCTGGCACCACGCCCTGGCACATCTTCCCTGTCATTTCCCTCTACTTGATGAGCGAAAATCGCAACCAGTCCTTTCGCATCTCCATTCTGCCCCAGGTACGTGTTTGTGTGTGTTACTGCAGTATTTGATTATGTTCGCATGAACGTCTGTCTGTGTAAAAGAAAGAGGTTTTGTATAGAGTGAGGAAGGAAGATGTGTGTGCATTTATGTGTGTGTGTTTTTGTGTTTTGAGCTAACATCTGTTTCCTGTCCCACTTTGCTCTCTGCAGCAGTATCTCAGGCCCGTCGAGGATGTAGCCTCAGCACAGGAGGACTGCTACAAGTTCGCTGTGTCACAGTCGAGCACGGGGACCGTCATGGGCGCTGTCATCATGGAGGGCTTCTATGTTGTATTCGACCGCGAACATAAACGTATTGGTTTTGCCGTCAGCACCTGTCATGGTAAGACACAAGACGAAGCTGTTTGTATGTTTTTGGTGTCTGGCGATCTACACTTGTTTATATTAATCCACAATCTTTAGCCTTTTTTTTTTTATTTGGCTGTACATTAAATAGCTTCTGGTGTGAGGTGTTTAACTGTTCATTTCAAGTGGATTATCACCTACAGTTTGTGCTGTAGCCATAGGAGAGTTACCAAACTTGAAGACACAGAGTAACTGCCAAATCCAGATAATTTCACGATGACATGACACTAAAATAGACAATCTTACTGTTCTTATGCTTGCTTAATCACCCGCCTGTAAATTGAATAAATAAATGAATTTTTTGATTGCAGTAATGATAAGCATTCAAAAATGAATCTTGTTTCCGACTGTCCTCAGTCCATGATGAGTTCCGCACAGCGTCGGTGGAGGGCCCCTTCCACGGAGTAGAGCTGGAGGACTGCGGCTACAACGTGCCCCAGACAGACGAGTCCACCCTTATGACCATCGCCTATGTCATGGCGGGAATCTGCGCCCTCTTCATGCTGCCCCTCTGCCTCATGGTGTGCCAGTGGCGCTTTGCCCGCTGCCTGCACCCACCGGGCTCCGGCGACTTCGCCGATGACTTAAATCTCCTGAAATGAGCCATAATTTTAGCATCTTGAGTCACAACCAGGTCACTGCTGGGACCGTACCAAGAGTTTGATAAGAGAGGGGGATCAGAAATAACGTGACGGTGTACTGTATATAGGCAAATGCATCTATATGGCATGTGATTGGACTGTTGTGATATGGGAAGTTTATAACCTCCCGTTTGATGGTCCCATCTTACTTAGTCTTTCAAGTGTGGACAGCCATGTTGAGGCTTCCTAAGTGTATAATCTCTATGACAAGTGCGTATGTGTGTATGTATGTGTGACTAAGAGCTCTTACGATGTCATAACCTTTACTAAAACCTGAACCTTGAGATAACGATGTGCAATTTCTGATTATTAGTAATTTATAATGCCAGCCTTTGAAGAGGAGCTCACACATTTACTAACTACACAGAGGACCTGCTATTGTGAACATACTATAAAAGCTTACAAAGATGAACATTTATTTTAAAGGTCTGTTTATGGAAATAGCTCATCTATGTAACAAAACGGTCTTTTTGTTTGCTATTATTTCATTGATTGTGAAGCTGATTAGTAGTTTTGTGCTGGCTTAATGTGTGACATATGGGAATATATGTGTGTGCATGTGCACACACACACTAATCTGATCATATAAATGTATTTTTCACATTCACCCATGCACACCCATACAGAAGCACAGACTGACACATAACTAGCCTTCAAAAAGCCCATAATCCCTATAAGAATGCATATGAGATACATGGAAAGTTTGGAATTGCCTATGCAGTAAAATAGTATGTTACGTATATCAAGCTAGCTGCACTCCAGTCAATCAGTTATTTTACAGAGAATCATTTTAATGTTTACAGGAACATGTCATTTTTTTTTACATGAATAATACTGGACTATGCTGAAATACTACAGTAGGATTCAAATTGATTTTCTGGATTTTATGTTTTCATACAAAGCACTATTCAACATGTACTGAATACAAATTCAAATCTGACTCTGCTGTGCTTCCTGTTCTGAAATCTTCAATATCAACAGGACAGAGGGTGAAAATCCTAACTTAAAAGTAATTCTTTCTCACTAGTTTAAATGATTTCCTATCTTGTACAGCATGTTAATCCACAGTCTCCTGGCCTAAAACCGGAAACCGTAATATCTAATAAAAGCTAATTACATCTTTATTCTAACCAATATGGCTGCCCATATTCTCAATACAGTAGGTCACTAAATTCACAGAGAAGATAGGAAGAAGAACACAGTCTGGTGATTAAGTGCAACTTATACCATTAAATTATTCACTGGAAACTCTGGCGAGCCAAAGAAAAGCTGATACAGTATATTCTGTCTTTAATAATCCACTGTTTAATCAAATTGTTCACATTCACTTCAATTTTATTTGTATAGTGCTTTTAACAATAGACAATGTCACAAAGCAGCTTTACAGAAATCCTTAATGGGCAAGCTGGAGATGACAGTAGCAAGGAAAGCGTCCTGAAACAACAATGCAAATGCATTGCATAATGCCCTCAGTAAGTTCTTCTGAAACACTACAGAACGTATTTCCCATTTTTAAATCTTAAATTTAAGAGTTTAGGCTATTTCTAACCTTGCTCCTTTATACAGTGGCTTGCAT
This sequence comes from Pangasius djambal, assembly GCA_022985145.1. Taxonomy (NCBI): domain Eukaryota; kingdom Metazoa; phylum Chordata; class Actinopteri; order Siluriformes; family Pangasiidae; genus Pangasius; species Pangasius djambal. The sequence goes on along the minus strand of CM040995.1, from coordinate 6,166,690 downwards.
AATTATTGACCCCCTGGAACTTTTCCACATTTTGTAATGCTACAATCTGGGACTGAAATGGACTTAATTAGGATGATAGGTCATGCATCTACACAAAATAGCCCATAATATTGAAGTAGGGGAATCAATATAGTTTGCAAAATCATTTAAAAAATAAAAATTATTAACATGTTGTGATTGCATAAGTATTCACCCCCATTACTGGGAAACCCCTAAATTAGTTCAGGTACAAACGTTTGTCATCAGAAGACACATAATTAGTTGAATGGAGTCCACCTGTTTGCAAATCCCAAAGTTCTGTCTGCAAAGAAGCTTCTGAAAATCCACACATTTTTTTAGTGTTATGAAATATTCTTTTTGTTATAAAGAATAACCCTAATTTTGAATATCCTGCAGAGCACTTTTAAATCTGTTATTTAAAAATGGACAGATTAAGCCAGTTCCGCTGTTACTCTGAGGTGGCTATCCACCAGAAATCAGTGATTAGTCATTCATCAGAGAAGCAGACAATAATGTTGCAAATGATACTGATCCCCAGACAATAGTTTTGCAAATTATATTGAGAAAAAAATATTGATTCACTATTATGAGCTATTTTGTGTAGATTCATATGATCTCAATTAAATCAGTTCTAGGTTGTAACACTACAAATTGTGGAAAAGGGCGTCAATACTTACACAAGGCACTGTAAACTCCTATTTTGTTAAGTGCCAAATTGGTTTCAAAACTTTGTGCTCACAGTTTTCTGAGCTATGATGTCCTGGAACAACTGTGTTGCTCTCCTTTGCTCCTTGTCTTTATGTAGTGGTATCTGAGAATAACACAAAAACAAATAATTTTCCAAAAATGTTACAAAATATTTGACACTTAAGAAAAATGATTTTAGTTGTTATTAGGATCCCACCTGATTGCACAGAGCCACTCCATAGCGCACAAATGTGGCAAAGTGCTCACAGTTCTGAGATAGCAGGTTGTAGTCAAACACTTCACCCAGTAACCCATTCAATCTCCTCCTCATCTCTGTGACGGAGGATGCTGGGTAGTGATGACAGTTGTTGCTGATTTTGATGTGCGCTCCTTCGGGCACAGGCACACAAGTGATGTACTCGCGCCGGATTTTAGTTTGTCCCAGAAGAATGCTCCCACATGAGGGGAACACTTTCTGTAATATGTGCACACGAAACCTCCTCTGCAGTTCATTTTCATCTGAAATTAAAGATCAATCCAAATAAACCATGGTTTATTCATTGTTTTATACAAAGTATTATTCACTTCCCTTCAGGCTTTGGAAGTTTGCATCATCTATGTTTTGTAACACTTATAAAAGAAGGAGTAAGTATATACAGATTTTTTAAAAATGGAAATACACTTGCTCAATTTAACACATTCTTTCATTCATCCTCAGAAACCACTTTAACTTGGGTTGTGGTGGATCCTGAGGCTAACACAGGGACACTGGACATGAGGCGGACCCACACCCTAAATTAGACGCCAGCCCATCACAGGACACCATACACACATTCACACACTCATTTATCCCAGGGCAATTTAGCATAGCCAGTTAACCTACTGCCATGTTTTTGGGCTGTAGGAGGAAACTGGAGGACTCCACACAGCAAACATCCTGAGCTCAGGATTGAACTTTTGACCCTAGAGCTGTGAGGGGACAACGCTACCCACTGCACCACTGAGATGTCCTTGAAGGAGTGTTCATGAATTGGTTTATGCAAATATTTTAGGAAAACTTCACATTGAAACACTGGACAGCTGAATATTGGAAAAAGACCAGGTGGTGTTTTTCCAAGCTTAAACCGTCCAGTTTCCGTGAGCGTGTGCCCACTGTAGCCTCAGATTCCTGTTCTTCAAGCTTGAGACCCTCCAGTTAGAACAATATCATTAAAATTTCCTTTCCTTAACTTCTAACATCTGTCTATCATATGGGGTGGTTGGCTGCAAAGAAGCTTCTGAAAATCCACACATTTTTTAGTGTTCTGAAATATTTTGAAAAAGAAGTTATTTGAGTTGCCACCATAAGACCACAGCTGACCAGATATTACTTAGATGGTGGAAATACAAAGATAACAACAATGGGAAACAAATGAGTAATAAAGGGATAACCTGAATCATTATCAATCATCTATATGTATGTACAGTATATACTATGTATGTGATTCCAGTGGTGCAGTCCACTCTGATGTAGATTACAGTGGTGTAGTCCAGTCGTAAGTAGAGTACCATCATATCATCCAGTCTGTAGTAGAATACAGTGGTGTGGTCCAGGCTGATGTAGAGTACAGAGGTGTAGACTAGTCTGAAGAGATTCTCATGGCTTAGTCCACTAGTAGTGGTAGTAGTGGCTCTAATGGTGTGAGTGGTGTAAAGTAGGGTAGTTTGGTAGTCCAGTCTGAGATTGTGGGTCTAGTGGTGTAGTCCAGTCTGTAGTAGAATACAGTGGTGTAGTCCTGGCTGAAGCAAGAGTACAGATGTGTAGTCAAGTCTAAAGAAGTGAATCCAGTTTTGTAGTCCAGTCTGAAGTAAGGTTCAGTGGTGTAGTCCAGTCTGAAGCAGAGTGCAGTGGTGCAATCCAGTCTGAAGCAGAGTGCTGTGGTGTAATCCAGTCTGAAGTAGTGGCCAGTTGTGTAGTCCAGTCTGAAGTAGAGTCCAGTGGTGTAGTCCAGTCTGAAGCAGAATGCAGTGGCGTAATCCAGTCTGAAGTAGAGTCCAGTGGTGTAGTCCAGTCTGAAGTAGAGTCCAGTGGTGTAGTCCAGTCTGAAGTAGAGTCCAGTGGTGTAGTCCAGTCTGAAGCAGAGTGCAGTGGTGTAGTCCAGTCTGAAGTAGAGTCCAGTGGTGTAGTCCAGTCTGAAGTAGAGTCCAGTTGTGCAGTCAAGTCTGAAGCAGAGTGAAGTGGTGTAGTCCAGTCTGAAGCAGAGTCCAGTGGTGTAGTCCAGTCTGAAGCAGAGTGAAGTGGTGTAGTCCAGTCTGAAGCAGAATGAAGTGGTGTAGTCCAGTCTGAAGCAGAGTGCAGTGGTGTGGTTCAGTCTGAAGTAAAGTACAATGTTGTAATCCAGTCTAAAATAATGAGTTTAGTGGTGTAGTCTAGCTTGTAGTAGATTCCAGTAGTATAGTTCAGTCTGAAGGAGTGACTCCAGTGCTATAGTCCAATCTGAAGAAGTGACTTCAGTTGTGTAGTCCAGTCTGAAGTAAAGTCCAGTGGTAGAGTCTAGTCTGAAATAGTGGGTTAGTGGTATAGTCCAGTCTGAAGTAGTGTAGCCCCACATGAAGGACTGCTTGTTACCTGCAACTGCAAAATGGACCACCTGTCCATCTCCCTCATATACCCCCCAGTGTGAAAAACCAACGGGATATGAGAATTCGATTAAGTCTCCAAGCTGCCCACAACCAATAATGTCCTTTATCTGTTAGCAATAAAAGCAGATAAAATGAATAGCCATAAAGAGATTCAAAGGTCAAAAGCCAGGTTGTGATAAATTTAGAAAATTATATAAAAAGTATCAATACATTAATAATATAACAAATATTAATCCAAAAAGATTTATAGATAACTGATTAAATATTTAAAAGGCTGCTTAGGGCTTACCTCAGAAGAGCAAGCCATTTTGCTTCTTTCTTTTAAGGTGGAGTATATAAGCTTGACAGGAAGATAGGAAACAAAGCTAAAATTCAACTTTTGACCTTTGTTAGTAATAAATCTAAGATGTTATGCAATCGGATTGTAAAAAGTACAGTCAGCACCGGCTGCTGTAATACTGAATGTTGTGACTTCCAAACCAACAAAAACACAGATTTATGAATTGTGCAGATAGCATTTATTTCATATAAAAGCGTATCAAAATCTTACAAAAAACATAATAGCAACATATTATCTAGACATAAATGCCTAATGCTACATATTAAAGAACTATCTTAAGGCAAAATACTGGCTTTCCCAGGGCACTCTGAAGTGTGTAGCTCACATGTGAATGTCAATATGGATGTAATACAATATATTCGTACCAAAGTATGCACAGCTTATGATGTGGGGGAAAAAAACCCTGTAGAACTGACCATAAATGTTATTTTATGAAAACTGATCTAACACTTGCAAAAGGTCATGAATAGGCAGTACAAGAGAAGATATTTTTCATTATATTGGGGAAAAAGTCATTGAATATATGCAAATATCAAGATCATGGCAGTTGGACGGATTGGCCTGTGTTAAAGTACCTAACTGAAACATAATCTAAGGCAAATTCATGTGACCATATAAACTTTAAATATGATTTTCAGCTCTGTTCTGATAGAAGACAAGTTTGAGTATTGACATAATCTCCATACAAATTCACATAATTCAATATGGATTGAAAAATGTTTAACATTATATGACATATAATGTTGTGACATTATATGAATATTTGAGAAAATGTACCAAAGTCTGTACCACAAAGGTCATGTAAAATGATTTACATACATTCTTTGATTTTTGAGCTATACTTTGTAAAACAAACAAACAAAAAAAATCCATTAAAAATTTCAATTTTCAAAAGTCTCAATTTTCAATACCATCAGTAACAAGTTTTCATATGATTTCATTTTAACATAAAATTACAAACATACTCTGTGCTAAGAGGGATGTTGAACAAACGAATGCAATACGCGAAATAGAAGAACACACACACAAAAAAAAAAAACACGTGTTGGAAATGATTAGTGCAATGATTTCATATATACAAAACAACAATAACAAACACAAATAATACTGTGCTTGAGTCGAGGCCCTGCTGAACCATGGCAGTACCCGGCCCGGTGTTTACATCCTAACCATGTCTTATCTATGCCCTATTTAGGCTGATTTGAAACACCTCATGTTAACCACTGTTACAGAAACCATAAAACTGGTCTTGGACATGGCGTGTTAGAAAACCCCAGTACCTATTGAATAAAGAGGGTATTCATTTCATAGTTACTTTATTCTACTGCCAGGTAGGTAGACAGGTAAAGTGACAGAACTTCTTCTAATGGTGTCCAAAACTGTACTGAGGATTTGGTTTTGTTGAACTTCAGAGCTGGTTTACAAAGATAGGTGGTATACGTATAATGACTATTTTCTCCAACTTAGATTAGATTAGCCATTTGCTTTCTCCTAAATCGCTGACAAGACATTTTTCAACTTTGTACTTGGTGTTTTCTGTCTATGGCTTGTACAGAAAGCCAGAAGTGCTTCAGGTTGGCTCTTGTTACTGTCTTTGGAAATGTTGGATTGAAGAGATCTGAAGAGGCATACAGTAAAAAATAATGATAAAAAAAAAAAAAAAACTCAAGTGGAATCTCAAAGCTGTCTTAAAGTGAAAACAGGCTTAAAGATGTTTGATTCCCTTCTACAGATTGGCAGTGATCTGCTGGCAAAGCTGCTCTCATGCCATTGACATTTACGCATTATTAATAATTGGCTTGAGAGCTAGTATCTCCTGAGGACCTCCTAATACTTGATTCACATGTGTTCGTTTAGCTTGGTGTTATACTAGCTTATCAGATTCAACTTTCTTCTCCAATAATGGTTTTACTTTCAACAGGTAGATGTTTGTGTGTGTCAGCAGTCTTGATGTGAAGTTGTCTTTTAAATGGGGCTTGCACTAAAACTTCAACCTTGAGATATGACTGTTACAGCCATTATTTACTATTTGGTTTGTGTGAATTATACAAATATAAATTTGCAATGAGGAGGCCAAGCTGGGCCTCAGAACATTGCAGAAGCTAACAGGTCTAGTGGCTCTGCCACCTACTTTGTGGCATCTCTAACCATGTATTTGGGTAGCACGGTGGTACAGAGGGTAGCACTGCCACCTCTGTATAGGTTTCCTCCAGGGTCTCTGGGTTCTTCCCACCTCCCAAAAACATGCATATAGGTGGATTGGCTACAATAAATCGCCCCTAGTTGTGAATTAGTGTGTGCATGCGTGTGTGTGTGTGCATTGTCCCCTGTCATCCAGGGCGTATTCCCACCCCATGCCCAGTGTTCCCAGGAAAGACTCTGGACCCACTGTGACCCTGATCAGAAAAAAATCAGTCACTGAAGATACATGAATGAATGGAAAGGTTTAAAATTCAGGAATCCCTCAATCAAACCAGAACTAGAACTGTGTGGAAAGGATATGCAAAGTCAGAAGAACGTTGACACAGAGGACGCTAAACATCAAAACCTAAATGACAATCCAACCTTACTCCAAGCATGATGAGTTCAGAGAAACATTGGATGTGGTACACATACGATAAGCATTGGTTTATGGAATGTCAGGGTAAGTGTGTGCTTCCACAAAAAGAAGAGGTGGAAATGATGGACAATGGGACAAAGGACAAATCTCTAACTGAATCCTTCTTCAAGCTAACTGATTAGGCAGTACAGTGCCTGTATATGTCTACTGTCTCGCATTCAGTTTAAGTGTCACTGCCACATCATTCTCTTGCCCCCTGGGCCCTCTCTCTCCTCGGAAGTGTTCATCTCAGAGGTTGGCACAGGGGTTGCGCGAGTGGACGGTTGGAGTAATAAAGTCGGCGTTGAGCCTGTGAGATTCAGGCTCTCTAGCGAATCGGCATTGAGTAGGCGCTGGCTCTCGTGTTGGGGGCAGATGACGTAACGGCCTGGTGGGTGAATCTCTGCCGTTGCCACTGATTCTGTGCCCTTCAATGGCCCTAGAGAGCACATTCCACTTGCTATGTTGGGCTCCCGCCCCCCAACGGCCCCCAGCTCTCCTGAAGACTCCTCCATGTTGACATACAGGATCTCGTCAGGGTCCTGCGGGTCAGGAAGCTCTTCCAGGGCTTTCTCAAGTTGGCAACACAAGACCTCAAAGCTCGGCCGGTCCTTCGGGCTGAGCAACCAGCAGGAGAACATCAAGGAGTATCTGGAAGAAAGACAACACATCATAACATAAATATGTGCACATATCCACAAGTATGCAACTCCTATTAAAAAATCTGTTCAAAAAACACACTCACATGCTGTCCAGGCAGTCCGGAGGCTGTTTCAGACGGTTGCCTTGCCTCAGGTAGTCGTAAATCTCACTGTTCTCCACACCGGGGTACGGAGTCTGACCACGTGTAGCGATTTCCCACATCGTCACGCCAAAGGACCACTGATAAAAGATACACACGGTTTATTGGCTTTGATTATATGAATTTAAAAACTCTGTAACTGTATTCCGTCTGTATTTGCACCATACTGTGTTTATCTAATTTATTTCAAGACGTCTTTGGTGTGTTCTCTTTTTGGGAGTTTGTCTTTGTAGTAAACATGCACTCATTTAAATTCCATTGAATAATAATAATAATAATAATAATAATAATAATAATAATAATAATAATAATAATAATAATAATACATTTAGCAAAAACAATAAATAAATACATATACAACATATTTAATCTAAAAAACAATTTTTTTAATATAATATTTTCTATTCAAATAAAAAATAACAATGTTATGGTTTAAATTAAAAGTATTTGTAATATAGTAAACTACTATATATTAATTTATATTTAAAAATATATGTAAAATAATGTAAGATAAAAATCAGTGTAATGTGTTATGCAGATTTACAAGTATTTCTACATTTATAAAAACAATAGAAATATAAATATTGTTTTACTTAAGTCTTTTTTTAAAATTACAATTACAAATTTTTGACATCTAATACTCCAATCTGTGCATACAGTAATTAGAGGGAGATTTTACACACACACACACACACACACACGGATGGCTTACCACATCACTCTTGGTGGTGTAAACTCTGTCTGCCAGGCTTTCAATCGCGATCCACTTGACAGGCATTTTTGAGATGCGGCCCTGCCTGTAGTAATCACCGTTGTAAATCTTCTTAGAGAGCCCGAAGTCAGCAACACACACGTTCATGTTCTCGTTTAACATGCAGTTACGCGCAGCCAAGTCTCTATGGATGAAGTTCTTGCTGCTCAGGTACTCCATTCCTCGAGCGATATCTGTCATAAACTTCACCAGCATCTGAGATGGTAGATACTGCAAAAACAAAAACAATGATGAGGATGAAAATTTGTACAACAGTACAACTGTAATGACATCTCACTGAATGAAACTGTACATTAGGGGGCGGTAGAGTACATCCTCTATTCAGTCAAAATCAAAAGACTGGTCATGTTAGTCACAGTCCTAACAGCCTGACCACATATCTGAAGCTACAACATGTCCCAGCTCGACCTCAGCAGTTTCGGATGAGTGCATTGTTACTGAGCACGTTCAGAAAAAATGTACATGAATGAAAACAATGTCGTAATCCATTAGGGACTTATTTTTAACTGGCGTGATATTTAAAATATCAGCGTGTCACAGGGAAAGAGTACGAAAGCACTATAATGATGTGGTTTCAGTGTATGTTGAATGGCAATTCTTTTCTGAAGAGGTAAAGAAATAAAGGTAAAGAATTCTAATGGAAAGACTGAGAAATCAAACATTTCAGGATGTATTAGCAAGCCTTCATATTTAAAAGCCTGCGATATCATTGATTTCGAACCAGTACATTCTATGAATTGTGTACAAGCCAAAAATATTGGAAATGGTCTAATGCACTAACCTAAACATCTAAGCAAAGCAAAAGGTGAGAGTCTTTAGTTTCATTCTTTATGTAATTTATGTAATGGGGTTGGGGGGTGGGAATGATAAAGTAAGACTCATATATTTATACAGAGCTTTTAACAATAGATATTACAGAATAGAAAAGAGTCCACTTTTAGATCCCTAATGTGGAAGGAAGGAAACCTATAGAGGAACTAGATTTTTGATAATTATAGCATTGACGTTTTTTTGTTAATGGTGTACAGTGCTTATAAAAGCTGCCACTTTTTCAGCCTTCTATCTGTTCTTAAACTCTTCCACAGGAAGTGTGTGGGCGTGCAATGGGTGTATGTGTGGACTGCAAAAACTGACATCTTTCCAAGTGAAAATATCTTGAATAAACCTATTTGGGGACATTTTTACTCATTTGAAGCTTTACATTTTCTTATTCTGTTGGCAGGTAATTTTGCTTCTTTCTAGAAATGAATGCTTAAAATGAGCAAAAATGATCAGCCAATAGAACAAGACTATTATAAGCTTGAAACGAGTAAAAAGAAAAGTCTAGAAATAGGTTTAATAATCTTATATTTGGTTTATGGTAATCTTATAATAGGAAATACTAGATAAATTTGAATATTCAATATATTTTCACTTGCTAAGATGTCGTATTTTGCAGTGTGTGTGTGTGTGTGTGTGTGTGTGTGTAAAGCAGAGCAAACACTCACTACAGGCGAGTCTCCAAGTCTTGAATAGAGCAGGTAGCTGTGTAGGTCTCCATGTTTCATGTAGGGCAGAATCACTACAGGAGATGGAAAGCCTTCGCTCTCCACAGTCTGCAAACACACTCCTGCAACACACACACACACACACACACACACACACACACAGGTCTAAGGTCTAATATGCATCTTTATCAGGTACCAGGTAAACATGCATATAATTTTTTTTTTATAAACAATCATATAACACTGTATTAGCTTTTAGTAGCTTTTACCATATAGTGATATGTTAGAAACTATTATATAATATCTTCACTCTGCTTAATATCATCTGAAAAAAAAAAGTATAATTGTTTTAAAGTGACTCTGATTTCACTTGTATGCCTCTTTTTGGTAACTGCTCACAGTATCTCCAACGGTCAAGTGATAACAGGAACGAACTTGTTTCACAGATGTTCCACAACATTAAATGCAACTATACGCAGATAAAATGTGATGTGTTGTTCTTTATTAATTAAAAAAATGATTACATTTATTAAATTAATTGCTGTGTTAATAGAGGAATGAAACACTTTGCAATTTGCTCTTATAGGAAGTTGAATAATCAACTTCAGAGTGGTAACGGCATCGACGCATCATTGTTTTACTTTGATGAATTATTATTCACCGTTACGAATCAGTTAGCTCCAGTGAGTTTGTAGGAAAATGATACACTTGCTTGTGCGGGATTTGCTTTTCTTACCTAGTAGCCTCATGACATTCTGATGGTCAAACTCCTTCATACAGGCTGCTTCTCTCAGAAAGTCCTCCATCTCGGTGCGTGTACAAATAGCAACTGAAAAAAAGTTTTTTCAATAGAAAATTTTATGAATAGGGTATGTAGCGACTACACACGGCCCGTGTAATGAGGATTTTCATATGTTGTGTCCCAAAGTCCCAAGACTCACTCTTCATCGTCTTGACTGCTACTTTAAGCACAGAGTCCTCTTGAGTCAGCAGACCTTCCATAACAGAGCCAAACTCACCTGCACACACACACACATTATTTTACATGCCTGAAGTATAACTGAGGCTGTAAAGCCACTGTGGGACGTGAAGCCATGCTCACCCTCTCCGAGTGTTTTTCCCAGTGTTAGTTTGTGTCTGTCCACCATTACGTCTTGCAGCTTCTGTTTGAGTTCATCACTTATGCCCAGCGAGTTCACTGCAGAGAGAAACACACACTGATGACTGGCTTTGTACAGACTTGAGCTCACCTTTTTTTTAATCCCAGATAATAGACGAGATTTGATTAGCTAGCAGATTAACGACTGACTAGCTGCTCAACAGGCTACATGTACATGTACAATATGCTACACTGTCCCAAATGTAGGTTTTTCTCAACACCTAGCACTCATTGCAATAAATTCTAGGTAAAACTCTATAATTTGCAATGCACCATTGAACTGAAGGCTTCGTGCCTAGTGTACCAAGAAACTCATTGCTGCGTGTGAAATCTTCGGTCATTGCCCCTGAACTGATTCTGATCTTACCGGCAGAGATGAAAAACAGTCACATCCGTTCAGATTTATTCATATTCATTAGAGTATCAAAACACAATTCAGGTCAGTTGTAGTGAATCCTGGAGTGGACTTTAAAGTGTACATTTACTAGAAGATGAGAAATCACTCACAAACACAACATGACTAAATGAAACTGGAAAAGTCTGTTCTCTCTTTAAACATTCCCACAAGAGAGAGGAGTGGAAGGGAGGTAACTGCCAGGGAATTTAGCCAGAATGGGACTGTCACACACACTCCCACACACTAGAAGCAAGAAAAATAAAACATGTGTTTCATCTTACACGAAAGCCTGATTTCATTTCTCCCTGTCTCTGATAAAGCATTATGTCATGCTTCACTTAAACCTTCTGCTTCACACAAAAACAAGTGAGGTCAGAGAACGAGAGCCAGTCCACTACCTTCAGCCAACGGAATTAGTTATGTAGGTCAAATGTGCTGGAAAAGCAAAGGTGGGAAATATGGAAGGAATAAGACACAATGGCTGCTAAAGGAAAATAATTAATGACAGGCTGGTGTGCTGCCGTGCAGCTGTTACCACTGCAGCACGTAACAAAGTATTTTATTTCTTATTTTATTCCTTACACGTTGACTCACGCAGGCATTTGACGCAGGTGTTCTTCCTCTTATATCACAGCAGAGAAGAATACAGAACGACACGTCATACTGTGTATTCATTTGTAGTTACTTCTGATGTTGTGGAACGCCCACAAAACAAGTTAGTTCCTGTTAGTAATCCCTCAACAGTCTCTCTCCTGAAGTCTCCCTCTATTGAGGTTAATAAGAGAAAAAAAAAAAATGCAGCTTTTAATGCTACCAAGAAATGAAAACCCCTCAGTCCTGATGACTTTCCTGTGTCGGAATCTGTAAAAACGCAAAACGGAAGAGTTCTTCTATCCTTCTATGACGCTTTATAAACATCTTTAAATCTGTTTATGTGGAGCATCTGCCAGGCAAGTTGCAAGTTAAGTGTAAGTTGTTGCTATTGAAAACAACAACGTATTAGAACAAGCACATTAATATAAACCTGTGATTTGGGTTTTAGCCAGCAGTGCTATCTGAGCTGCTGTGATAGAAAAGTAATCAACCCCTTCGGACCAATCAGAATCAAGAATTGAACAATGCTGTGCTTTATGTATAATGTTGAATGAAGGAATGCTCAAAGAGCATGCGAAGGCAGCACGAGTTTATCCAGCTCAGCTAGATAAAGTTATTTAGGGTCAAAATTCCCCAAGTAGTATTCTACTACTGAAAAAAACAATATATTACTTTATAGTAAGGGCGAATGTTCAATGTTAATTGTTCATTTATTAGTTATTTATCTATCTATTCTTTACTCAACAGTTCAAGCAGTAGAACAAAGTTACTCAAGCAACTTTATGCATGAACTAACACAGTAATTTGGCATGAAAAGAGCCCGTGGCCCATAATCCATCTCGTCCTGTCTTCCTAAAAGGCTGTCGTGGAGCACATCTGGTGTGTATGTGTATGTAGCCATCACTAGTGTTTTCCTGCAGCTGTGAGCTCACCGTAAACCCTGTGGCATGCACGCAAGTATGTGCTCCGTCCTCGAACATGCTCCCACATGCTGAGCGCAAGTGCATGTTTGTTCTTGTGGGAACGTACACTTGTACGCGTGAGCAGGTGTCTAAACCAATGAACAACTCTAGAGAATATAGTCTAATTCCTTCCTTCTCTTCATTTAAATTGCTTTTCTAAGTTTCTTCTCAAACTGTTGTGTTGTCAGCATTCGTGCTCTTTTTTTTTCTCAGCCACTTAGCCACAAAGGCAAGTTGAGACTCAGCAGGGAGGGTAATATAAAAGAAGCACTGTCTGAACTAGAGCATGCATTGACACTATGAAATGTGATGCCAACTCATGTGCATGTGTGTGTGTGTGTGTGTGTGTTCTTGAGAGCCTACAGGTGCATATCCATGCTAAGTGTACATTTCCACACTGAGACAAGGTTCATATCTAAAGTGTTCTTACTAAAGCTGAAGTCATTTTAATGGAGCAATTCGTAATGTTTAGAGCTTTCTGCTGCTTGAGAGGGAATTTGTAATCAAAACACTCATAAGCTATGAGTTCCCTGCCAGCTGATCCCACCCTTCAGTTCAAACTACATACATGCTGCATTCGACTTACCTCAGAAGTGGAAAGTCAGAACTCGGAATTATGTCATTTTTGACTTTCATGGATGCCTCCATGGTTGTCTTTGTTAGCAACAGGCTACTCACCTAACTGTGATGACTGATATACGTATATTTACCTTATCAACCTCCTCACAAACTCTATAGTCAGTGTTATAGAGTTAGCAAATATGTCTGTATTTTGACTGATCTAAAGAAAATACTTGTGCATACAACAACAATAACTCATTTAAAACTAAGAAGTGCTACTTTGTTTACTGTTTGTGTTGTGAGCAGCCATGTTGATTTGGTGTCATTTGCTCAACTCGGGTTTGTGGAGGCCGTTTGTGGAGTTGACCAATAGGGATGAACAGTTTGGAAATTTCTGTTCGGAAAGTTCACAGGTTGCCTTTAAAAAAAAAGATGAAGGACTGAGCAGCTTTGTTTCAGTTGGGGGGTGGAGAAAAACATCAACAGAAACCTAAACTAAAGAAACTAGGGGTGTAAAAATACTGCTCAGTACTATACTACTCAGGAAATTGGCCCAACAGTTGAAAAGGATAATGGTTAAAAACCCATACTGCCACGGTGCTCACGACAATCGATTTACACTCCCTGCTTCTGACATGCATGTGTGTGTGTGTGTGTGTGTGTGTGTCTTACGTCTTAAGTCAAAAGTTTGGAAATACTTCAGATTCAAGAAAGAAATGAGCAGGAAATGTAAAATACTCTGACAGCACCATAAACCTACACACCTACGAAGGTGGCGATATATTGTGTATGACAGTGAAGGGATGTTTTAAAATTGTTGTTCCTCACAAAATACATGTTAAATTTAACTGGAACAAATTGTACCTAAATTTACATTTATGGCATTTGGCAGACACCCTTATCCAGAGCGACTTACAATTATCTCATTTATACAACTGAGCAGTTGAGGGTGTTGCTCAAGGGCCCAGCAGTAGCAGCTTGGCAATGCTAGGACTTGAACTCTCAACCTTCCAATTGGAGTCCAACAGCTTAACCACTGAGCTACCACTTCCCAGTCAAATTGACTTGTACCAAATTGGTGGTAGGACAAAATAGTGAACTGAAGCATATTGATTCGTTACTTTATATAGATTTTGTATCCTATTGTATACTATGTATTACCATTGCGTCTCCAGAAAGAAGGAACATTACAAAGTACACCTTTAAGAAACACCCTAAACATCTTAACCCTGAGAACTGACAGCGAGCAGGAAGCAACTTTACAAACATACAAAAATGAAATAAAATAAAGCATAAATTTAGCGTTGAACTCGTCTTGACCCTGGAAATCCGGGAATGCCTGGCTTTTAAATTTTGCACACACTGTTCAAAAGTTATGACCATATATGTACTTCCAAATTAGGCCAAAATTTGATGCGATGGTGGCGCTAGAGCGTTGGCAACACTTGGACCAGATTTGATCAGAATGTTGATCAGAAGAAGATGATGAAGAAGAAGAAGAACCTTCGGTGCTTGGCCCCATAATAACAATAATAATAACAATAATAATAATAATAATAGTAATAAGCATTTGGCATTCTTTCTAATTGTAATAGAATAATCAAATCTAATAGAATAAGGATAGAATGAGAACTTTACATAAGCCCAAAATCACAGCAGTACCAAAATGAGAGCATCTTTCAAGCAATCTGTCTAAGAGCTTGAGGCAATTGATAGTTTTCGGAAACACATTCCGGCATTCCATGTTCACATTTTTAAAAAATACTGCTAGGCAGAAACCATACACCTTAAGTATAGGGGTCAAGATTCTGACAGTGCTGCAGAGAACACTGATGAGTTTCACAGGTTCAGTTTCCATCATGTTTGAACATGCTGAGAGATTGCAATCACTGCAAGCAAAGCACTGACAGTAGAGAGAACTTAGTACACTCAACATACTACATCAGCAGATGCTGACATGCTGGAGGACTTGCATTTAGAGGTCAGATTTGTCATTTTGTGTGATTTGGTCAAACAAACTGGTCTCTAAATGAGTGTTAGATTCAGATTAAAGTGTAAGATGGAATCAGACTCACATGTGGCTTCGTTGGTGCGGCGGCTGTAGGTGCGACGAGCTCGATACCGAACCACCAGCTCTCCACTCTCCATCATGGGCTCAAACGCCTCACTGTGAGCGTACAATTTAAATACAGCAGTGTGTCATTAGATAGTCTCTTTCAATCTCAATCTTTAGCATGAAAATGTCAAATTGGTCCAGATATGAAAAACAAAACAATTGTATGAAAGGAAAGGGAAAAGATACTCAAATATACTCCATAAGTCCCAAGACATGTTTGTTGTCCAAAATATGTTTACTTATAATTTTACTAAAGCTACATGGATAATGTAGCTATCACCTAATCGTTTCGTAAATTTCATCAGCAATGTCACTCAGTGGTTTAGTGTGACTTTCTGTACTCTGTAAACATGAATAAAACATTAAGCTTAATGTTATTTTGGATGATATTGCATTCTCTAATATTAAGTAATTCTAACAAACAAATGTTTACAAAGTAGCAAAAAAGCTAAAGTATTAAACACACAACTAACACGTTATAATGTTTTTACCCATTTTCTTAACGCGATCTGATAATTCAGGTCCCTAGGTCTCACCTCCAAAAGTTTGAAGTAGTAGAAAGTAGTAGAAAGTAGTGATGTGGATGATAATAGAGTTCCACTTTTACCTAAAATATGGACTAATTTATTCAAACATGGAATAGTTTGCATAGCTTAACCATTTCGTCTGAAGATATGTCATTTATTTACAGAAAAAAATAAGATTGGATAAGATTATTTGTTGTCTACATCATCCTCATAGCTCCGGAGCAAGTGCTAAACTACTAAACAACAAACTAAGTCGCTTCACTGATTGATCATATTTAGCGTAAGTGGAAAGTCATGGGGGTAATGAACACTAAGTTTTTTCTTCGGCGCATCAGCCTCGTTAATACTCACCCAAAACGTGTTTCTTTCCGCCTCAGTTTGGCCATGTATACAGCCATGAGCACTGCCAGAGCTATAGCTACTGCCACGGCCATGACCACGTACCACCAGTGCCAGGACAATGCTGGAGGAGAGGAACGACCTGAGAGAAAGAGGTAAAGTTTAGGAACGTGGTGCTGATGGAATTGCTGGCTCGTTTGCACACAGCCTGGCCAAGTGAATGGTGTGTTTTATATACACGTCATTTGCCTTTGATTAAATAATGTCCATTTTAAAAGAGTAGTTTATTATTTTTTTGAGACCCCTGCTGCCTGAGAGATGAATTGCAAGTGCGAAAAAAAAATCAATAAGCTTTCGCATGTTCCTCAACTGACCCAGTGCCCTCTGTTAAATCTACAGATGCCTTTTAGAGGAGCAGGATTTCATTTCTCATTTCTGGGCTGGGAAGAACTACAAGTCTGAAAACTTGAGCACAGCAATGTTAGTTTTTTCTTAGGGATATTTGAAATTATACTCTAATGACAAGTCTAGAAACGCAACAAAAAAAAAAAAGGATTATGGAATAAGAAATGTGCCACTACAAGCTGAATTTGAAATTGATTTAGAGCAAATTGAAATTGTATTCCATGACCTGAATTTGTGTGCAAGTTTTCAACTATGATTTTATAATAAAAGCTTTAATGTCGATTTCAAATTCAGTTCTTCAAAGTCAGATACAAATTTTCAGATTCAAGACATCCATTAGGGAATTAGGAAAAGCACGCGAGCACAGAACTGATCGCCACCATTTCAGCCAGTGAGGCAAAATTAGTGTGCTTTGGAAAGTGTTTCAAACACAGATCGCAGTGGCATATTTCTCATTCCATACTGCATCTTTAAATTTCTCTCTTTGGTGCGAGTTCAGTTGGAGGAGAGTTGGGAAATTGAGAGAGTGTATTTTTGACAACACTTGTACTGTTGGAGGCAGAGGTGGAGATAAAGCGGCAGACGGAAACCATTAAGCAGAGTCACTTAATGGGGCGGGAACACAGATACATCTCATAATTTCAGGAGCACCAATATGTCACACAATATGCCGGTGTGGCCCTAGACTATTATGTGGACCATTAGGGCAATGGACAGCCTAAAAAACATTTGTATGAAGACAGCAGCTTTGTGCGTGTGTGTGTGTGTGTGTGTGTGTGTGTGTGTGTGTGTGTCTTGCGGTTGACAGTTTCTCATACATGACCTCAGTGCATGACTTTACTACAGGGCGTGTACCCTCTATTTAATATGTTTAGTTCATACTGTTACTTCTTCCTTACTTTCCATGAAAATCTTTCCCTGTCTGCCCTGTTCCCCTCCCACCTACCTCTTTTCCTGTCCCTCTCTCCCTCTCTCTCTCTCTCTCTCTCTCTTTCTCAGCCTCTATTGTCCATTTCATTCATCTCATAGACAGTGTTAGACTAAGCTAACAGAGATGTAACATGGTGCTAAATATTAATGACTTGCCCTCCTTCTACTCTCCCCCTCTTCCTTTGCATTTTTGTTCCCTTCTTATCTTGTCTTTTGCTTCCTCTTTGCGCTTAGGAAACATCCCACAGAAAAGAAACCATCAAGAAAGGAGAAGGAAGTACAAAACGTTAGGAAAATACCACGAACATGAAAGTACATGAGATCACTTTCATCTGTGTGTGTGTGTGTGTGTGTTTGTGTGTGCGTGTGTTGGCACTCACCTGCCAACTGTGGGTTGCTAAGGTCTGTAAGCGAGAAAGAAAAATGATTATTAAGCTTATACACTATCATTTTCATTATTTTGAATTTAAATTTCATTACTGCTCCAATGCCTCTTTCATTCTTTCCATCATTCTCTCACTCCGTGTCTCGCACCTGTAGGGACAAGAGACAATGTCTGCACCGGGGTCCATGGTCCGTAGCCTGCCCCCGTGTAGGCACGCACCCTGAAGGTGATGTTTGATAAGGGGACTGACATGTTGACAGACAGCTCTGTTACCATTCCTATGTCCAACATGACCTGAAGGAGAGAAAGGACAGAACTTCAGGATGCCATAATATTAAAATGGCAAAAATGACAATTCAAATGTAACAAAGCAAAAGTGGAACATCTGCTAAAATGTTTTTAAAATGGAGTTGTTAAGAGGATCATTCTCATCCTTCAGAGAATGTATTACTTATATAATTAATATATATATTTATATAATTTATTTCATTATATTGTCATTATATATATATATATATATATATATATATATATATATATATATATATATATACACTATATTACCAAAAGTATTCGGTCACCCATCCAAATGATCAGAATCAGGTGTCCTAATCACTTGGCCTGGCCACAGGTGTATAAAATCAAGCACTTAGGCATGCAGACTGTTTTTACAAACATTTGTGAAAGAATGGGCCGCTC
>CM040995.1:6121150-6144314 GCA_022985145.1 Pangasius djambal | reverse complement strand
ATATGGAATAAGAATTATAAGCTATTATATTCAAAACATTAGTTAGTCATAATGATTGTGGGGTGTTAAGTATTCAGTAGAAAGAATGAGATAATATGTCAACACTATGAAATAACTAGATATCTAATTTATGAGTAACTAATTTGAAAGTCAAAATAACGACATATTATCTTGATGTAACAAGTCATTAATTAGAAATAATGAGATATTAAGTGAAATTAACAACATGGTATCTGGGAATGACAAGTTACAAAGTCGAAATAATGAGATATGAAGTCAAAACAACAATATCTTGAAAGAACATGTTATTAAGTGAAAATAATGAGATATTAATATTTTCAAAATAATGAGATAATATGTCAAAACTATGAAATACCTAGATATCTAATTTATGAGTAACTAATTTGAAAGTCGAAATAATGACATGATATCTTGGAATAACAAGTTATTAAGTCGAAATAGTGAGATAGTAAGTCAAAATAACGACATGATATCTTGGAATAACAGGTTATTAATTTAAAATGAGATATTAAGTCAAAATAACAACACAGTGCAGTCCCAGTGCCGGTCCCAAGCCGGGATAAAACTGGGGAGGGCTGTATCAGGAAGGGCATCCAGCGTAAAAACTGTGCCAAATCAAACATGCGGACCAATGATCCGCTGTGGTGACCCCTAACGGGAGCAGCTGAAAGAAAAACAACTTTATATTATAGGCCAGTGAGTGTTTCACGCAAACATCTTCACTAACATAAATCAAAAAAAATGATGAAAAGAAATTAGTAGAAACAATAACACATCAAGTATTATCCAGAAGTTGAGATGTAAAGCTGTTAAACTTGCATTTGTCTTGCTTGTAATCTGTTATTTTAATATTGAGTAACACCCACAAGATGTGATTTCCAGCTGTTTGTGTGTTTGTCCCAGCTGTGAGGACGTGGTGTCAGAGAATTCAGAGGAGAAAAGAATTCGGTGGTAAAAGGAAAAACGCCTAACCAAGGGCATTAGGTTGATTGAGAGAAAAGTCGTCCCACACCCACACACACAAACACACACAAGGCCCTGTCTCTCTGTCTGGTCCACCCCTCTACCTCCTCTTTATTTTCCCCTTTTGTACCCTGTCCCTTTTCTCTCCCACTCCCTCCGTCTCCGCTCCAGAGCACCAGGAGAAAAACTCACGCTGGCAGCCATAAAGGCCAAGATCGGGCAAGGGAAAAAAAAACAACAACAAAACAACTTGAATAACAGGCTAGAAATAGCAAAGTTTGTGTATATGTGTGAGTGTGTATCCACAAACTTGTTCAGTTAAGTGTCATTTTGTTTCCTTCTTCCCACTTAAAACATACAGCATGTTAAGTTCCTTGTTTTATACATCGCCTACAGGAACACACTCTCCCATGTCGCAGTGCTCGGGCTGTTCTGAACGTGGTGGAGCTCTGATGATGTTATCAGGCACCGTTTTGTGCCTGATTGTTTCCACATGTGGATCTGGCTGAACGCTAACAAAACAACTGGTGGGTTTTGGAGCCAAAATCTCTTAAACTCTCATTCCTTAAGTTTAACTCACACACACTTGTCTCATTCTGTCTAACCGAACACACCCAATCTTCCTGTTTTTGAGGAAAAGCCAAAAAAAAACCAACCAAAAAAAACAAAACAAGTGACTAATACAACTAATAAGAGGGAATAAGCAAACATGGAGAGAACATGGAGAGGAATCAAAAACAAGCAAGAAAATAGAACAACGGAGCACTCACAGAAGCTACGAACCTCTCAGATTCGAAATCTGGAGGATATAGACTACTGACAGATCGTACGCTGGAATTAATGCGTGAGTCATATTTTCTTTCGCCAAGCATTTGCAGAAACGTGGCACAGCTCAATGGAAAAGCAATTCCCTAAACTGAACCGTCAGTGTGTACACGGCCCATATTAGTCAGAACTGAGGACGAAAAAATACGCTCCTTAACAGCAGCCATCTGTGATTTCCATCCTAGACTGAGAAACCTGGCTCCAAACCCGTTACAGCTCACCGTTAGCACACCGCTAAGCAATTACAGACGGCTGAGGCTTTAAATGAGTCAAAGGTATCCCATCAAGCCCTGCGCCACATCTGCGCCTTGCACTTTACGAGGCCAGAACCTTGTTTTTAGCCTCCCTGCAATTAGTCACAAATCAGCGCTGTTTGTTGTTTGTAGCTGCAGTTTTTTTTAAAAAGAAAAGTGAGAGATCAAGTTAAATGACTCACACGCAGATGTGCTTTAGACATTCCTTTGGTCAAGTGGTTAAAGCTACGAGAACGCTGTTGCTAGGCAACCCAGAAATACAGACGCCGCTAACTAATAAGTAAGGAATAAAATGCAACATGGCGTGGAAGGAGTCTTCAACGATCACATCCTGGAGTGTTTTATTCCTCTTATACCACAATAATTTGGTAACGATTACAATGTTTAATGTAATGAACAACACATCATAGGTTTTATCCTTTTATAGCTACATATAGCTACATGTTGCGGAATGTCCGCAAAACAAGTTCTTGTTGTTGTTGTTCTTACGTTCTCTCGTTTTTTTTCAAGTTAACAAGCCAAAAAAACGCAGCTTGTCACATTATTACCAAGAAACCGTAAAGCGCAAACATCTCTGTAGTGAAGACTTTGCCGTGGCGGAAAACCTACTGACTGTTAGGAAGCACTGACACTGGAGACTCCTTCCATTAATGTTAACAAAACACTGCATTATAGAGACCTTCACCATATCAAAGAATACTTGTTTTTCTTTGTTAAATAATAGCAATTTTTTAATGCGTGCTGTTATAGAAAATTAATCAACACTTCCTGACCAATCAGAATCAAGAACTCTATAGCGCTAAGGCAAAAGGCAATGTGAAGGCAGAGTGGCTGTTGAAATGAGACAGAAATGTCAGAAATCTCCCTCCATTGTGTTGGCAAATTATGAAGAAAAGTACTCGGAATTAACTGAGGCTAAGAGATTTTGCCTGACTAAAATGACACTGCATTTACAGTTAGGATCGACCGAAGAAATTCAATTTGTCCAAAAATGTGATCACTGCAGACGTGGGTCATGTGCAAACATGGTGAAAACATGACTGTACAGAAATATAGCATACATGACTGTGTACTGACAATAAAACTGATGACATTTAAACAAGACCTGACAAGAAATAACATTTTAATTTCAAGAATCAGAATGAATGATTTCTATTCTATAAGATTTGCAGGCATTTTCTTAATCCTCTCAAAGAAAAATCTTCGCTGTGATTCAGAATTCTTTTTTCATTTCTGCTTTTTTGTGTTTTTTTTTTTTGATGAACGACTTGGCTCTCTCACTCTGCCTCATTCTGCGCTCTCTCTCTCTCTCTCTCTCTCTCTCTCTCTCTCACACACACACACATACACACACACTTATCCCTAGGGCCAAGCTGGCTCTGGGAAACAAGCAAAGAGCATGTTGTTTTTACTCCCTCCTTAACATTTTCCTACTCCGTCCATCTCTCTCCCTTTTCCCACACTTCATGCTTGTGCTTCATCCTTTTCTTATTCGGGTGCAGAGAAATTCCGGGTCATCCGGGGTCGGGAGAGAGGAACCCCGGGAGCACTGAGGATGAAAGGAAGGAGCGAGAGAAAGGATATGGGCAGCTTGCTGGGGAACGCAGGAAGTGCATTCCTGACCGGAATTTGAAGGATTTGCGAACGGCCCACAGCCACGATGCGCACGCGAAAGAGAGAGAGAGAGAGACAGAGAGGGGGGAGGGGCAGAATGGGATTAGGGTTATAATCCGATCATGCTGCAGCAACTGACATGGTGTACTGAACACATGACACACCCCTAATGTTCAAAACACACCTCTCACACACACACTCACAGGGAAAAGATTAACCATCCACATTGGCTATGTCAGCTCGTCAAGCTCACACACACACACACACACACACACACACACACACACACACACACAGAGCCTGAGTAGTATCACAGGTCAGTATGACAAGAGTAAAACACACACATGGAACAATGAGTCTACTTGTCTTTATAACTCATCCCCTCTCACCCTGTATCCATCCTACCCTTTCCCCTGAATAACTTTTATTTTTTTATTTTGATACTCAGTCAGCTGCTGCACAGATTCCGTCTCCTTCCCTCTTCTTCTTTTGCAGCAAAACAATGATTTACGTAAGTGGCAAATCCCGTCTCTTTTTGCTTACTCTACAATTTACTAGGTAAACACAAATCCTTGACCCATCTTTTTTCACTTCTCCAACAGTGGTGCATGAAGGAAAGACATGATTGGAGCGAAAGCATCATGAAATGCAGTTTAGAAACTAATATGAAACATACTTAGTGCTTAATATCTTCCCCTTCTCTCGATTTGGCTCGAACTTTTTACTCCATCACCACACTGTTGTTTATGGCAAAGATTTTATTGATGGCATTTTAAGGAATGTACCCTCCCCCCTCTCTTTTCCCACAATCACTTCTTCATCCATTAGTTGGTGTGGAAAAACCCGGCTGAGGTTCAAACCTAAACGCAGTCTTGCCACACAGACACCATGGAGCCACACTTGCCATTTCAGGACATTTCTGAAAGAACCACACTCTCATCTTCACACACATACACATCTTTACTTATACTCTTGGTAATCCTCTTCCTCTCGCCCCTCCCTGCTTGGTCTACACTCTTCTCTGGCAGTTTACATTTGAAACTGTGTCTCGTGGTGGGAGGGACAGACGGATGAACGTCCTGCACCTACTCTTTATAAACATCACATAGCT
The DNA here is from genome assembly GCA_022985145.1 of Pangasius djambal. Taxonomy (NCBI): domain Eukaryota; kingdom Metazoa; phylum Chordata; class Actinopteri; order Siluriformes; family Pangasiidae; genus Pangasius; species Pangasius djambal. The sequence continues at coordinate 6,139,526 of CM040995.1, read as the reverse complement.
CATTTACTCTGGGCACAGAAATAGCAGTGTGTGAGCTTGATTGTAACCGCCTTTTCGAGCTTCCTTAGCTGTGAACACTGCAATCGTTATTTCCCTACTCTGACCGAGGCCATGACAGTTACCGGTAACACTTCTGGTGAATCCTGAGGTCCTAAATTGCACTTCCGGTTTGTGAGTACTACAACCAGTGTTACGTAAGGAATAAAACTCCCTCTTAAAGTTAATAAGACAAAAAAAAGCAGACTATTATGTGACCAAGAAAGCTCAGAGTTCTCTGTCCTGAAGGCTTTCCTGTTACATACTTACTGTTACAACACACTGACACTGGAGACTCCTTCATAAATAAAAGTTCAATAAATATCTCCTTAGAGAAGTCATCATGCGATTAACAATTACACACATTTTAATCCACTTATGTCGATATATTATTACTATTATAGTATTAGTATTATATTATTATAGTATTCATCAACACGAATGCAGTAATATAACCCTGGATTTGAGAGCTGATGTTAGAGAAACTTAATCAACACGTTCTGACCTATCAGAATTGAGAATTCAGCAGTGCTGTGGTTCTTAGGAAAGGATTTTATAATGCATTATGTGGACTGACATTATAATTATATACATGTGCTAGTGTTATAAATGAGCTATAAATGTGCTACTTATGAGTACTTATAAAAGACTGTATTAGGCATTATAAAATGACATACAGTATGTATGCTATGCATTTCTGAATATAAGATTTATAGTAAGTTATACTCTTCGATCAAGTTTTCTCACTTTGCTTCTCACTTTTTTATTATCTCTGCATTAGTTCACTTACACAGTATAGCTGGTTCTCTGCACTTCTAGATGCAACATAATGAACAATAATTAGGCAGTTCAGTAAAAGTTCACTGACTCTTGCTGGTCGCAATTCAGAGGATGTTCTGTTGTGTATCATTGGTTATAATAATTCCCTTTTTGTCATGAGAGAAACATTATAATATATCTGTAGTACTGATATAAGAGTAGTTGGGTTAGTGAAGCCCTACCTCCTTCACTGGTGCTGAAGGTCACCCATGGCGTCCAATCAGAGACCCCTTGGCTGCTCAGGCAGGCGACTCTGATGTCATATGGGGTGAAAGGCTTCAGGTCGGAGATCAGGTGACTGGCAGGTGGAATGTTAACGTTTTGGTTGTGGATCACGTGATCCGGATTCAAGACGGAGTCCTCTCCTGATGGCCTAACCTGAAATGCGAACCATAAGAATTCACTTAAACTGTAGTTATATTTACTCCCTTATATGTGATCATGTGAAAATACATTTAATACATTTAATTTAGGCAAGTAATCATAACCAATATATTTCCTGTAAGGAACAAAATGGTGATGAAGCCACATAAATAACCTGTAGAACGCAATACATTTTACACCTTCTCTTTCTGTTCACTGCAAACAAGAAGCAGTCCCTTCCACTTCCCTTTCTCCATCATTCCCTCTTCCCTATGGCTGCAAGTGTGTGCGTGTGTGTTTTTGGTGAGTACTCTGACATGTATCTGATCATTGTTTTCGGCCATCTAAACTCCACATACACAAACAGTCAGCCCTTGAGGAGCTGCCTTGCTGTTCTTGGCTGCTGTCAGGCTCATGAACTGTACTCTTATTGATAGAACTCATTAGCATTCGGCTGCAGCGCGAGACACACTCTGGGCCCAGCAGGACGCATGAAATCCCTTCAGATCAGCAAAAAAGCAGCAGGGAGGGAAGAACGTGCTGCCTTTGCAAAGCCTGCACAATAAACAGCATCAAAGAGCTGAACTGCAGCCCAAAGTTTCCCTGAATCAGCTTCTAAACCACATGAAAAAGCAATAAGGGCTCGAAATTGTCTACGTCTGTGTAGTGAATGCAATAACGATGGCTTTTGCTACTTCTCACACGCATACTCTCTTTTCCAACGCTGAAGCTATGGGAATAACACTACATTCTCACTAGCAAGCGACAAGTTACTCGTGTCGCTTGTAGTTTGTCGCTTGTGGGTGTGTAGCAACCTGTACTTTGATATAGGCCCATAGCCTCAGATTCCTGTTCTTGGGTGACAGGAGTGGAACTCAATGTGGTCTTCTGTTGTTGTAGCCCATCCACCTCAATGTTCGATGTTTTGTGCTGAGATGCTGAGATGCTTTTCTGCTCACCACGGTTGTAAAGAGTGATTATTTGAGTTACTATATCCTATGTATTTGGGCTGGTTCAGTACAAACTGTACCGAAGCATCTGTAGTTACTGCTTTAGCCTAGGTCAGGATCATGGTGGATCCGGAGCATATCGCAGGAATGCTGTGTGCAAGGCAGGAATACACCCTGGAAGGGACGGCAGTCCATCAGAGGGCACCGTACACAGACATTCACACACTCATTCAGACCTAGGGGCAATTTAGAGTAAAGCAAGGACTCTAGCATCGCGCCATCCCTCCAATATGAATCTCTACCTTCAAATCATCTGGCTTCTCAACTTGTCTTCCGTGAAGTCATTATTTAATATGTCAGCCACATTTAACCTTCTTTTTCATTACTTGTACATTAATAAGTCATTTGCACCATCTATTGCTTATTGCACTTTTATCTCTAATCTCTGAGTAAATTCACACTTCTATTGTATCTACTGCTATCTACCTATCTATTGCTTGTCACCCCATTAAACTGCCTGTTACTATTTAATTATCATCTATGTCTCAAATAATAGCACAACCCTGCAGATCTATTTCACTGCTGTTCTACAGATGTGAACCCATAAATTCGACTTTGCCTGTGACTCAGTGATATACAATACACTCAGGCATGATACTTCAATGCCAATATGACCAGCAATTGACAGCACACTTTGTCACATGCTAAGCGAAACCCAAGATGGTGATAACAGAGAGGTGATAAATGGAGCACGAGTGGCCATGGACAGGGGGATGAATGGATAAGTGGAGTGGTATATGAATCAGAGTTCTGCAGTTAATCGAGAAGCCGCTGTCATTGTTTGGAAGACAGGAAGGATCTTGGCCTGGCACAAGTGCAGAAAGTTATGAGGCTCGCACGAGCAGCAGGAGGAGTCATCAATGAGTCACGGTTCAGTGATTCAGAATCTATTCAAAATAAACAGTGGCGTTTAAGTGACAAGCACTTGTGGATTGTGAGTCATATATGGTAGGGCATTCCTCTGGCCTGGCTCACGCTTTCAGAGATTAAAATGACATTTCTGTGTTCGTATTTTTTTCATCTTCTTGAAGGTAACTCATACACCCTGTTCTGTGATACTAAAACCTTTCGAGGTTTTGCAGAAGTTTTTTTTTTTTCTGTCTTTTTCATGTTTACTTACTCACATTCTTTCTTTGTGCTCTCCTTTTTCTCTTTCCCTAAGGTACTGTATCATTTTCAGGTTTTCAGGTTCACCACATTTTGGACTGTTTTGATTTGTTTCCCCTCCTCTTTTCCTATATCGAGCCCATTCGTCTCCCTCTTAGGGTTCAGGATTGTAGGGGCATAAAATGGGGTGCTTTTATTAGAACCAGATGTTTTGGGGTGGTGCTGGACTGCAGAGAATCGTAGACCCACATATACTCATTCACACATACATAGAAAGAGTTCCACCAGGACCGAGAGGGGCCTCTCGAAGAGTGAAACCTGATCCAACAAAAAAAGATGGAACTATATGTGTGTGTGTGTGTGTGTGTGGGTGTGTGAGTGAGACCATTTTGCTTTTCCGTCTTTGCTACAAAAGAACATCAAGTGGTTCTTCTATACCATCAGATCAGACGCGTGTGTATGCAGAATGTATAATCTTTTTTTTTTTCTTAGTAAGAACTACACATTTTTCATTACCTGAACTGTGCAGAGATTGATGGTGTAAATTCCTGCAAAGCCTCGGGACCAGGATAGACGAATGCTGGAATTAGTTATCTCCACAGCATTAACATCCTGTGGCTGGGAAGGGAGGACTGTATAGACAGATAAGGAAGGAACAGAAAAAAAAGTGACTGATGTGACTGGTGTTCATTGTGACTGAACCTCTAAACTGAGGAGAAGTTTTAAAAAAAAAGAAGTAAAGAAGGATGTGAAAGAGGATGAGCTCAGTTCCACAGCTGCCACATGAAAAAAACACACTCACCCGTTATAACTCCAGAGCTGGATGATGCTACTCCTTTGCGATTGTGAGCTTCGCAGGAGAACGAGCTTGTTTTGTTCAGTCCTGGAAAATGAGATAAGAAGAAGAACAGATTTTTAAAAAACACTTCGGAAGTGTCAGCAAGCTCATGGTTTGGTATATAACCACTCAGGTGTTTTGTCATTCGGTCTGGCCTAATGATCTTCGACAGGGTGCTGATGGGTGATTCAGTGCTTAAGGAGAAGGAAAGGAAGTTTGTGATCCAATGTGGTGGTTAAAAAAAGAGCTGAGCACGAACGTGCCGCTTCTGCTTTTCGCTTATTGAGAAACAAGGATGTGCACACATGCTGACATTCACAAAACCCAGTGAAACAGAGGCTGTCTTAGAGGGTGATTAATAAACATACACACGCATACACACACACGCATACACACGCTGGAGTCTTGGCACATTCTGAGAAACTGATGTTCAAGGGTGTCATTAAGGAAAACTGTGCCTCCATTGTGTTAGGGCCAAACAGGGGGTCAGAAGGTCACGAGATCCGATGAATATTGCTGACTTGTGTATGTGCACATGAGCGTGTGTCCATGTGCTTTTGTGTACTGTGTGTAATGTTCAAAAGGACACCTCTATCTGTTTTGTTTCCTTCCCTGAAACCCACCAATTTCTTTTTAGTTTCAAGATCTCATTTAATGTCATGTACTGGAACACTGTGAACTCATTTCCTCACCAGAAGAGGCTGGTGCGTTTACTGTAATGCACAAGGTGAATGTCCTTTCTAATTTTCCATAAACTTTACAAGCGCTGTCTTTAATTACAGTGGCATTAAAGAGCACTAAACGTAACCAAAAGAAAACCAGAATTTTGGTCAAATGGATAAATAAAAGACCAAGACAAGACCTTGGTATATTAATTAAAAGTAAGGGCGATATGTATATATAAAAATATCTTACTCAAAGACACTTTGCTAAAAAAAAAGGGGGGGGGGAGGGTGGCGGGGGGATGAGGGGGCAATTAAACAGTGTGCCCATATTCAAAAAAGTACAAGTTCAGAGTTTTCTTATGCAACATTTACAAAACAAATTGAAAGCCATTAATGAGAAAAACTTGTTACAATGAGTAACAATCGAGGAGCAGTGAGACCTCATGATACTCAGAAATGTATATCAGGAGTATCACAAGCATTTAAAGTAATATTACATGAGAGAAAAAAAACAGTTTATATAATAACAAAAGAAAATGTTCTGTTACTATTTTGCATGTCGAATGTTGTGTTTTATACCACAGTTCTGTTGAAGGCTTGATTCTGATTGGTCAGTAAGTGTTGATTAGTTTTCTATAACGGCTAGTATAGTTTTCTATAACAGCTTTCTTTGACACTAGTTCTGGCTGCAAGGTCTATATTAATGTGCTTGCTCTAGTACATTATAATTTCTATAGCAACTGCTACTGTAATTGACAGGGACTTATATACAGGATGCTCCACATGATCTAAACCTAATAATAAATATTTACAAGCAGGTTAATATTTAACTAAGATAAATGTAATTGTAATGTAATGATTTGGTGGGGCTTTCTGTAAGGAGATGTTAATTTAACATCTGTGGAAGGAGTCTCCAGTGTCAGTGCCTTGGAATGCTCAGTAGGTTTTCCAGCACTGATATAAGTAAACTAAACGTAAACCGGTAAAAAGCATGACATGTCATTCTTGAATTAAGCAAAATGGTATTGCTGTGGAATAAGAGAAATAAAACACTTCAGGGTATGCTGTTACAGGAAAATAGTCAACTTCAGGGTGGCAATGGCCTCACACCATCACCTCATTCATTATTTCCATACAACAGCATGTCCTGAAGACTTTTATTCCTTACCTATGGTATAACTGATACATATTTTATGTGTATGGTGAAACACAGAGCTGTTAAGTTTTATGCCAGAAGCCAGTGGTCTGTGTAAAGAGCCAACAGATGTGCATGTGTGTGTACGTGTATGTGTGTGTGTGTGGTGGCTGGCATGAGTCGTCCCATTCCAGTGCTGTGAGTGTGTCCACTGGTCAACCATTCATGATGATTCAGAGTAACTAGCCCCTTCAGCAGCCCCTTATTTCTGTCCGCCAGTCTGTCTATCTCCCTCTCTCTCCTTTGTGAGTCAGTGCTCAGAGCTGCAGGTCTGTGCAGCTGGAACTACAACAGACACCGCATCGGTCATTCTGGCATGGCAACTGTTCAATACGCACTCCCTTGTTTTCTCCTTCTCTTTCTTTCCCGACAAACTTTCCTCTTATCTCCCTCCACATTGCCGCTCTTTCAGCAGCCACCAAAGGGCAGATTCTTATTGAGCGAATTCAAGCTGGCCTGCAGCCAACACAGAAATGTGCGTGCGTGTGTGAGTGTGTGTGTGCGTGTATGGAGAATGTGTTGAATGACAGTAATATACACCACTTTTGATCTTAAACATCTTTACAAGTTTTCCTGTGTTCCAGTGTTCCATTCTGAAAGGCACTAAAACATACCATTTATCAAGAAGTGATTAAAAGGCCTAAATCTTAAACGCTGACTCCACCCCCAAATGCTACAGTACTTGTCTAGTTAACTCTTATTTGAAAGTCAGCCAAATTCCCAAATGGTGAGACACATAGAGTCCGTTCCATTCTATGAAGACTAGGTACTCTTGGTGGTTGCGTCTTCACTATAATGAGGCGTATTCCCATCATGCACTGCAAATATACATCAATTTTTGCACTGAGAAATAGTAACGAGCTGGTCGACAAATGTAACTTTAATGAAGTGAAGTGTAGGGTGTAGAGTGCTTGCTCTGCTGACATGGTAATCATGCAGTTAGCTTTAGCAGTTAGCAGTTAGCTTTTCAGATATTAGTGAGCTACTAAACAGGCCACAGCAGTGTGAAGTTTCCCATTCTCTTTTCCAGCAATTCTTCTTTGTAACACAATATGTACTTCTGCCAGCCCAAACAATGAATACTAACATATGGGAAAACATACAAAACCCCATTCAAGCTTCTGATTCTATTTCTAAATTCACACAACTAGCACTCTACCTTCTAACAAAAAAAAAAACTACTGTTCTGAAATACAGGTTGTAGTGACTGTGTGTTTGCATAAGGATTAGGTGTGTGATTGATTAGGTAAAGGAATGAACAGGTTAAAAGGACGCTTGTATGGAGTGAGAGCCAGTCATTGGTTGTGGAATTGCATTGGTCAGTTATTGTGCTGTGGATAAAGAATCATTTATTGATTCCTTAAGTATAATATTATAAAAAATATGGTCATTAATCTATAATTTAATTACTCTTGTGAAATGTAGCCCTAATGCTTAAATGCTTATTTTGCCACATTTGGGGTTGTAGAGGCACTGTAATTTTCTTAATTTTTTTTTTTTTAACAAAAGCCCAGTGTCCCACTAAGAGTGTTTGAAATTTCTATCCAGACCTGTTTTTTCTCTTTTCACTAAGAAAACTAATCTTTCTGGGTTTTTTGTTACAAAAGAGTTACAAAGGTTTGTCGAACGTTACGTAAGGAAGGAGTTGCGACTTTTTTTTTCACCTTTAAAAAAATGTCTTCACTTGTCAACTGGTATGTGAGTGTATGTTTCTTTTCAGCAGAACAGAAAACAATTACGGACATATGAAGTTCCTTTTTTGCAGAAAATTCCTAGTGCTGGTTTTATGGAAACTCCATTGTTGCATTAAAAGAACATCATCATTATCTAATTAACTTACGGACTAACTCACTTCAAATAATAAAGTGAATAAACTTATTAAGTATACTTTACCAACTGTGGTAAATCGATCTTTATATTCTGTTTGGCTACATTTGTCCCATTTTTAATGTTTACTTAGAGTAAACTTAAAGTTACTTAAAGTTAAAAAAAATCCTGTTTTAAAAACTATACAAAAACACTAGACAATCATTTTTTTGGCCAAAATAGTCTAATTAACTACATCTCCAGTAGAGATAGAGATCAGGGTTCCTGGTATTCATGAGTTATTCAAGACTTCCAAATGGATTTTTAAACTTTCTATACTTTCTATTTGATTATTATAATTTTTTCTTGGTTAGCTCATTAACTGTATTATGCAAAGGAAAATCACGAAATGTGATAAGCGTTCTGGAGGCTGTTTTAGTGCAGAAAATAACTGAATGTCTAAACATAACAGACTGCGAACCTTGGAATAGAACATTCCCTGGCTTTTCTCAGGTTCCATATTTTTTTTCAGGTCTGGAAATCAATGGCTTCATAATTCCAGCCTTGTGTAGATTGTGTTATTTAGTCACATCTTATTTACATTGTGTGCACGGAGGCGGGGGTGGTATGTCTTTTCCATAATTATTGTTTACGTGGCTGACAGTCTGAGGTATTTTAAAGTAAGCTGTACAAATATATTGCTAAATAAAAAGAGTCAGTAGGACCTGTGAGGTTGAGGCTGGATGGAGAAAGAGCCATGGGGTCGTTCAGTGTATTGAGAGGAGCTCCATCCTGAAGCCAAATGATGTGGACTGGTTCAGGTGGACCATGAGCAACACACTGCAGACTCAGGCTCACATTCGCCACTACGGACATGTGGTGGGGTTCAACAGAGAAATGTGGGAGTCCTAGAAAAGAAACGAGAGCATGAGCGAGAGAGATAAGTATGTGAAGTTGAAACTTTCTAGAAACAAAAAAGCAGACTTTATGGAATGTACTTGGGCAATTTTTAACCCTTAAAACACCAGATTTAAGGCAGCAATACATGCCGTATAAATAAGGGATAATTAGATCAATTTTAATGATACACACTAATAGACTCCCCACAACAGTTGATATTAAAATTTTAAAAAAGCCTAAATTATCTAAAAAAAAATAAATGTCAGGATGCAGTTAGGATGTGAACCCAGCAGATGAGTTTGAACTGAAAAAAAAAACTACTGAGCCATTCAATGTATGGAGAAAAAAACAGGTTGTTCAGTGACTTCAGTAACTCCAAACATGAACCAGCACAGCTTCTGTAGCAGATCCTCTGTTCTCGCTAATTTGTTTAATTATTTAACTTAAGGCGGCTCATCAGAACAGAAAATACCTACAGGGTTAGAGATATTAAGTCAGAAATGGAAGAAGATATCACAGATATTCATAGATTTTTTTTTTTTCATTTAATTTACCCTCTCTGCTCTGACAACATGGCTTGTACTGCTCAAACTGCTGCTCATGTTGTGTCACAGGGCAGCACAACACTCGAAGGAGAGCGCTATCTACCCTCTTCCACATACATGAGCTCACAGATGTCCATGATTGGCTAGTGTCGCTCTGAGATTGTGCAAAAAAAGCAGTTTGCTTGTATTGGTAGTATTTTTTTTGTCACTTATGAGGCTTTTAACATTGTAACTCTAGCCATACATGCATAAAGTATTAAGTGTAAAGAGTGCATTTTTAAAATTGTCTTTTCCATCCAAATCACACACTTGTGATGGTTGTGTTCTTCCAATTATAATAAAGTGTATCTCATTTCTGAAGGAAAAATGGTTCCTGGGTGGACAAGACTGAGTGCAAAACTGCTCACATATTGCACTGATTCAGTGAAAACCTTTACAATTTTGAATGAAGCCATTCACCCATTTGGCATTGTATCACGGTTCAAAGCATCTGACTCAACCGGTTACTTTGGTGAACTGTTGCTTAACAATAACAATGAGAGTCAGTGAGTCAGATTTTATACCACACTGGTAGATGGACTGCATTCCTTCCCCTTATTTAGACCGCACACACTGACATTATGTACAATGAACTGTGATTTACCTTCCAGTTGAAGGTGTCCTTCAATGGACAGTGTCTCATCTTCCCCAATTTTCACTGCACAGCGGTAGGCGCCCATGTCCGACAGCTGGACCTTTGCAATCCTGCACACAGGTAAAATCTTTGCTTAGAGTAACTCTTATGTTATGTTTGAGTTGAACAATAGTAAATATGAGTTTTATGACAGGAATATGAATATGAGACAAATCCCATGCTACATGTGAGGGAGCTTTAATGTGTCTCACTAAATACTGCTAATACTGATAGTACAATTAGATCAAACTAAAAACTATATAAAGACAGCAAAAACTTTACAATAATGACTATTGCTATCAAGGCAGAAGAGGTAATCTGAGACTAGGTCATGCTTCGATAAGTAGTGACCAGAGCATGACAGTTAAGAAGTCAACATTGTTAGAACAGAAGTAATGCTAGCATGTGAGAACATCATATCTGAATCTGAATATGAGAACTTTCAGGTGGAATTAAGACAAATGGATACAAAAGCAACTATGCAACAATTCCCTTTACCCCAGTTCCCATCAAGATATGTTCGATATCCAATATTGACTTCTTTCAGGTTACACTGGAGCTAACGGTTTAATGTAGCTAACAGCTAAGGAAGCGATGCAATGTAAATGCAGATTGTGCCTGCTGTTTTGTGACTTTTATTACCTAAAATAAACAGGGCTAGCTAAATGTCATTTGAAGAATGAACACGAAGACTTAGCTATGAGTCTCGGAGCATAATTAACATACAACTAAAACATTTTGTCGTTTGTCATCATTATATACAATATGTGCACATTTGATTAAGTGTACCGAAGTGTACTGATGACAAGCCACGTGTCGTCATCGAAGGGCATCTGCACTTGGTTGGTGTCAGAGTACTCGAGCAGCTGCTCCTCTCTGAGCCACAGAACGTCTGGAGGGCCCTCATCTCCTTCATCGCCCTCCTCCATCATCAGGACACACTGCATCTCCACCGGCTTCCCCAGTGATGAAGTTACATTCCCTGGGCTGTGCTTGAAGCGCAACCCTGAAGAAGAAACATGGAGAACCTGTCAGCTCCAAAGTACTATCAATGGTGGGATGTACATAACCCCACGGAACCACAAAGAACCTCAAATTACTGTCTAGGATGATTATTGGATTACATAGTTTTGAGATAATTTTGCCTTTGGATTTGTCCAAATTACTTTCATCTACTCAAAACAACAGGAACAGTGAAACCAACTTCATGAAATGCGATTAGCTGGCGTTAGCTATGTGAAGGGACTAAATGCCACTTCTTATACGTGCATGAATTTAGTTTAGATTACATAGTACCTTAAAGCAACATACAGTACATGGAAATGAAGATTTTCACCTGGCTGCTGAGTTCATTTTAGAATCCGCAGCTGGAATGAATTTTTTCAGAGTTTCAAGAATCTCTGCATGTAAACACAACTATACAAGAGTAACAGACCTCAAAAATATCACTTAACCATTCTAGTATGGGTTTATATGATGCTACACAGACTGAGGCCTGGCAATCTGCACTCCATCAAACGTTTGCAAGGCCACTAACACAGCCAGAATGAATCACTGGATTCCTCCCTGTCTTCTGTCTCATCATAGGACTGTTTCACATTCCTCTGCTGGCATGGACCTGATAACACCCAGTTACAGAATCTGAAAGATACCACCTGTATGTCTAACTCAACATGCAGGCAAATTTGTGCATTAGCAAATAGTCCAATTTAATTAATCTTGAGTTCAATCCAAAGACATTTGTCTTGTCTTGATGCACTGCTAAATTTGCAAGTTTTTTCCCCTCAAGCCGGTCACACAATTTGATCTTTGACATCACAGCACTGAACTCTGACACCTCCCCACACAGATCAGTCACCCCCCTTGGTCGTTGTCTTCATGACATTAATGGTGACATACAAGTAAACATTCATTATTGATGGCAGCCAAAATCAGACAGACACATGGGAAACTCAGACCTTTAAGATGAACGTCCAAGTACTGTAGTAGCATGAACGGAAAGGCAAAACAGGATACGGCAAGCTATTATTGGAAATGAATCAACTTTGGATTGTTGTGATGCCAACCCGAAGTGTTTATTCCTTTTATAAAATGTGACACGCTCAGAGGAAAGAGCTATCTAGCCTTTACGCATACATGAGCTCACACACACCCCCCTACAATTGGCTAGTGTAGCTGTGATTGACAGGGTAGAGACTGTTGTTTCTGCCAGGTTTTGAACTGGAACCTTTCTCGTGTGAAGCGAACATAATAACCAATACACTGCAGAAAAACACGGACGGCTGACAAAACCGCCCAGTAAATGTCTTGCGATCATATGTGTTGCCATCATTTAATCAGGAATAAAATTATGGGGGTCTATAATAACTTAAATAAGCACTCTTTACAACCACGGTGAGAAGAAAAGCATCTCAGAATGCACAACACATCAAACCGTGAGGTAATCTTCCACCATTCCACCTAACAACTTTGTGCAAAGAGACATCATCAGTGAACACACAAATAGGTCAGAAGCAAACTTAACTACGCCCAAGCTTGACTAAAAGGAAAATCATCAGGATGTAGTAAGACACACGACTCGTGAGATGAAATTTATGAAGTCCACTGAGCTCATGTCATAACTGGGCTCTTTCTGCTTTGGTTTGGCCTTTCTTGTCCGAAAGCCTTGTTTCTTCTGGTACTTCTCCTTTTATGTCTTCCTGATCTCTAAGGAATGAACTAGACTTAGTGTCAACATAAACAAACCATTTTTGGTATATTACAGTATTTAATCATTAGGTTAGGGAGGAGGCTAGAATCATTTAAAAACAGACTTGTTAAGTGAGTAATATGACAAAAAAACCTCTTGAATTTCATTTCTTTAAGAAGGAGGCTGCCATGATTTCAGAATCTTGCAACAGACTTCATGTAATGTGCCATACATAACCATTTCAGATAATTTCCTTATCATAGTATGCTATGCTGATAGATCTTCACACTTATGCTCTATAATCATGCTTCATCACTCTTTCTCGCTCTCACTCTCTCCCTCTTCATTCTTTTTCCCTGTCATCTCCACTCCCTCCTGTTGATAACAGTGAAATGTGAAGCGCCAAGGACAACAGAGTGCATGGGGAGAGAACAACAAACCACACTGTCTTTATCAACCCTCCTCCTCCTTTCTTTCATGCTCCTCACCTTGTTACTGGCCTTTCTTCTGGATCTGAGAAGAAAGTCGGCACTCTCATGCCTCCTTCCTTTCTAGCTCAGTGTATCATTCTTTTTTGGTTGTATCTGCAGAGGTCCTGACTCATAACTTTGTCACTCTCCTCCGCTCCCGCACTTATCCACTCCATTCCTGAACATCGGAGCATCAGCATCGTACTGATATTAACCTGACACTCTGTATCGGTATCAGACTGGATTTGAAATGCTAGGAACTCTGATATTTTGCCATAATATCAGAAGGATTGGCTTGTAGCCCATTGTGGTCTACTACAGCGTTTTGCGCCAGACGCTCAATAGTACCCCAGTGTGCTGACTGATACTGGTTAAATGCTTGTGTTTTTGTTGTTGTCATTGGCTTGGTTCCCTTAAGGGGACATCTTTTGTACCTTTAGTGTACCTTTAAAGTTAAGGTACACTTGTCCTTTTTTTTCTGCTGACATTTTTCACTTCTTTATGAAACCTCTTGCAGGTAAAACCTGGTGGTTTTCTAGGATCAACTTGACATAGTACATGTAGCTGAAGGAAACATATGAAATGTATGTGGATGAAATGTATATGGATATCAGACTACACTTATACCCAAAGGAAAACTCACAGCTTTCCCATTAATCAAGAAAACTAAATCAACCAATCAAATTCAAACTTTTTGATGCCACAGCTTTGCTTTATTTCTTAAATGATTCAGATTCACTAATACTGTTCAGCATAAAAACAGCATATATTTTTTATGTCTATCTGTTGAAACTTTTAAGCATCAGGTGACATGTTTTCTTTTATTATAGGCTATTGTCTGATTTTTTTTTTTTTCAAAATTTTTTTTAACACCCTGGTCTGCGGTTCGAATCGATTCCGAACCGATTCAGCTTCGATTCAGTATATGAACATGATATGATTAGGACATAGAGCTTTTCAGTAACAGTATTAATTGCTTACCTGAGACAGTTTCGGAAGCTTGGATGTGTTGCACTGCCACAAAAAGCACAAACAGCAGCTTCCTTTTGAAGAGATCCATATTTTAACTTCGCTCGGTTCCGATTCGGTTCCTTTGTTTTGTAATTCAGGGTCTGTGTATCAATATCGCCTCAGCGCATCTTCATAAACATATCCACCAAACCACACACACACACTCACACACACAGCTGTGTTTTCTTGGCTAAAGTCTGCTTTCTTATTTAGATCAGCTTTTCCTCTTCCAAGTTCTCGTTTCTGGTTTCGGGAAAAAAAAAGCCAACAAATAAAAAAAAAAAAATCAAAAATGTGATGCGTCAGCACTTCTTTCAAATCCTAAAAAAAAACAAGCCATAAACACTCAATAAAGCGGGAAAACAACGAACTTCTGCATATGCCCAATATTCAAGTTTTCAGCATCCAGTCAAAGTTGTTTTAAAGTTTTTCTTTTGTTTTGCTTTCGGGGAGGGAAAAAAAAGTGTCTTTCTGATTCCAAACTCCTGTTTCTTCTGTTTTCCCTCAAGATCCCAGCTCCAGCTGCATTCCCATCACAGCACCAAAGCCTTTCCCTTCACACAAGACGCAAAATTCCTCAACACAACTTCTTTCCATTCTGTGTCTCCTCCCCGCCTCCTTCTCTTCTTCTCATCCCTCCCTCCGAGTCTCCGTCTTTTCTCACTGAGGACAGAAAGCCGAGGGGCCGCCTTCATTTACCGGGACACAAAGCGCACTCATGCTCTTTAATTACCGATTTATTCCCATCCAGGCTGCATGAAATCACAGCTCTGCTATTTTTAAACTTAAAACATTCTTGGAAAATGTGACGAATACAATCTCACTTCTGTCTCTTGTCATGGAGAAAAGAAAAAAAACAAAACAAAACAAAACCCTGGATTAGAATCCATATATATATATATATATATATATATATATATATATATATATATATATATATAATGTATGTATGTATATATTCTCATCCAAAAAGCTGGTTGTCAGAGGAATAGAATGTATATATATACATCATACATGATTTCCTCTGACAGTAACCAGCTTTTTGTTTACACTTTTACGTCAGAAATATTTCAATTCAAATTTGCCAGGTGTACAGGAAAAGCAGCCAAGAGAGCATTCAAAACAAACCCCAAACTCAGCCCAATACCAAAATTCTAAATAAAGAGCAACACCAAAACTCAAATGCCTTGTACACAGCAGTGTTGAATTAACACCTACAGTATTTATACATGGATAACTGGATACAAATGAACTCTGAAAGAGTTCATTCAACACTCTGGGTGTTAATGCAACACTGGGCGTTTACACAAACTTGTGGAGTCTGTGTCAGCTTGAGTGCACACTGTCAGTAAAGCAAAAAAAAGGGGGGGGGGCACATACCAAATACTAAGAAATTATTAGTATAAAATTTATGTGACATCATGACACCCTTAAAATACAATTTTCCCCTAAACCATTCTTCAATCAAGGTCCTAAAATGATGCCATATTATTACTTATATTCTCATAAATAAAGAATCTATGATAATAAGGAAACAGAAATTGACTGACACACCCATGATACATTCATATAGTAACAAAGCTAATTTTAAGAATATGATCAAGAGTTGCACATTTAAGGGCAACTTAAGGTGCATATAAAAAGTGCTAATTAAAAACCGAAAACTAAAGCCGCAGCTGTAACACTGCAGATCTGGCTATAAAGGTTAAATCTATTTCTATTCATTTATTCAACATAAAGCATAGATGAATGACTGTAAATCTAATACGAAAGGTATACAATGTAGTTACGAATGTGAGGAATCTAACTCGCCAATGGGGCTTTAAACTCGCCAATGGGGCTTTAAACTCGCCAATGGGGACTTTAAAAGGTTAGTGCTAGGGTTTAAATTTTGATAAATGGATAATTTGGAAGCAATCTAGTTTTTGATTTGAGATCCATAAAAAAAAATTGAGGTGCCACTAGTACACTGTGTATAGTTTACCACTAGTACACTGTGTATAGTTTAATATTATAGTGCATGGTATGCCATTGTATGGAACCTCTAGCGAGACAGTGTGGTTATTTTTTCACAAATTAATTATATTGAGGCTGATTTTAAAAAGAGTGATACAGAATAAACAGTTATTGTTTTCCATTGTGGTCACAGGAACATAAGCATGAGCATGACTGGTAATATTACACTTTACTTCAATCTTGGAATCACGCATAAAGACATACTGGAGTCACTGGTGCTGCAGCATGGATATACCATTAAGCCTGTGTCAAGTTATTTTCTTCAAATTATTACACTTGGCAATGGCGTATGATGTTCCTACAAAATATTAAGCGCACAATTTGTGCCCTTGAAATATTAAGCAGAAAATCACTCAAATGTGCTGGCTCGATTCTTTAAGACTGCAGTATGACTCCACCAGAGTAGTGGAGGAAGTAATAATTTGAAAGTGATTGCAAACTTAAAATAAAGCAGTAAACATTTTTCAGTTAAACTTCATGACTTGAGGGGGGGCATGGTGGCTTAGTGGTTGGCAATGTTGCCTCGCACCTCCAGCGTTGGGGGTTTGAATCCCTGTGTGTGTGTGGAGTTTGCATGTTCTACCTGTGCTTTAGGAGTCTCCTCCGAGTACTCCGGTTTCCTCCCCCAGTCCAAAGACATGCACTGTAGGCTGACTGGCATTTCCAAATTGTCCATAGTGTGAGAGTGTGTGTGTGCGACTGTGCCCTGTGTTGTGCTGGCACCCCGTCCAGGGTGTCCCCTGCCTTGTCCCCTGGGATAGGCTCCAGTCTACCCCCGTGATCCTGCATAAGATAAGCAGTACAGAGACTGGATGGACTTCATTACTTGAGAGTTATGTGGTGCTGTTTTGTCAAGAAAAAAAGTGTTGGAAAAACATCCAAACACACCAAACCCAAATAAGCCTTAGTGAAGCCAAGTCTTCCTAAAACAGTTTAGGTTTTGAATGTGGATATATCGACAGCTTTCTTTATTTCTTTTTGAAATGGTCAGACAGACAAACAAACACAAAGTAAAAGACAGAGAAAGTAGCATGTTAAAACATAACATCCCCACTTTTGATGCTTGTATTTACATGTGAACTATGCCATGCATTGTTTTGGCATTTTCTCATTGCTATGTCTATGTACAGCTGATTCAGACAGTGTTTAGACCGGAGCCAGGGAACAGGAGATTAGGTGATGTAGATGGGGGATGGCTGAGATGGGAGAGGTTAAGAGGATGACTTCATGGGCCCTTCATGATTTTTTTTTTTTTTTCTTAGCAGAAGATTTGCTTGTTCCCTGGAAATTGTTTGCTGTAGTTATGGGTTGCCCTGGCTGTACTGTGTACCGGCCCTTTAAGAGGAGGTTGTAGGGGGGATAGTAGTGTGTTCCCAAGGTCTTTAATGGAGACAGAGCCCATTTGAGAAAGAACCCATTGTGTGTCGTTGTTTTCAATAGGGCTCTAGGAATCGAGCTCACACACCACCATAGATACATGCGGAGACAGATAGATGAGGGGGGAGGACAACGGAGGGGGTCCACAGAAAGAGAAAAGCACTACAATTAGGGGAATGTGAGGGACCTTTTTTGGAAGACAGAGCACTAGCTCTGGAGGTGGGAGTTGATTTGGAGAAAGTAGGAGTGTTAAGGGTGATGTAAGTTCATTTCATTTGGGCATACATTCAGGAAACTGGTTAAACAGGCCTAGATCATACCACAGGTAACGACACACACCTGTTATTCTTAATACACTGGAAAGGTGTTAAGAAGAGACCTGCAAGGATTGTGTGCTAATTCAGTTATAAAATGGGTGCAGTTTAGATCACGGTGCATAATATTACAGGAAAACACTATTTTGCTGCACTTTTCCAAATTTACATTCAATTTACATCTGGTTTGTTTCCACTCGATAGTGTAAACATCACAGCAATTTGCAGTTCATTATACAAAGTCATTATAAACTGATCATATTTTGTCAAAAGTGACTGGTTAGGTTTTGAAATGATTTATTGCCTAGTTGGATTATTTGAATTATTAGATTAGGTTTTGCGGGTTAGGTTTAGCAATTATGAAAAAACTGAAAATTTTCATTTGTACACTTAATCACTTACACACACTAATAATGTATTATTTTACTAATGCTTATTAGATGAAGTGCTGAATGTATTACACACTTTGCTTCACAACAAAGTGACTCTTCAGTGGGTGTCGGCCATCTAGCATGAGAATATGTGTGTGTGTGTGTGTGTGT
>CM040995.1:6081450-6099717 GCA_022985145.1 Pangasius djambal | reverse complement strand
ACACACACACACACACACACACACACACAAATGCACTGTCACCTTCATACCCTTTGTACTAAATTTCAGGCTGATTATTAACCACAAGACAATCTAATCGTCATCTGGTAGTGAGTGTTTTCCAAAGCCAGTGTAATCTGTGTCAGTGTGATCTTGCCAGATCTTGATTGATCAAGTTAGGTCTGTTTTTGCATGTATATAGTGGGAAATGCATACTAGGTGAAGAAAAATCTAATCTCGAACATTCAGCCTAGTTGTTGAAGGTTCCTGACGGTTCTTATCAACTTGCAATTATTTCACTAACACAGAGCTTTAACTGAAGAGCTATCAGTGTGTCCAGTGTGGAAAAACAAGTACACAAGAGAATAGAGAGGCTCTGTACTCTGCACACAGGTACATATAGAGTCAGTACTAAAAGAGTAAGCGACAAATCTACACAACGACAAGCAGACAGGATGTAATTTGTAGCTGCATGACTACAGAATGTACACAACAACAGAATCAGGGTGAACTAAATAACAGAACTAAATAACAGTGTTATGGAAAACGCTGATGTGAATTGTCCTTCCTCCATGCAGGTAAGAGGTCCTGTGTGGGTGAGTCTCTGGCGCGTATGGAGCTGTTTATTTTCCTGGTGACTCTGCTGCAACATTTCACCTTTACCTCACCTGGAGGACCTGAGAGCATCGACTCTACTCCTGAAATCAGTGGCTTGGGCAACTTGCCCCGCAAATACCAGCTCATCGCTACCCCCCGCTGAACTTTTACATTACTGCAGGCTGATAGTGCAGACTTTCTTTACTTTACTAATGCAAACATTCTAGCCAGACCGCATCTCATCAAAATTTTACTCTTCTGTCCTCTCCAATGCACACAAAGATAAGGGAAGGTACACTATGTGGCCAAAATTATGTGGACACCTGACCATCAAACTCAAATGTAGGCCTTACGCAAACTGGTGCCACAAAGTTTGAAGCACACAGTTGTGTAGGATGTCTCTGTATGCTGTAGCATGAAGATTTCCCTTCACTGGAACTAAGAGGCCCAAATCTGTTCCAGCATGACAATGCCTCTGTGCGCAAAGCGAGCTCCATGAAGACATGTTTTGGCAAGTTTGGTATTGAAGAAACCTGCACAGAGCCCTGACCTCAACCCCACTGAACACCTTTGGGATGAACTGGAACGCCGACATGCTGAACATCAGTGCCTGACCTCACTAAGGGTCTTGTGGCTGATTGGGCAAATCCCAAAGCCACGCTCCAAAATCTAGTGAAAATCCTTTCCAGCATAGTGGAGGTTATTATAACAGCAAAGGGGGACTAAATCTGGAATGGGATGTTTAACAAGCACATATGGGTGTGATTATCAGGTATCGACATACTGTTAACCATATAGTGTACACTTTCATAAAGAAGGCCATAATTTCCATAGAAGGACATAATGTCCAATGAACCATTTACCTGACATAATAGTAAATGCAAAGGAAAAGGCTCTCAGAATCATTTCAAGATCCATGATAATTCAAGATTAACCCTAGATTCTCAATTGATTAAATATTTGCATTCTCAAATGTGATTGGTCAAAAAGTGTTGAATAATTTTCTATAAAATCTGCTCTGACAGTAGTTCTGGCTGCAAGACAAATCATGGATTTATATTAATACACTTGTTTGGATGCATTATTGTTTATTTACTCTAGTAACAGCTAATTCACAGGGACTTGTAGGCCAAATGCTCCACATAAATGGATTTAAAAAGTGTGCAGTTATTTCACACAGAGAAATATTTAATCATTGTAATGTAAGGAGATGTTCATTTAACATTTATGGAAGGAGTCTCCAGTGCCAGCACTTTGTAACAGTCAGAAAAATTTCCTCCATGGGAGAGTCAACAGGCCAGTTACTGCTTTCTTGGTAACATCAGACAAGCTGTGTTTTTTTTGTCTTGCTAACTTCAAGGCAAGGCAAAAAAGAAAAGCTGGTGAGGCAATGGCTGTTTGTAGCTGTTAGTGGTAACAGGAAGTAACTTGTTTCAATGATATTCCACAACATTAAATGTAACTGAATATCGTAAATGTAAAATGTTGTTCTTAAATTTAAAAAAAATTGTGTTGGCATAGCTGGCTCATGTGTGTAGATTGTTGTTGATGTTTCAGTGCCTTTTTCTGGGCTGCTGTTAGGAATGTAGAACTGACTCCCAAGCCCAATATCAAATATTCAACCAAATCTGTTCTTTTGCTGATTGTAAAGATTAACACTGGTGGAGAACTAGGCATGTGCTTATAATCAGTAATACACCACAATACCTGTTTATACAGAGCATAGTATTTTTTCTAATATAGTACTGATTATTGTGTTAATACTGACAACTGTGATACAATGTTATTATCGCATCATGGAAAAAAAAAAAACATAACAGCACCACAGATTATTTGGAATTTCCTTGTTTCAGTGCAGTGTTTCAGAAAATGTTGTACAATGATGTGCCTTAAGTGTATGATAATTGCTCAGAATTCCTGTGATTATCATTTATGATTTTTTAAAACTTTTTTTCCTTGAAATGAAAACAAGAGTTGTATATTCAAAATGTAATTCATTCAGTGTCTTATTACTTAATAAATGAGTTTTGCCACAAATAAGTTGATGAATAGGTAAAATGTTTGGATCTACATAACAAGTTTGGTCTCTGTTGATTTACGTATTAGGTATAAGGAAAAAGAAAAAACAGAATGACATGCATACAGGTATAGAAAAACAAAGAAATGAAGGTACAGAAAATATTTGAAAGAACTGCACATAAAAGATAGAAAAAAAGCTCCAAACAAGAGTTAGGTTTTTTGTGATATACTATTGAGCAATTCAAACTTTTTCAATTACATTGAATTAATGTTATCTGAGAGCAAAGCAAGCATTAGAAAGTCAAAATAAAAGGTTATCTCAAAAGTAAATTTCAGCAAGAATTGGTGGGTAAATAACATATTCAGAGTAACGAGCACCATAATATGTCATGCTGAAATTTACAGTGAAGGGAAGTAACCATACTTATGGTTTTGTTATTTAATATATTTCCAGTGAATATATCCACTTCATGTATCTGTCAAGCTTACATAAAAATAAATGATGCTCTACTGCAGATATAAATGCTGCAAAATGGCATTATGAAAGGCCATTGGTTGGGAGGATTTCATGGAACAAGTAGCAATCATGGCAAAGGTAAAGCTTCCTAAAGTTCTCAGGGACATTAAACAACACTTGAAAAAAAACAACAATGGAAAAAAAGCTATCATAGCCATAGCAAAGACCTTAAACATCCCTGTCAGTACAATTGGTCTGATAATATGCAGGTATAAAGTTCATGGAACCACAACTTATCATTTCGGGACAGGTAGGCCACAAAAGATTTCACAACACACTCTCAGACTAATGATAAGGCCAGTAACTAACTTCTCTGATGTCTATAAACAATATCTTCCTTTGACCTAATAGCTTTTTTTTTTAATGTATACTAAATATAGTTATATATACCTAACTGTGTGTATATAATATATGTATATACACACAGTTAGGTCCGGAAGTATTTGGACAACAACAGAGTGTTTGTGATTTTGCCTTTATACACCACTACAATGGATATGAAATAAAACAATCAAGATGTGATGGAAGTGTAGACTTTCAGCTTTATTTTAAGAGGTTCCACAAAAATATGACATTTACCGTTTAGGAATTACAGCCATTTTATGCAAAGTACTTCCATTTTCAGGGTCTCAAGGGTATTTGGACAATTGACTGACAAGAAGTTAATTGACCAGGTGCAGTCCAATCCCTCATTACTTCAAGACAAATGAAGCAGATAAAAGGTCTGGAGTTGATATCAGGTATTGAGTTGGCATTTGGCAGCTGTTCAACTGGATCCAAGGTGATCTCAATCACAGAATCCTTTCCTTGGTGAAGAAAAACCCCTTAACAACATCAAAAGAAGTCAAGAATACTCTGGAGAAGGTAGGTGTATCATTGTCGAAATCTACAATCAAGAGACGCCTTCATGAATGTAAATACAGAGGGTTTACAACAACGTGCAACCACTGGTAACATTCAAGAACAGGAAAGCCAGACTAGACTTTGCCAGAAAACATCTAAAAAAGCCTCCCATGTTCTGGAATAAGACTCTTTGGACAGATGAAACCAAGATTAACTTGTACCAGAATGATGGGAATAGAAAAGTATGGCGAAAGAGAGGAACAGCTCATGATTCAAAGTATACCACATCATGTGTCAAACATGGTGGAGGGAGTGTTATGCCATGGGCATGTATGGCTGCCAATGGAACAGGCTCACTGATATTTATTGATGATGTGACTGCTGACAGAAGCAGCAAGATGAATTCTGAGGTGTATAGGGCTATACTCTCTGCTCACATTGAGCCAAACGCTACAAAACTGATAGGATGTCGCTTCACAGTGCAGGTGGATAATGACCCTAAACATTCTGCGAAAGTAACTCAAGACTTTTTGAAGGCAAAGAAATATAATATTCTTCAATGGCCAAGTCAGTCACCTGATCTCAACCCAATAGAGCTGCTTTTCACTTACTGAAGACAAGACTGAAGGCAGAAAGACCCACAAACAAGCAGCAACTGAAGGTGGCTGCAGTGAAGCCTGGCAAAGCATCTCCAGGGAGGAAATTCAGAATTTGACTTTTGAGAACATGGGCTCCAGACTTCAGGCAGTCATTGACTGCAAAGGATTTTCATCCAAGTATTAAAATTACGGTTATTTTTACAATTATGTCACTTTGTCCAAATACCTTTGAGCCCCTGAAAATGGAGGTACTTTGTTGAAAATGGCTGTAATTCCTAAATGGTAAATGCCATATTTTTGTGGAACCTCTTAAAATAAAGCTGAAAGTCTACACTTCAATCACATCTTGATTGTTTTATTTCAAATCCATTATGGCGATGTAAAAAGGCAAAATCATAAAAACTCTGTTATTTATATATATATAGGTTATATATATATATATAAGTTATACAATTATAGTCTCTGTACTCACATAAGGACACAAAAGTACAGTTTCAGCAGAATGACGAGTGCAGCACAACATTAAAACTGCACATTAGGATGATCTAAATCTATGTAATCTCATTATGCAACACTGACTTGAATTGCCCTTCCTTCCTGCAGGTAAGAGGTCCTGCGTGGGTGAGTTGTTTATTTTCCTGGTGTCTCGGCTGCAGAATTTCACCTTTACCACGCCCGGAGGACCTGAGACTCCACTCCTGAAATCAGCAGCTTTGCCAACGTGTCCCACAAATACCAGCTCATCGCTACCCCCTGCTGAACTAGGACATTACAGCAGGCTGATGGTGCTGCCTTAATGCAACCACTAGTGCAAAGATTGTAGCCTGACCATATCTCACATGGATATTCATGGATTTGAAGAGCCCAAGATAATATCTGTTTATATACCATACAGGCATATATATATAGGAATGAATGTTAGGTTTTGACTAAAACTATTACATTTCCTGTTTTTGATTGTTTGTTTGTTTTTTACTAATTCAATTTTAGCCTTACTGTCCCAAAATGAAAGCAATGCACACCAATGACTACTCACTTAAATGAAACAATTAACCAAAAATGTACCAAAAAAAATGCTTTAATTTGAATAAATAAACTAAATAAAATATAATATAACTGCTATTTTTTTTTTTTTAAATTGTTGCCTTGTTACATGATTTTTTGCTGGTAATTTGGTTGGTGATGTCCCAAATATCTGGCCATATGTCGGTAGTTCCTGTAAGCTGTAAACAAGTCACATATGACACGTCTGTTCAGTTATTGAGTGCGCCACAACAAGATAGAAAGAGCTCAAATCTCATACACGGATAGATAACTTACTACTTTGAAAGATAGCTAGATAAGACGTAGCTTTTGTTGACATTGTCGATATTTTCTTTATACGAAAGCTATTTTTGGACAATAGTCCGACTAGGGGGCCTGAACAAACCTAAGACAATGCCTTGAATACATTAAAACCAGATCTGAAACCAGATATACTTCCACATGTTATGAAGGGCAGGCTTAAACGAGCTCCTTTAGGAATGCTGTACATATTATCACTACCCCTGAGATCCTAAATTTGTCATTGCCTTAATTAGAAGGTAGTATAACAGCCACGTTCTTCTAAAGTACTTTATTTTGGCTGAAATTTGAAGCCAACTTTGTCTTTATCCTTTTTCGCAAAGGCAACCCAACAACTCTGCAGCTAACAGTTTCTTTATTAACAGCCATATTTGCATTCATAGACTACTGAAAGTCAATAATGTTTAGCTACCATAATGCAACATGAAAGCAGCATACGGTATGTAACTTTCAAACTAACTAGAGTTACTTTTTCATTAGCATTTATAGACAGACAGCAATCATTTCAATTTGTTTATACACACAGTCGCATAGTAATTTTCCTAGTGCAATATTGAATATGTTCATTTTGATAACTGCGATACATTATCATACCACAGATTATTTGGAACCAGTGTTTCAGAAAATGTAGTAATTATGTGATTATTCCTGAGATTATCTTATTTATTTATTCATTCATTCATTTACTGACTGAATCATTGATTGATTGATTGATTGCTAGTGGGTCCCTGGAGGACTAGTGGTTAGGCCTCGGTTTTCTCACCGCCATGGCCGGGGTTTGATTCCCAGCCAGGGAACCAACCTCAGCCACTGGGGTTGCACAAGACAGTGCACTCCCAGTGCAGGTCCCAAGACCTGATAAAATTTGGGAGTGTTGCATCAGGAAGGGCATCCGGCATAAAAACTGTGCTAAATCAAATATGTGGACCGATGATCAGCTGTGGTGACCCCTAAAGGAAGCAGCCGAAAGAGGAATAACAACAACTTGTATTTCATTGTTAACAAGAGGTATCTATACATAATGAAATTTATTCAGCCTGTCTGTATGTAATAAATGAGATCTTCCCCCTAATAAAGAGCTAAATAGCTCAAGTCTGTGGATCACATTACATAACACATTGGGGTTCTGTTGATTTGTATTAACTGCAAGGAAAAAGAATTTTAGAGAGACTTCTCACTACGTGTGATAAACCGTTTGTATTAGTTCAACACACAACCCTGTGAATGGCATGAACAAGTGACAAAATGACAGATGTTGAAAAACAAATAAATGGAATTATAGAAAGAGTTACACATAAAAGTATAAAAAGGCTATGAAGCCCCAGACAAGAGTAACATTTCGAATCCAAGCTGTGGACTCTTAAACTGGATTTAAGTGCTTTGAATTAATTTTGTCTGAGAGCAACGCAAGCATTAGAAAGGATGAATATGACCTTTTGGATCAAAATGCGCTACTCCCTGATAAATTTGGCACAACGGTGAACAAGCTGGGACTAGTAAAGACACCTAGATGAGCTACAATCTATGTTGGGTAGAAATAATTCAACTAAGGCTATCTGCTAAGATGCTGACGTACAGTATTGTTGGAGGTGAGAGAATATACTGACTAATCACATTCATTTAATGTTCGCACAGTATATCAAGAGTTTAAAATGATTTTTAAGTAAATCCACGTCAAACTTTATGGCAGTGCCACTTCTCGCAATGTTCCTCTTAACTGCAATTTGTATATGGGTCATATAGATTTCGTTGGTGTGTTGTGAATTCAAGTCCATAACATCCCTGTGCCTCATTTTTAGTTCTCTTTCAGGGTTAGATGTTGGGAAGATGGTGGTCATACTTGGGCTTGTGTTTGTTTTTCAGCTCGGGTGCCGGCGAGATGGTGCTGCTGGTAAGCTGAGGCAAATACTGGGCCTAGAAATCAAAATGAAAAGTTTTCACAATCGAAAATCAATTTCAACATTTCATAGAATTGGAGGATAAATAACGTAACATGGAGCCTATGTTACTTACCCCTGGCACTCTGCGTCTGGCACCTTTCTCATGGCGCCTCATGGGTCGATCGCTTTCTCGTCCCCAGCCGACTCCACCCTCATCCTGGAAGTATGGCAGCTCTAATAACTCCTCACATGTCAGTCTTTCAGCAGGGTCCATCATGAGACAGGACTACACACAGACACACACAATTTAATGTATGGTTTACATAAATCATGTTATACTATACATATTACATCCCCATTTATGAATATTACCTTCATCACAGTAATGGCATGAGGAGAGGCACTGTGGAACTTCTTCTCGAGTGGCTCCTAAAATAAGCCATATTTATTAGCTAAGCAATGGTGCAAATTGTGTGTATGTGTGTGTATGTGTGAGAGAGAGGGAGAGAGAGAGAGCACGCAAGAGAGAGAGAGAGTGTAGTGTTACCATGGTATCTGGTTCAGGGATGCTGACTCCACTGAAGAAAGCATTGGAGCGGAACACCTGCTGGTGTCGAGGGATCAGGTCACCTGAAGGAACAAAAGTTAACATCTTTGTTCATAAAGCTTCATTATGTTGGCTTGACAGAGCCAGCGTACTGTTTTTCATAATCTTCTTCTTCTTCTTCTTGTCATTCTGTTAGAAAATTAGTTTTCACGGGTCGCAATCTTTGACACACAGACATTTTTGGGAAAGATTGGAATTACTGTCACCACGTAGCAATGCTCCGAAGTGGGTCATTGTTCCAGAGGGATGACTTTGGGGTGCTTGTATTTTTAGTCGGAACGTTGTGCGAACAAAACCAGAGAAGTTACAGACATGAAACTTGATCATTATGTAGCACATGGCGAACCTAGCAACATCCTAGCAACCAACTTGGATTGCATAGCAACCATCTGGAACATCATAGCAAGCACCTAGCAACACCCTACCAACTAACTGGGATAGTGTAGAAACCAAATAGCAACACCCGAAGCAACCACCTAGCAAGACCCTAGCAACCGACTGGGTTACCACAGGAACCATCTAGTAACACCCTATTAGCCACTTGGAATATCATAGCAACATTTTATCCTTTACACATTATAAACTTTTAGCCTTTTAGCCTCTTAACCTTTACACACTTAACTGTTAAACATTTTAAACTCAATAACGACAAAACCCACTGCAATATCGTGTAACTCTTGTAGCATGTTTAGCAGGCTCTGTCAAGCCAACATCAAAGTTCATCCATGAACTTTAACCTTTTAGTTATTATTCTGTTTATTACTACACTTTATACCACAACACTGTTGAATTCTCAATTCTGAGTGGACAGCAGCTCTGACAGTACTGCCCACTGCAAGGTTTACATTAACGCACTGGATCTAATACATTCTGATCATTTCTATAATAACAGCTAATTCACGGGGACTTGTCTTGTGAACACCAAACATAACCAAAGCCTAACAATAAACAGATTTAAAAAATATATATATATTTAACAACACACCAGTGCTGCCCCACTACCCTGCCCCACTAACAGAAGTATTCAGTTGTTCACTTCCTGTTCCTGGTCTTTGAAAGCACAAGATTTTCCAACAGTCGTTGCGAAGTCTTTCCATCATGTAAGATTTATAGAAGGAATCTCCAGTGTCAGTGCTTTGTAAAGTCAGACGTAAAACTGTATCTTTAAAGTTTCAAGACGGAGAATTTGTGCTTTGTGGTTTCTTAATAACATGACAAGCTGCATTATTGTCTTATAACAAGTGAAAGGAAAAAGAGGCTGATAAGGAAATGTTTATAGCGGATATATTGTAATTAATAACAATAACAAATGACATGTCATTCTTCAATTAAAGAAAATGTTATCTTTGGCAAAATGCTATGGTATAAGAGGAATAAAACACTTCAGGATATACTGTTATAGGAAAATAATCAACTTTGGGGTGGTAACACTAACTCCACTTCCCATCACACTACACTATTGTTGATTATTTTCCAATAACTGCATGTCCTGTCGTGTTATACTTAAGATTAGAGTAATTGTATATTTGGTTCATTATCAGTTATAAATAGGTATCAATGATCAGTAATGCAATTTGCAATACAAGGATGACTGTTCAATTGTGTTGTGTTGCACAAATATTTAATGCACAAAGCAAAAGATGCCTTCATGCTGTATAGGTGTCTATAGAAGGGTTTGATGTCTGTACCTTTTGATTTGCTAACAACTGGTTAGTGTAACTCTATCAGTAAGTTCAGTGGGCTCTCCAATACGGCTTCTTTCGTTTATTTTGCTTTTTTTTATACTTTATTGATCTTGTTCAGGTCATACCCAGCGTCTTGCGGATGAGGTAGAGCTGATCTACGTCTGAGCGTCCAGGCCACAGTGGACTCCCGAGAAGGAGTTCAGCAAAGACACAGCCCAGAGCCCACACGTCCACCGGCGGGCCATACTGTGTGTCTCCCACCAGCAGCTCCGGTGCTCGGTACCAGCGTGTGGCCACGTAGTCAGTGTAGTCGTCACCCGGGCCAGCTGTCTCACACACACACACACACACGTGCGATCCACATCCATATATATTCACACACTGACCCTCATTTACAAAAATGTGAGTTACAAAAATTAAAAAAAGACCTTTTATTGGCTTAGCATTTACAATCACACGCATCATGCTGGGGACAATTACAACAGCACCACACTATTCCTGACGCTTAGGCTACACTTTAACCTATGGTAACGATACACTGAAACCTAAGAAGGTAAGTGGAGCTTTAGACAGCACTAACTGACTGGGAGGCCCTGGATTTCACACTCACTGATTAGCAAACGTCTCAAGTTAAATGTGAGATAGGTGGGGAGTAGGTATGAAAAACCTGATATCACTGTTTCTGTTATATCCCAGTATCTGCTAACAACTTGGCATATTTAAAGACTTTTAAGCCCCCTAATCTTCCAGGAAGCACTGGCCTCAATCTCGTACCTTTGTATGTTTTCTTTATGCTTTACTGTTCTAACTCAATAATTAATATTAGTTACCAAATAATATGCTCAGTGATGAATAACTGATTAATAAGCTTGGATGTTAAAGTAATAAGTATCCTATTCAAGATATTCTTTCAGACAGGATGATGTAGGATGTATCTGAGCTGGTGCAATAGTTAAACGCTTGAAAACTCAAAAGCTTACAGGATTTCTAGAGTGACTTACAGCATGTTTTACAGAAAAAAAATTATATATATACACAGTATATATATATATATTTTTTTCTCTCTCACTTGGCAACAAAAAAATCCCACAGACCGTAGCTTTAAACATATCACTGCAGTGCAAGTATGAAATTCTAAAGCTGGGACACCTGATAGATGTTTAATAAATTTATAATAAATGAATAGATGCAGTCATAATAAATGCAGTTAACATAATAAATAGGGCTGTATTCAGAGTAAAGTTAAGCAAGTGTAGTGAGGAGTTAATACTGAAATTGTGCACATTGTTACTCAGATCTGAAACATACATAACTACAGACTTAAGGTGATTTGCATAATCTGAATGGCCCCAGAAATCAACTTGAGGGTGTGCGTAACCCATCTCTGAATACGAATAACTTTCCCCAAGTAAATAATGATGTAACTTTTGAGCTTAAGCCACTATCATTGAATATGGTCACAAGTCATTAGTTCTGAGCATGTTGTGGATGCTAAACACACAGGAAGAAAGAGAGAGAGAGAGAGAGAGAGAGAGAGAGAGAGAGAGTTTGTGAAGGTGAAGGGCAGAGGAATGGATAAGAAGGTGACCTACTCAGGATCCGGGCAAACCCAAAATCACACAGCTTAATGATGCCCGTCTTGGTTAGGAGGATGTTTTCTGGTTTCACATCCCGATGGATACACTGTTGGACACATTCGAACATACGTACACACACAGATACTGTGTATTAGAGGTCTCATGTACACCAAATAGTAATGGACAAACTGTATTAGTCCATCCATTTGAAGCTAGTTTCATGCCTGCATTACACCTGGCATTGAAACAAGCACATGCTAGCAGGCTGAGCTCAGATTTCACTTTTTCCCCACATTGCTGAAACAAGCATGGGTCTAGTGCTGGCCAATGAGAACAGCAACCACAGTGATAGTTTTTCAGTGAAACTACTACCGCTGGCTTCCATTTACACCAAACTGACATCTGACATCCCAATACAGGCCTGTTCCTATAACTAAGGTTTCAACTATGATTAAATTCTGTTCTTTGCTGTAAAATAAACAATTATTTACAGGAAAAAAAAAAACATGCAACATATTCTCAAACAATACAGACAAAACAAAATTTCAGGCACATTTTTCTGCCTAATTTAAGTATTATATGAGACTTTCCATGTGTTAGCATCCATATAAAAGTTTTATTTCCTCATTTTAAATGCCGCTGATGTTAGCTTGCGCACAAGTTCTTCAGTGCTACTTAAAGTACCCTGAGCTCAGTTAGCTAGCCAGTTTTCTATGCAGCTATTAGCTAACTAGGTTAGCATGCCAGATTTGATTGTTTATTAGATGATGGACAACTAAGTGAGTAAAACAGATCAAAAATAAGGTCACTGTTGTAGCACAGCGAACTTACAAGGGTATAAAACCTAAAGGCACAGTATGTGGCAGATTTCATGATCGGGGTGCCAATTAGCCATCGTCACTCTTAAAAATGACACTTTATTTCTTATTATTTATCAACATCTAAATAAACATACATCACATTTAACCATTTAAAAATGTGTTAGCCCAATTTCTCAGGAAATAATAACCTAATAATAATCCTAATATAGATGTGGAGAAGAGAACATGTCAACATGTCTTCGAGCCAGCTTTGCCTTTAAAAGAACAAGGCGATGGCAGCTGCGTTATATAAAGCACACACTGTTTGACAGGTTAGGAGAGGTCATAGGGCCACCAAGAGCTGGATACTGACGTTGTGTTTGTGGCAGAAGTTGACAGCCTGAAGAGTTTGCCAGACGATGCTCTTCAGCTGGACCTCAGGAACCCTACAGGACACAGGGAATAAAAGCAGAGGTGCTGTTCTCAAGGCGTAGAGTATGAGAACCATTAAATAATGGTGTGCATGGCACAACAGTGCGAATAAACATTGCTGCAGTAACGTAGCTGACTCCTATAGCAACAGATGCCTTTGTTTTCAACAGCGGCTAAAGTTACTGTGCAAAAGCCTTTAGACTTCAGAGACTGTAAAGCAGGCTTTTGCAGAATTACAAATGATGTGAGAGCCATAACTGGCTTAGTCAGGTGACCTTAAGCCAGGCACAATGCTGAGCATTTCCCCTCTTGTTCTGAATAATTGTTTTAAATTGTGTTATGTACTACGTATATCAGAGCTGTCGAAACACCTTTCATTATCTGGATATATTTCGGAATGATTCCACCACCTCCTCATTTCACTGGTACGATTATCTCGTGAAAAACGAACAGAGATATTTGACCAGAGAACAGGAGAACACAGGAATGCAGTGAAGCACTAATCTAAACATTTGGCTTGTAGCTAATATTTGTGCATGAGGAACAAAATAGATACAAAACAAAATTTGTGCCCCTTCATCTGACACACTTCATAAATCTCTATATTTTAATTAAAGGTATAGTCAGTTATTTTGGCAGCGAAAACTCAAAATCCAAACAAAAATAGTAATTCTTGAAAGCCTTCATAAGCCACGCTCCCATATACACACTGGACTAGAACAACTGAAATCTACAGATTAAAAAAAAAAACACTTTACAATAACTGTACATGAATAATCGTGCATTAATACCTGAATTAATACTTACTTAAATATGAACTAATGATGAGTTAAGACATGTACTAATCACTAACTAATGAAGAACTAACCTTAACTATGACAGGCTTATGAATTCATTTCTG
This sequence comes from Pangasius djambal, assembly GCA_022985145.1. NCBI lineage: Eukaryota > Metazoa > Chordata > Actinopteri > Siluriformes > Pangasiidae > Pangasius > Pangasius djambal. The sequence continues at coordinate 6,085,916 of CM040995.1, read as the reverse complement.
GGTGATTAGGGCCCGGGGAATGCTCCTTTGCCCACAACGGTAAAATTAATACACTAACATTTATTCATTTAGCAGACATTTTTATTCATTAAACCAGTGTTCTATAAGATTATGTTCCAGTGTTTTAGTCTGAGAATGATGGAGAATGACACAAAATATGGAGTCATTTTTTAGCATGGAGGACACTGGCGGAGACAGCATCTTGATCGGAGACATTGTTTATGTGGAGGACCGAATTCATAATCGAGATTATGATTAGTCAGCTTATCCTTTAAACTCTGGGCATGTTTTCTTTACAGGAGAGTGCAATGAACTAACAAAAATATTGGCATTATTTTATTAATTAATAAAAACCAAAAGAGCAAATTGAAAGCACGATAAAATTGTTTTTGTGACTTCGATTTCGTGACTTCATTACGTTGTGCACTCAGAGCAAGATACAAGACAAGGCAAAATGATAGAATGTGCTGGATCAAGTGCTATTTTATAAGCTGCTGAACGTTGGTGGAAGGTGGAAGCCGTATTGTTAAATTAAGCCAGATTTGCAGTGATAAATGTGATAATTAGAATTAAGACTATACATGCAGCAATATATTGGAAATATACTAGACTACTATTTAAATCATTGCCATCTGCTCATCTATATATATTATCTTATTAGACTTTTTAGCGTCTTTGCTTTTGTGATACATTGTATTACATTTGATGGCAAAAAAAAAATGCTATTTCTTTCTTCAGTCCGCATTTCTTTTAAAGGCAAGTGACTGTATTTAATGGTGGTGGTCCAGACTCTATTGAAAAACCTTGTCTTGGATGCTTCTACCTGAGAAAAATCTGGTAATCTCAGATTCCATAAAGTTCCAGTTCCAGTTCCATAAACTGAATGACACCCCCAGAAAATCGACTTAAGCTGCTACGTAACAGAACTCTGAATACGTATAACTTTCCCAGTAACGTCTGAACATGATTTGTCAACTTTGAATATGTGAATAAACTACCCCATAAATATGAAGTAAAAGTGTTTAAGTAAAAGACATAAAGACTGACCCTCTGGGGTGCTTGTCGAGTTCATTGAGGACGGTTTGTTCGCAAAACTCAAAGACCAAGTGAAGTCTTCTCTTCCTCCTGAACACCTCCAGAAGGTTGACCAGGTTTACATGCTTTAACTGCTGCAGGGGGGAATTGGATGGACAGGATAATTATGAGTTCAGGCAGACTTTGATTAGAGAAGCTACATTCTAGTACTGGTTTTAACACATCCAAGGTTTTCCAATCGGCCACAGGCATCTGGAAGGGATGCGGAAGTGGAAAAAATTCTCCGCTCAAATGAAGTTCAATGAACAATAGAGTTTTCACTTTCTGAAGTGTCTTAAATTCGCTTGGTTGTTATATTTGTATACATCTTGTTTTTAAAAAATACAGTTAAAATTCTTAGGAAATGCCATCGCATTGTCAGTGTTAAAACAGAAAAATTAATCATGTAGCTTAGCTTTGGGTAGTTTGTTAGCAATAGCTAGCATAACTAGCTAATTGGATAAGTTTCCTAAGTTAACATCATGGGTAGTATTTGCTACATTATAGCTAGAATAAATATAGAGTGTAAATATAATAAATATAATACTAGTAATTTATTCTTAAATTACTGACAAACGACTGAGCAATGATAAATTAATTTTTAATATTTCGCTGATTTATAAACATTTATAACTTCATTATTTTATTCTTTTAAGTATTTAGCAACTCGACATCACTCAAGTAACAGACAGTACAAATCCCAAAGGAAATGTTATTGGACTTGTTTCTAATTAAGTTTATATATTCGAAATCTACTTCCTTTTGTACCTTTGTGCTACAGGTGGCTACTTGTATGTGTTGTAACTGATAAGGTCATAAGGGGAAGTTTATGCAGGAGTGTGAAAACCAGCAATGCAAGACTGGAAAAACTAAGACAATGAAGAACGAGACAGAATGACAGAGATAGGGGAAGAAAAGGATATTTTACCTTAAGCATTCTGATTTCCCTCAGTGCTATCTTCTTGATGACTGGATCATCCTCGGATTCCACAAACTTCTTGATGGCCACTATCTGGCCTGTTTCCTTGTTTCGGCATTTAAACACCACTCCATAGGAGCCCTCGCCAATCTTAGCCAGCTTCTCATACTTCTCCATGGTAGAGCCAGGAAGCTTGAGTTCATGAACACTTCAACAAAAAATCAACACTAACTCTTTACAGAACTGCCTTTTTCTACTCAACAATAATTAATCATTAATCATCAAATACACAGGTATACATGTAATAATGCATATTATTTAGCTCAGGAGAAAGAAATGCATATTAACTCTTGGCTATTAAGACAACTTTATCAGTTAATGACTTAATTTTCAGTATTGTATGCTACTCAAACAATACTAACTCGCTAGAAGTGGTTATAAAGCACAATTATGCTATTACTGAACAAAGAAAAAAGTTTACTAAAATCATTGAAGTGCAACTTATGACCACCAGTGTGACCTGCTTTCCAACATGCTCATACCACAGCATGGGTGAATTCTCGAATCTGATTGGTCAGTAAGTGTGCATTATTTTTGTATAATAGTGCGGCTCGGACAGTAGTTCTGGCGATTAATATTAATGCACTTGTTCTAATATGTTATTGTTTCTATAGTAACAGCTCATACCAGGGACTTGTACTGCGGACGCTCCACATGATCTAAGACTAATAATGAACTAAATAAAAACAACAAAAAAAAGTGTTTAAAAGTTGTTTAAAAAAGTAAAATGTATAATTGTTGATGTGGTGATGTTTTTTAGGAGACATTTATTTAACATTTATGGAAGGAGTCTCAGTTGTAAGGGCTTTGTAACAAAGTTTCCCAGCTCAGGAAAGTCTTCAGGACAGAGGAGAGAGAGAAGGTGAGTTTGGTGAAGGAATGACTGTTTATTGCTGCTGTAATAAGACAACATGAGAACACAAACTAACTTGTCTCACGGACGTTCCACAACATTAAATCTAACTGTAAACCGTTAAAGAGTGTGATGTGCTGTTCATTAATAAATTAAACATTGTAATTGTTGGCAAATCGCTGTGGTATAAGTGGAATAACACACTCCAGACAGAAAATAATGCACTTCAGGGATGTGGGGAGCGGCAATCTGCTGCACGTCCCCCCCCCCCCGGTGTGCATTATTTTTGTACAAGAACGTAGTCTGGAGTGTGTTATTCCTTACATACTGTATAAACAGCTAAAATAGGCCTGCATGTATGATGTAAATATCAAATACAAACCAAGTTAGGGTTGAAATTGGCTGCCGTTACAATTTTCAGTCTTGTTTTTATTTTTCAAAAGAACAGAATACAGTCATATAAGAGTATTATATAAGAGAGAATCATATAAGAGAAGCAAGATATTCAATTTTACTTGAATTCACTATTCTGAGGCAAAATCAGTTTGTGACAAGTGAAGTTTACATCATGCTAATTGGTGGCCAAGAGCTTCCATTACCTGTTAGCTACATTAGCGAAAAAATGCTGCTCAGAACTATGTAGGCAATCATGTGAGGTACGTATAAACTTTGTATAAATTCGTTTTCCTCCAAACTATCCATTTAATCTGCATCAGCTGCCAGTCCTGCTTGTAACGCTAAAAGCTCTGAGTTACGGAAGCCCTAAGAGGCCATGCATTATTATTTTTTTCCTATTTCTTGTTTTCTCGTGATTTCGACATAACAAACGTTGTTTTCTCGTGATTTCGACATAACAAAAAGCTGCTTTCTCACAATGTAATTTTATCACGAGAAAATCCTGAATGGGATTGTGAATGACATGCACGTTGGCATCTTCGTCCTCGCCATCATAAATTTAATAAGTGCCCGCTGTAGAGATGGACTTTTTCTCCGCATTGAGAGAGGGGTGTAGACCTGACAGCCTCCTTCTCAAGTGTCGGACACTAATGTGGAAGCTGTCAATCACTGACAGACCTAGAGCTGTTTCAGCTTGAGTGAGTCCCTGATCAAAGTAAAAACGAATTTGTTCATCCATGATGCTACGGGATTGCGCTAAACTTTAGCTGCCTCCAGAACAATAAAAACAACATGCTGTTATGACGAGTACACAGAAAATTTAAGTTGTGGTCACGAGAAAAGAACCTTTGTTATGTCAATATCATGAGAAAACAACTATTTTATTATGTCAAGATCACAAGAAAATTAAGTCAAGATCACAAGAATACAACTTGATATGTCAAGATCATGAGAAAAATAAGTCGTGATCACGAGAAAACAACTATTTTATGTCGAGATCACGAGAAAACAACGTATGTCATGTCGAGATCACGAGAAAAATAAGTCACGATCATGAGAAAACAACTTATGTCGTGATCACGAGAAAAACAACTATGTTATGTTGAGATCACAAGAAAATTAAGTCATGATCACGAGAAAACAACTATTTTATGTCGAGATCAC
>CM040995.1:6062167-6081350 GCA_022985145.1 Pangasius djambal | reverse complement strand
AAACAACTATTTTATGTCGAGATCACGAGAAAACAACGTATGTCATGTCGAGATCACGAGAAAAATAAGTCACGATCATGAGAAAACAACTTATGTCGTGATCACGAGAAAAACAACTATGTTATGTTGAGATCACAAGAAAATTAAGTCATGATCACGAGAAAACAACTATTTTATGTCGAGATCACGAGAAAACAACTTGTTATGTCGAGATCACGAGAAAATTAAATCATGATCACGAGAAAGCAAGAAAGAAAAAGCATAATGCGTGGCCTCTTAGGGCGTTTTAGCTCCAGTATATCATATCATGCTGATCTCCTGAAGCAGTATAACCCTGCATCCCATGTTTTATCACACACTCATTCATACCTGGGGGCAATTTAGAGTGAAAAAGACAAGCTTTACCGCACTTTGGGTTCACCTTGAAGCGGCTCGTGCATGAAGAGTACACAGGTCTGATTATTTTCCGAGTGTGGTTTCAGATCACCGCTGTGCTGATTCCCTGCGCGTCGTCATTCCTTTTCAGCTGCTCACTCAGTTACTGCGATCGAGTACAGAAAAGATATTTATTTATCCAAAAAATACACCTTGTGCTGCAGTTTGCTGGAGGCCACACACACACACACACACACACACACACACACACAGAGTAACTTAACCTCTTTAACTGGGTTGCATCCCAAATCTGACGCACATGTACTCTTTAGAGTGTTAAAACCATTATTTCTTACCATATATCCAGGCTATGAAGTGAACTAATACAGGGAGTGTGGAGGTATTTGGAATTCAGCCCTAGCTGACTGCGTGCTACCTGACGCCCTTGTATCCTAGCAACGACCCTAGCAACGCGAGAAGTATACATCCGGGTTACTCAGCACCAGACCATCCGATTTTCATTATAAACACAAGTAACCAAAATGGAATGTGCAATATTACTAAATATATTACTTTATAAATATTACTTTTTTTTTAAAGCTGTCAATATGAGTGATATGTTGGGTAATAAATGAAATTTTATACCTAATTTTTTTTTTTATTCAAAATATTTTTAATATTTGCTGAAGCCTGCTCCGAAGCAGCAGTATCCATAGTCTGTGTATAAAATTTGATATGGTCTATATCCATCCATCCATCCATCCATCCATCTATCCGTCCAGTCTCTCTACCGCTTATCCTACAGAGGGTCGTGGGGTAACCAGGGGCTGGATTCACGAAACATTCGGAAGAATAAAATCTTTCTCAACTGCCATTTTCTTCTAATTAAGAAGTTAAGAATATTTTGGATTCCCATAAATTCTTCTTAGGAATGTTCTTTTTTTTTCTTCTTAAGACTGAGTCTATCCCAGGGGACTTGGGGCACAAGGTGTGGGACACCCTGGATGGGGTGCCAACCCATCGCAGGGCACAATCACACACACACACACGGACACGGACACACACACACACACACGGACACACCACGGACACACACACACACGGACACACCACGGACAATTTGGAAATGCCAGTCAGCATGTCTTTGGACTTGGAGAGGAAACTGGAGTACCTGGAGGAAACCCCTAGAACCCCTAGGGTAGAACATTCTAGCTCCACGCACACAGGTGGAGGCAGGATTCAAACCCCCAGCCCCGGAGGTGCAAGGCAACGGTGCTAACCACTAAGCCACCAGAGCCCCCCTCCATATGGGCTGTATATAAAATTATAATCCGACTGACTGAAATGGCCATTGCAAAACTATCATTTAGTGTCTCATAACAATTTCCATGTTAATTTGGAAGTTTGGCTTTGGGGGCTAAACGATCCTTTACTACCATAAATATATACACAGATTTATTATAAAAAGTTACAATTTGTGCTACACACTCTGTTTGGGGACGCCTTGCTCTTCCACGTCTCGGTACGAGCCAGCCTCACTCACCTGTTTTGTCTCTTAGTGTGTGGTGTATCTCGTGTTTTTCTCAACTTTTGGCATTTTTAAAGTGCAATAAAATATCGACTGTAATCATGGGTTATAAACATTAATAATTTTACTGCTATTTAATACTGTACATGTATTGCATCACATAATGTACATGTACTGTGTTGCCTCTCACTCTCTGTGTATGCGTGTGTTATGTGTATGTGTGTGTATTAGCCTACATTGCTGATACTTTATAAAACATACTGTTGTAGTACAGTGTATGGTTTTACTTTTTTTGTGTTAAATATGGGGCCTAGAGATATTCACGGTTTTTCCACATTCGCAGGGGTCCTGCGTCCCTAACTCCCGTGAATGTGGAAGGTCGACTGTAATAGCATGTCTCAAAACAAGTGTATTATGTAGCTGGAAAAAAAAAAAAACAGTTTGAAAACCTACCATCCGGTCTGGAATTTTGTTTGTATTTGGATTGGCTTCTTGTCAGTCATTTTACAGACACGCCCCCAACGCCTCTTCGCAAAGGTAAGAAGTTTTGTAAGAAAAGGTAAGAAGAGTTGTAAGCAGTCGAATATCTGATTGTGCTTGAACATGATGTCATGACAGTCCTCGCTAATGCTAACTCTAGTTGAACCACCATAAGTTTGTTCCAGGGAAGCTTTGTGTACATGGATGGAAACGGAGGTGGGTTCAATGAGTAATAAAACTTTCAAATTTTATTCAATGAGATGGGAATCCCATGATAACTACAATACCAGCCTGTCGCAGGGCACCATACACACACGCATTTGCACACTCACAACTATGGATGATTTAGAGGAGAACCTGGAAGGAAACCTATACGGACACAAGGAAAAACATGCAAAACATCACACAGAGAGTAACCTGAGATCAGGATCAAACCAGGAACACTGGAACTGTGAGGTGGCAATGCTACCTGTTGCATCTGTGTGCCACACAGCACCAGTGATCCCTCACCATATTTTACAGAGTGTATGGGGGCTTTTCCTTAAATGCACAGCACACGACTCCTACTATAGTTCCAGCAATGGTTGGTTCAGGTGAAATAATGGCTTCCTTTTTGTTGACTGAAATTGACAATCCAAAGAATCAACTAAACAAAGTAGGCACACGTTATAAAGTAGGTAGAGTGTGTGTGCATATACATAGGCCCTTACACATACATTATATACAGTAAATATACAAAAACACTAATTGCTAGAGAGCTTGCAATGTGCTCATTAAAAAATTGGATCATTAATACATTTTAAGAGTTTTTAGTGTAACATCACTTTTGTTGTCAGATTTACAAAGTGTATTTCTATTATGTATAAAATATTTACTGGCTAAAGTAATTAGGTCAGTGATTAATTAGAGGACGTGGATGCCTACCTATTATATAAATACACCCTATCATCTAGAAATTATTTGGGATTCGGTCATTCATAGAAGTTTGTGCATGTATAATTGTTCAGAGAACAAAGTGTTTTACCTGGAGGTGATTACAAGCACAAGCTATACAATAACAGGATGTTTTCACAAAACTGAGATGTGCGTGAGAGATGTGGGAGAATTAAGATTGTTCCAAGAAGCCTTTAAAGTAAGGTGCCAAATCTTATGGAAGAGTTCCAACATGACAATCAAAAACAGATGATATCGCTTTAACTGGCCTGTACAAGCAGTTACTCATCAGTTTTACGCTGGTCCTGCTGCACCTTTATCTGGCACATTTATCTGCACCTTTAGCTCTAAATTTGCATCCATAATAATGGACAATAGTCATCCGGAATTATCGGCACCCTTGAAGCGAATAAAGGAAAAAAAGGTTTTATCAAATCATCACTATGCAGATTTATTCACATTATTCAATCAAACAACTGGAGGAACTGCTTTGTTTTCTGCTAATGAAAACAATTCTCACAAGAACCTCGCCTCACAAGAACCACATCAGTCTCCAGAAAGTCTTTGACCAAATATGAGGTTGCACGCACATGAATCCATGTCATCCATTACCATGGGGAAAAACCAAAAAGCTTTCATCATGAAACTAAAAAAGCAAACATCTGATGTAAGTAGAAAGTAAGTGCAAATTGAATCTTTTGCCAAAGTACTCCTTGAACACTTTCACATGGTTCTGTTGGTGTGAAAATGGACGCACCAGCAGACGCAAATGGAGGACTGGATAGAAACCCACACCACACTGACCTAACAGTCCTGAAAAGGCCCGTTTCACAGCAAACATGGAACATGCTTAAGATAGCAGTATGATCATGCCACTCAATAGTCAGGAGCACCATGAAGCACGCTCAGAAATAGGGTACATACCTCATGATTTATGTTCATGCCACTCACCAGTCACTGGTCTTGCTGTTACATTTTTCTCCTTCCACTTTACAGACAATCGACTGCACTGGTTTCTAGTCATGTGATGCCATGACTACATGACTCCACAGTTGTTCTCTTCACCGTTTCTCAGCTGTGCCATGTAATCCATCCAATATTGTTTTGTTGTCTTGTCTAGTTGGCATGCACTGTCCTGTATATCTATTGTCCTGGGCATATATTGTCCTCCGTATTTATTGTCTCACCATGGTCCTAAAGAAAAGATTTTTTTCCCCCAATGAATACAATAGCAGTGTAAGACAATGCCACTTGCTGTATCTGGATATGTTTAGGGCTCTAAATATGGACTTTTTTTTTTAATTAAACATGAACTCTACAGCTATGTTCCTGAAACTACTGGAAAACACCAGAAAAAATCCAGATGTGGAAATGCCAGCACTGTCAGCATGGTATATGAATAGTCTGTTAGCTTGTCTCAGCTAGAAATATACACAGGAATGTTTTTTTATTCCAGCTCGCACAGTCCACAATCCATAAATACACCTCTAATAAGCCAGGCAAAAGGTTCAAACCACTGAGAAGGCAAAAAATAGTCCCAAGTTCAAGTCCAAAGGCATGGAAATTTCAAGATATACCGCTAAGAAAACACAAGAATAAAACTTAAAACTTATGCACATGAAAGTCCTTTCACACTCTGACAACAAGAAGTGGTGTGAACATGTTAGAACTCAGGAGAGGGGGATTTCTGCTGGTGAGGATGAGACATGGCCTGATGTTACAAGCTGGTTCTGTTTTCCCCAATATTAACAAGCTAGTAGACTCATTTAAATCATTGCTCATTGCTGCCCTGACCAGGCAGTTACTAAGGATGAATAATGAATGACATTGTAAAGGCATGGCATAACATTGCACGCTCATGTTAATGATTGCTGTGTTTGTTTCTTCCACAAGCTTCATATCTGACTGCTCGCTTGCACCTGTGTGAAAGTAAACCCCCCCACCCCCAACCACAACCTTTTCATTGCGTTCTGTAGGAGCACAGTCTCAATGTACAGCTTTACCCTCAACCATATGCCTTGTGTACCTTTCTGGCCTGCTTTCTCAAAAAGGTATGTCTCCTCCTCCTCATATCTGTACTTGTATCTGTTTACAATACATTATCTGTTCAATCCAAATAATGCATTCATATTCATTTACATCCCTAGTATGCATGTTATATTGAAGAATGACAACAAAACCCACCTGACTTGACTTGGCTTGACCATTTGGTGCTATGGACCTGTGCTATGGACATGACTATAGAAAGCAGATTCACAAAATAGACCTACTATAGTCGTGGTGTTGCAGGACTGCTTCATCAAAGTGATGCATTTGAGAAAGCCCTGGTATTGTTATCAGTAATAATCGTATATTTTTAAAGAGCACTTAGAAAAACTGGGGTTTGCAGTATTGCCATGCAGAGGACCTCACTATTTTATTCATTACAGGCTTGGAAATGGTCTTTGTTGCTCAGCTCTGGCCTTTCACAAGGCATAAATAATTTAACAGAGTTGATGAGCTTAGTTGAAGGAAACATGAATTAGAATGGCTTTTCAACCTTTTAATTGAGATTGCAATTCACCCTGCAAGCAGTAGAGGGCTCTAACATGACAAATTATCATCAACAGAAGGTGATCGAGTGTTCATAGTCTGTAAATATCAGTAGCCATATATAAAATTCTGTATATAATATGTTCACTACTCGTATTTAAAGTGCTTCTGAAGTGGCTTCTCCTGTGGTAAAATTACTTTCATACTATTTTGACATAGTATTTCCAATTTAGAAGGACAGAATGTAGTTTGAGATGTAGTTCTAACTGATATATATATATATATATATATTTTTTTTTTTTAATTACAGTATATAGTATGTACAGATACTGTGTTTGCTTATATCGAAAATCTGTGTAGTAGCTGGTCTGGCAGAAACAACCTGGTCATGGTCAAAGTCACTGAGATCACATTTGTTTCCCCATTCTGATGTTTGATTTGAACAGTAACTGAAGCTCTTGAGCTGTATCTACATGATTTCATGCATTGCTCTGCTTCCACTTGATTGGTCCTTTGGATAATTACATGAAACAGCAGGTGTATAGGTGTTCCTAATAAAGTGGACAGTGAATGTATATTGTAATTGTAACAACATGAAGGCATGTATAAAAATTGTTTTCTTTAGCCAAAGACAAAGTCTTTACTGTTACAAATGGTTTATGATGTCCTGCAATAACCTACACTAGTAATAACCTACACAGGCATGCTCAATATGCTACATTACAAACCATTTAAGCACCTAAGGAGCTTTTGGAGTATGTGATCCAAGTCCACTCGGGGGCGCCATGTATCCATCAGTTTGTATAACATCAAGGGTAACTAATATAGGCTAAAAATGAAGAAGACATTATTTGTTACATATACATTACTGCACAGTGAAATTCTTTTCTTCGCATATTCCTGCTTATTAGAAATGTACTAATAATTTATTAACATATCACCCCATTACTGTAAGCAGTATGCTTTAACGAAAGCATATATCATTTTTTTGCATATGCTTCGTAGCAGTGAGCAAAATCACAAAAGCATAGTCAAGCCTATTCATTTTAAAACACATATTTACTTCATTACATCATACGTTTAGATCAAAGTTTCTCCACCTTTTTGTAGTTAGAGACCTTAATTAGCCTTTGTAACTAGACTTCACACTATAATAACTAATTAACAACAATAATAGTAGTGATAGTAGCTGATAACAATCTCTAAACAACGTGCATCCAATGCAAGCATGCCCCTATATGCACTGTTTATTATATAGGACATAAAAGACTGTCAGAATATTGTCAGATATATAATGAGTCATTACTCAGTGTAGAGTCAGAGGAAAGTGAAACTATGCTGTGACAATGCAACAGGCGACTGTTGCAGTTTTGCATATGTGAGGTGCTCTGGGAAAACCCGTCGGATGTGGCTACAGCTGAGTTCTGGAAAACAGCCAAAATATCAAAATGGACATAAGTCTAATTATGCCCTAATATGGACATAAGTATAATTATGCCCTATTACGTGCATCCAATGCAAGTATGCTCCTATATGCACTGTTTATCATATAGGACATAAAAGACATTTTTATAGTTTTTTTTTTTTTTTAAACCCTAATGTATTGTTAGAATACATAATGAGTCATACTCAAATGATAATAAAAACACAATAATAAAAAGGAATTTAGTCAACAGGCAACAAAATATCAATTATTTTCCTACCAGTGTTAGCACGAACAGTGATCAGTCAACAATGAGGCTTGTGTTTAAATGATTTTTTTCGTCTGGTGATAGGACAGAGAATCAAAGGGATGACTCATTTCCTATTGTAAAAAGTGATAATTCTTAAAAATCTGTTTTTAATAAAATATTAAAAATATTAGGTTATAAATGTAGAGGGAGGTGGGGCGTCTTTGAATCTTTAAAAAATTATTTTCTGTTCTAGTTTAAAAAAAAAGGGAAACATATCTCAGTTCAAGAAATCCTGTAGTTTTCATTTAGCTATATTTCCAAATCTGACCGTGTGGAGTGTTTTCCCATGCTGTACCTTGTTGTTACAGGAAACGCAGGTAAAAGACCAGGGGCAGGGGCTACGGTCTTTCATGGCTGAACAGGCCAGGTCTTTGTGGAGGAACTGCGTCTACCATCAGCATGGTTTAAATGTGCCACTTTAGCAGTTTAAAGTGTGGTTAGTTTGGCCGACATCAGTGTCACACAAAGCTTGTTTACCTTTCTGGCCGGGCCTTCTAATGTGTGTGAGATACAAACTTTTGCCTTATTCGATCATACCATCACTTTGCTGTGGGCTGTGTACAAAGCAGATGTTTTAGAGTCCGTTATGCTCATTTCCTGGGCGGAGAGCTCTCTGCTGTATTACTGAAGTAACAGGAACAAGAAAAAAGGAAGAGAGAAGACATGAGAGCGAGAGGAATAGCTGTTAGTTAGAGAGTCAGAGGGACAGCTTTCACAAATCATTTTGTCACCAACTGATTATTTGGTCTGCCAGAAAGAGGGGGATCTGGGGGACAAGTGTGAGCCCTGAGCCTGAAGGAGGTTGAGAGAGTAAGAGAGAGCAAAAGAGGAGGTGTGAAGAGTGTCCTCATCAGGGATTGAAGCATAAAAGCGGACGGGCCGAGAAGGAGGAGAAGAAAAGGAGGAAAAGAGGGAGAGGGAGTGGGAGTGCAACCCGATCCCAGGACTTACACACTGCTGGCAGTGAGAACGCTCGCTCATAACTTCAACTACTGCTGTTGCTACTGACGCTCCATTTTCATCCTACACTCATTTTTCTGGGCTGTTTTTCAATTTCGTTTGCAATTTTACTGACCTTCAAAACCTATTTATCCAAAGACACTTTGTTTGACTTTTACATCACTGAGCAGAGAAACTACAAGGTATTTTCCGAAGGATTTATTTACCTTTCAATTTCCTCACTGCTCAAGTGTGTGTGTGTGTGTGTGTATGTGTGTCCGGATGTGTGTGAAACAACGTGTGTGAAAGAAGCATGCAGCAGTTACAGTGGATGACAACTTCTTCAGCAGGACCTGAATTTATAATCAAGGTACTAACCACATGTTCTGAACCATGCACTTTAGATTCTGATGTATATCTCTTTCTGTTGAGCCTTGCACGATGATCTTACTCTCAAGTTTCACATGCTTAACATTAAAGTGGTAGGATTACTAGCTGTGGCGACTCAGCATTTCTGTTTTTCTTCTCTTCTTCCTTTGCTATTGCTATCTGATTTGTCTGCAGGCTGTATGAGAGCCACTGGGGGACTCTATCTAGGAAGCAAGGGGTCATCAGATCAAGAGTTTCACTGTAGGACCAAAAACTTGGAAGGTTTTGAGAGGCTTGCTGACAACAACTTGTCAAGCTGTGAAAAAAAAAACCTAGAACCAACTAAGAAGCATCTAAGAAGCACTAACTAGCACACAGACTTGTCATTGTGTCCATGCAGCAGGCTTTCTCCTGAGAGCAAGAGGTCTCCAGGACAGGCTTGCGGTCTTGAACAAGTGCTCCTGTGTGTGTTTGCCAGCAGAGAAACAACACTGAAACCTGTAACTTAGAGAAACGCAGAAAGCTACCCAGCTAAGCTCGTGTTTTGAGCAAATGCTTATGTATTCAGTGTTTATTTGTGTTCGAGCGTGGCCCTGACATCACATGTGCTCAGACCCTGGGGAGCGCTGCCTTGCGTCCACCCTCTGAGTAAGTGTGTGTGGGAGAGACATAGAGAACAAGAGTGAGACGGATCGGCTCATTTGGCAGGACCTGAAGTGCGAGGGCTAGTCACACACAAACTCTCCACCTTTGAATGTGTACTGTCTGGGCTCAGGGGACAAACAGACTCTGTGTGTCCTGGGATTCCCCTCCAGTAATACATCCCAGCATTTATTGACTCCAACATTACAGGTGCTTTCCATGACCAGCATCGTTGTCATCATCATCATCAACAACATCAGGAAACAGCCCAGCATTTCCTTGCCAGTCCGCTACTGACTGTTCCATCTCCGTCACACCTGAAGTCAGCCTTACCTGTTGCTTTTCAACTGAGTGGGGTACATTTCAGCATTAGACCACCATCACCATGAGGCAACTTTGTTTGGCACTAGCCGTTTTTTGCTTGGCTTCTGTAGTTGGGGCCATGTCCACCTGCAAGACTTTGGACCTAGAGGTGGCGAAGAGGAAGCGAATCGAGGCCATTCGTGGACAGATCCTTAGTAAGCTGCGCATGGCCAAGGAGCCCGAGCCTGAAACGGATGACCCAGAAGAGAACATCCCATACGAAATCGTCTCGCTTTACAACAGCACGGTGGAGACCACCATGGACCAGCAGAGCAAGCTAGATCCTGTCTCACAGCAACAGGAAGAAGAGGAGTACTTTGGCAAAGAGATGCACAAATTCGACATGATTCACTGTAAGTACCTGAAATTTTGAGTTGAAGCAATTTGGAAAGAATTGATCTGCAGTATCCCTTTAGTGCTTATTTCTAGCAGTAGGAGGCATCCATGCATATATCCACACAAGTAGTCCTTATTGAGCACAATATGTGGAAGTTGTCAAGTGGAGTGCGCTAGAAATGGCCAATGAAGGAAGAAATGGGGAAAGGGCAGTATGTGTCTGACATCTCAGTATCGCAGTCACACATTTAGGAAAAACTACTTAAGTAAAAGTAAGAGTAGTTGCCTGAGGCATCCTCCACATCCCCCCATGACTTCCATGAATATTAGCAGTTGACACCAGATCTAATGTTGCCACTCATGTTTTCCGTATGATGTGATATGATTTATAGGCAGAGTACGCAGTCAGTGGAGTCAAAACAAGTGGAAAAAATGAACAAACTAAAATCAAGTAGCGAGCACACTTGAAGGAACAACAGCAGGGTAAAAGTACTGTTACAGTACTTAAAGCATACTCGAGTAAAAGTAAAAGAACACCCATTTTAAACTACCTCATAAAGTACAATTCCTGAGAAAAGTAATGAGAGTATTTCAGTTGGACATACACTTGAATTGTACATACATCTTATTAGGAACAGATGTATGCTTTTTCGAGTGAAAGAGGAAGTGGTTGATTGGTTGTGTTAATTTCAGCACCAAAATCTTCATCAAAGAGCACTATCATCGATTGCCTGAGGTGTGAGTGATCCTCTGGATTACAAGTAGGCCGAACTGAGCTGAGTAAATGGGCTCTACTGTTTCAGGAGATAAGCATGATATGCCAGAGTAAAACCATTTAGAGCTTTAAACATTATAAGCAGGACTTTGATGACTTGAATATGGATATAAAATAAGCTGATGCTCTGAACTAGCTGAAGCTTGTTTAAAGATACAGCAGTGCTGCCAGTAAGCAACACATTATAATAGTTCAATATACAGGTTATTAAGGCATGCATTAAGTTAGCATATGTATGTCTTCGTTTTTGGCTATTTTGGCTACGTTTGTGAAATGATAATACACAGTGAGTTTTTAGTGAGGTTACTTGCTATACATAATAATCAAACTATTAATCAGCATCTAGGGTCCTTAACTGTAGCTTTTGATCTCACAGAAAACCTATGAAGCACTAGCATAAAATTAGCAAACTTATATAATCTGAGTTTCTATTTTATTAGAATTTAAAAGAATACATTTCAGTGTATCTGAGCTATCCAATTTTTTGGAGCAGTCTTCCATTTTTACATACTATTGGATATAAATAAATATTTAAAATGGTCCTAATATAGAACCTTGTGGGATACCATATGGCACTTTGTTTTTTTGTTTTTTGTTTTTAACTCAGATGAATCTACATTTCCTAGCCTATGTATTAACATGCCATGGTCACTAGGGTCTCAGTAGTCCGAGACCGAAACAATCATTTGGCGGCAACTGAAATCAGCTAAACAGGTGCTACAGTTTTACCTTCACGTTATGTTCATTCATTCATCTTCGGGAACTGCTGTTGCTACTCATTTCGGCATATTTTGGAAATAAAGTCAACTAGGTGGATTAGAAAATACTGCAGGGTGAGTAAAATCGAAAATAGTGGCTGACTGGGATTGGCCATACTTAATGAGGGAGTGGAAAAGGTTGTTCAAGAGCAGATTCAGGACTAGCTAATCAGAATTCCTTTGGCAGAGGGCGGGAACGGGATTTAAAGAACTGTTCCGCGCTCACCTCTACTGATTGCTAATGCTAATGCTAAAAATATTTTACTCCAAACCAATAATCAGGGGCAAAAAATACTTGAGTAAATGTACTTTGTTAGTATAGTTAAGCGTTATTTCGGGGGTATTTATACTTGATTCGAGTGTTATGGAGTGTTACGTGTACTCTTACTTCATGACATTAACAAGAAAAAAATTGGGATACACATACTTTCACTTAAGTATAATTTCTCAGTAATTTTTTCCACCCCTGCGAATACTATCATGTATCTGTCATAATTCTGCATCTGTCTCTGTCATGTGCATGAAGGATTTCATTTTGGATGGTAAAATAGTGTTCTTAAAGCCTTTAGGTAAAACATAAAATCCTTCACTTTATTAATTTTATAGATAAATTCCCATATCTCATGTTCAATTCAATGCTGTGGATGTATAGTTCAGTTCTTCATAAAGTTTGCTGGTTACCTAAACCCACATTTGACACCAAATCACCAACATTATACAATATTTAGAGAAGGGACTTCATATAAAAGGGGGAAAAAATAGGGGGCCTAAGATGGAACTTGGAGGGACACCAAGCTTTTGCAGAATTTCATTTCTCATCCAGTAATACATACCATTTATCTCAGTCAAAAATATTGTTATTTGCTTACAGCATTGGGGACACATAGTTGTTAAAATGTTTTAGTCATCAAGGCACAGCACCAATTAAATTAAACAGAGGTTGGAACAATTTAGAAAATGAATCATCTAGTGGGTGAATAGCATGTAGTTATACAAAAGAATTTCTTAAATGGTTAAGGAACATTCTCAGATTTTAAAATGCTTTCTTGAAAATCAGCTGATTTGGATTTACGTTGGACCCTAATATAGCCATGATGGCAGATTAAATATTCATTGATATTTAGACACATACTGTATAGTCTAGTGTTTACAATATATTATAATAAAGGCAAAAATCATATTATGATAAAGGCAAAAATTTAGGCAATAATGTGGTAATGGGAAAACTCCAAAGTCTACGCGAGTGACTCAAAAATGCCATGCCATTCTAAATACATGACAAGATATACACTCATAGATACAAATCAAAAGCTTCAGGTAGTGCTCACACAAACATCTGAAGACAGTTGAAGATCGGAAAAATGTTGCCTGGTCTTTTTCCCCAATCTTCAAATGTCCATTTTTGGTGAGTCTGTGCCCAGTGTAGCCTCAGATTCCTGTTCTGGGCTTATAGGAGTGGAACTCAATGTGGTCTCCTGCTGTTGTAGCACATCTTCATCAAGGTTTGATTTGTTGTGCATTCTGAGATGCTTTTCTGCTCACCACGGCTGTAAAGAGTGATTATTGCAGTTATCATAGCCATCCTGTCAGCAGTAACCAATCTAGCCATTCTCTTCTGACATCTCTCATCAAGAAGGTGTTTCTGCCAGCAAAACAACCACTCACTGGATATTTTTTTTTTGTGACTTTATGTTGAAAAAATGTTGCTTCGTCATTATTTGTTGGTGTTTAGTGTTTGCAGTACAGGTCTTGTCTATCCTGTTATGTTTATTTACATATGCTGATGTACAGATGTGAAAGATATCAGGTTACATCTGTACTGTGCATGCCACGAATAACCAGATTATTGGGCTAAAATACCATTTAGGTGTCTTTACAGGTTACTTATAATTTAGATAGCAGCTTTAATCTGATTTAAGATATCATAGTAAGTGCCCAGATCAGATAAAGAGCGGATTATTGGTGTGCATGTAAACACTCAGAGAAGCACATCTTGATATGACCTCATGGAAAAGTCTATTCTGCTGTTAGTTGTTTACTTGTTAATATACCATGACGATAAAACACAATATATAGTACACAAAATACACATATGTAGTAGCCCCGTCTTAAAAAGCTTGTTGCATCCAATCGTGTCCCAGATAATGTGTGGCATATGATGAGTCCTGGAGCCTCTTCTTCTTCTTCTTCTTCTTTAATATGTGTAAGATTAGAACGTCAGACCATAGTTAGCACTGGATTTTTTTTTTTTTTTGCATAACTCTAAGAGTATCCATGACATTGCTGTATTGTTTGTGTTGTTGCTCCCATGTGTCAGATTGCTAATCAAGTTCAAACAGGCTCGACAGGCTTTTAGCACTGGCTAATGTCTAAAAAACATCTAAACATTAGCCTACTTTGGGCATCTGTTTGTTTAATAGCTCCGGCCTCATTTAATCTTTTTTTTTTTTTCCTGGGCACTGCAGGCTGCTCTTCTAACTCATGAACCTGCTGCTAGCAATTTAGGTCCATCTGTTGATGGGTAAATAGTCGGTTTTTGAAGCTCGCCACCCGCCTTCTTTTTATCACCGCTCCTCGATTCCACTTTAACCACTTCAAACGAAGGTGACATTAACACGAAGCCCTTGATCACAGATGTACAACCGCGAACAAAGGCATGGGAGACAGGGGGCTTAGTTCAGGCCCGAACCGTCGACAAAGAGGAAAACTTTAAAACAATTGTTTTGAGAAGATGGGGTGGACATGCAAGATTCCCTCTGCCCTCTTTTTCATCTTATCTTTTTTTTCCCTCTGGTCCCCTGAGAGAGGGGGCTTCCTGTAATTTGATCACTGGCCACCTTGGGATCTTTCTCTCTCTCTCTCTCTGTGTGTGTGTTTGTGGCAGAGCTGTTTGCCAGGAAGGAAGGCTGGTGGTGCGTGCTGTGAGTCAGAATTAAACAGTCTCAGGGGGAGCAATGAATTTCCTGCTGACAAGCGTTCTCGGGGACAAAACTATCATCTAGCCACTCTAGTTGTTCTTTGGTATATATGAGTGTGAGTGTGCTTGGGTGGATCTGTGAACAAGTGTGTGTGTGTGTGTGTGTGTGTGTGTGTGTGTGTGTTCATGCGTCAAGGAGTGCTTTTAATTATTTGCATGATGTGAAAGACTCAGAACCTCTTCACTGAATTAAAGTCATATGAACCTCTATACACGGCTATTACCAAATAAGTGTGTGTGCTCTCTCTCTCTCTCTCTCTCTCTCTCTCTAACTACCCTGCACAGGAATTTATTGATGCACACACATGAGAATCTCTGACTGCCAAAGCTAAGTTTAGCAGAATTGTTTTAGCCAGAAGCGTTCCAGCACTTCCCTAGTATTCACAAGAGGAATAAACTCACTCCCTTAATAGCCGCTTTCACTCCCCAAAGCATTTTCATCATTTTGCTCATTAAATGCAAAACGCCCTCCTGCAGATCTGATTTATTGACCACTGTCCTTAAGGGGCACATTCTTAAATGTAAGACAATTTATTTTAGATTCTATAGCATACTCTCCTTCAGCCTCTCCATCTGCACTCTACTTTTGCAATGTCTTGCAAAAGAATTCGTCTTCTCAGCAACCCTAATACCTTCACGAATATCCGATTAAAAACCACTGATGAAAGCACCGATGTTGGGTGGTAGATTTTATTTTTGTACAATTGCACAGAATGTGAAGTGGCTTATTCAGCACATTTGATCCAAGCTAGCGCCATTTAACAGTGGCTTGGTGCTGCATATTTATACGAAAGGCCTCTTTAAACGAATACACCAAAAAACAAAACGAAAAAAAAAAAAACAATTCGTTTCCTTTACCCCGACTGCAGTGGTGGCTGGTCGTGATATTAGATGGGAGCCTAGAATGACATGCTTTCATGTTTAAAACATTTTTTTTGAGTGTTTCAAGTCTGTAGTGCCCAAATGGCTTCCTCTAATACCATACATGGTAAACAGGAAAGCTGTAACTCGTTCATTCAAACCAAAGAAACACTTTCGGTTCTGTCTTCTGTCCTTTCGTGTAATTTGTACATTAATTGGACAATATAATGTGTGCTTAGTCTATATACTTGTAATTTATTTCACAGGCGTCTTCTCAAGCACTGCTGATGCCAAGTTATCAATGTGCCAGCAAAGTGGGATGAAAAATATCAGCCCAAAAGGAAATTAAATCAGGAGGTTGTTTCACTTTATGTCATCACTCGACCTGATTGTCACTGATAGGCTCTGCTGGAAAGAAATCAGTCCCAGTTTTACTTCTTCATATATCATTGTGTATTTTTCTTATCATTAGTGGTGCTATTGCACTTGGTTTCACAAGTATACAAAATAACATGCCTTAATACATGAAACCTTATATCACCTTTTTTAAAATCTTGCTTAGCCTTGCTAGCCCATTTATACAAGCCGCCCCTGCCCAATTCAATTTGATTGGCCAAGACATGTTTGGTGTCCAAGGCTGATTCTTTGGTTTTGCACTGCACCTATGAGGAAGAAAGATCAACCTGAAATTCCATAAATATCTGCCTCACTTTGCATGAGTTGGTTTCAGACATAGTATGACTTACTGTAATTTAGAAAACATGAACATTCATGTACCTGAATGTTTAATGTTATGAGGCAGCCATCTTGGAGAAGTTTAGCACAATGTGTAATGATACACATGTGGATGATAATACAGTTATACTTTTAGCTTAAATTTGCAAATACGGAAAACAAAATAAAAAAAAAAAACAATATTAAGCAAGCAAAGCAAGCAAACATGTTTGGTGTATTTGGGGCTGAAATAGTGCATGTTTGATTTTCCTCGAACTGTTCCTTTAAGTGGTTATAGTACTCTTGCTTTAGCCTGCACACATGCCAGTGGTCTTAGTATTAAATGCCTTTCTGTATAAAAATAGAAGCCAGATTTTTGGTATGTTGAAGGGGAGAATGCCACGTATGCTGGGAATACCATTCCAGAAATGGCATGAAAACGGGTTATGGATATAGCTTTGGAATAAAATGTATATATTTGCCTCTATCCATTGATATAAGCAAAGTTTTACATGCACTAGATCTGACCAAGAGTTTGGCAGTATTGCAAGCTGAATGCCAGTGCTCACAAAGGAGGTGGAAGGGAGCATACTCAACCCTTAACGTCAAGCAACGATCGAGCAAGGGAAACTATTTGGAGCGAGGCCGTTCAGATGTCCTTGACTTCTCCGCTCCGATTTTTTTCATATCATGTCATTACCGCTCAGAGATTTCGCTGAGCACAGCAAGGGTGTGAGAGACACCAAGGAGCAACTGAGTTCACAGGAAAGAGACAGAGGCAGATGGATGGATGAATGGATGGATAGGAGCAGTGTGCTTTGGAGGCTGGTATTTAAGCTTGCTGGAACGTGGCTGCGCCCGTCGGTAATGATAGGCCTTCCATTGTGCCTGTTAGGACAGCTGTCCTGAGCTTACCTGAACGTGTGCCTACACTCACACACACACATAGACATACACAAACTCCCTCCACCTTCCCACCAACAAAGGATCTCTGTCTTCTCTGAATTTTCCACTCCCGCAAATACATACTGCTCTTTCTCAATCTGCAAAAAAAAAAAAAAAATCACCAAACAGTATGGATCTGTGTTTCCCAACCCAGTCCTCAGGGCGCCTTATACCACATGGTCCACATTTTTTGCTTTCTCCCAACACTGAACACACCTGAACCAGGTATTTAGTGGGAGTGAAATAAAAGAGAGCAAAAATGTGACCTGTGGAAGCCTGAGGACTTGGTCTGGAAACACGAGAACGGATATTAATTGCAGACGAGATTCAAATTATATACATATATATACCTTATAATGTTTATGGATTCAGTAGGGATTTTGTCAGCTGGCAGCCACACGTCTCGCACCATCAGTGAGTCACCCTAAAGCGTAGACGCTAAATAATTTCACCAATTACAGAGGATTCCAATAGCGAGAATTGTGCGTGTCGGGGCAATCTTTATGCATGGAGGATGACTGTTGTGTAATTACCGTATTATGAAGGATGAGGGTGTTGTATGTGGCTGGCTGGTTAATGAAATATATCACTGTGTGCTGAGTGTGTGCAGTAATCACCCACACACATGACTACTCATGACACTATAACCTAAGATTTTGTTATTTCGTTCAAGGGAAATCCCCACCATGAATGTTGTGTTCAGTTTTAAGATATTAGTCTGGCTGTGGAGTGACATGGAGTGACATGGAATTTCAGCAAATCTTTCTAGGAAGCCTGTATTCACAATTCATTATAACTGTGTGTATAATATATGATTGATAAGTTGATAATGATTCCTCATCAACCTATTTTTAAAAAAATAATTATTAATCAGTAATAGAGTTGCTTTATAATTATTCACAGGTTATGATAAGTTATAAATGTTGTGCCATACATGCTGCCATGATATGGTATTGTAATGAATAGTGATAAGAAATTATTTTATAGCACATTGTTAGAGCATTATGAGTCATTATTAAAGTTTATTTAAAAAAAAAAAATACAAAGAATTATAAGCATACTGATACTTAATTACTAATATGGGTACACTTCCTAGAAAGCGTCAGTGGTGTTCAGTCAGTCAGGAGGATGATGGCAAAGAGAGAATGACATAATGAAACTGAAAATCAGAAGTAATATGCTAATTTTCCCCACAGATGCAAACATGTAGAGCTGGGTGCTCGCGAAAACTTTTAGCCATACCAACAATGTTGTTTCTGAAAAAGAAAAATGTTTAGTGGATGGCTTCGATGTAGCTGCATTTGTCCGCTCTTCACCATGATACATACGGTGTGGTCCATTCTGAAGTCTTGATTCATTACTAATGAACCCTACGTAGGGCGCAGTGAAGGATGCTATGCCCACAGCAGCCATTTTTACGAGGGTCGTTTCAAAGGGCGTGGCAACAGGTCGAGTCCAAGGACAAATGATATTCAGTGATATTGTAACTTAAGTTGAATAAAATAACCGAAAGCAGTGCTGCGGCAGGTATGCTCTTTGATGTGTGTTTCTTTTCTTGCCTTTTTTTTAACCACTAGTTCATGTAACAGCTCGTATATAGCTCATGCATTTGTATTTGTTTGGGTTTGCAAACTCATGAGACTGGACTAAGTGAACAAAGAAAGCACGTTGGTGCAGCAGGTAGCATTGTCACCTCATAGCTCCAGGGTCCCTAGGAGCTCAATCCTGAGCTCTGGTTACAGTCTGTGTAGAGTTTTACCTGTTCTCCCTTCGTCCATGTACAGTTTCCTGCCACCAAACAAGCTAGTAGTTGAATTGCAGACTCTAAATTGCCCCCTAGGTGTGAATGAGTGTGAATGTGTCCTATCCTGGGTGTACTCCCACATCATACAAGTATGGATCCATCATGACCCTGACCAGGAT
>CM040995.1:6005934-6053915 GCA_022985145.1 Pangasius djambal | reverse complement strand
ATCCAAAATTTGAGTATTTTTCTATGTTATGTTCATGTTTATGTTCATAAACGTTTTATTTAATAAAATATGTTTTCATAGTTTGTGTTGTCCCTTATTATCAATGCAAAATGGTCACTAACTAAAGAGGATTTATGCTGATATTGCCCAAAAACCCTATTTTGTTCAGGCGTTTCCAAACTTTTGGAGGGCAGTGTAATAGCTTGAATCATTTTAGCAAATATGTGTCTGCTATATTTAGATTTTACCCAGCCCTTTTTAAATGTAAAGGGTGTAAATGAGAATCATGAGAATAATTACAATATAACCCTTATTGGTCCTTCACTTTGTACCTCATGGCAAACCTTTAAAGGGGTTTATTATTAGAGGTGGTTCCAAGTGCAGTCACTTTAGGAACCAAAGAACCCTTACCTGTCCTAAGAACACATGGGGAACCGTTTTGTTAAGAGTGTAGCTTTAATATATGTACTTTAATATATTCCATATGGTTAAGATTAGAGAGGCATTGCACAAAACATGTATGTGTGTGTTCTCAGGTATGATTGAAGATAGAGGAGATAGAACTGTTCTTGCCAGCTTAATGGCCAAGCCATACATTCTGGCCATGTCTGTTCCTTTCGAGGGGCATAGCCACATGTCACGCAAAAAGCGATCCCCTGCCGCGGACCCAAATTGTGATGAGTGAGTCAGTTTCTCTCTCTTCTGTTACACCTTCTTATCTTATCTCATCCAGCTCTCTCCCTTGTGCATATAGTTCCCTGCATTATCATTTTCAGAGTCTCACATGACCTTACACATTTTTTTGTTGTTGTTGTTGTTGTGGTTTTTCCTGCTAGAAAAACAGAGACGTGCTGCATGCGGAAACTCTACATCGATTTCCGGAAGGATCTCGGCTGGAAGTGGATCCACAAGCCTAAAGGATACTTTGCCAACTACTGCATGGGCTCCTGTGCCTACATCTGGAATGCTGAGAACAAATACTCACAGGTAGGAAGATATTTCCTGTCCAGGGTCCATGTCCATTTTTTATTTTTTTTATTTTTTTTTTTGTTAATTTCCTGTCAAAAGTGATGTTATGTACATGCAAGTATTCATTTTATGAATCGCATACCCAGAGATGTGATTTAAAATATGTACATGTCACGAAAATCATTATTTGGGAAAAAATTCATTATTTGCAAAAAAACAACAACAAAAAAACAAAGCAAAACACATAAATACATTGCATTGCATTTCTGTACAGTCCCTTTCTTTGACATGGAAATCACTGCATACTTTTTTAGCCAGTGTTCTCTGATGAGCAAGCATTTCCCAGAACAACATTCCAGCATTTTTCTTCTTCCTGCCTTGGTCATTTCATGAAGTTGTTTCCTGTTGAACATTATGTTGAGGTCGTCCTGGAAGAAAAAAAATCTTGTTCTAGTGAGTTCGTTATGTAAAAGTTGAAAATACTCTTCACTGGTGTGCTGCTTTAAAACATACATCTAATGAACTCAGGGATGGAGTACAAGTACAGATGTTCTATTAAAAGTCTATTAAAAGTATCCAGCCAAAAATGTACTCAAGTGAAAGGCTGCTACTTTTAAATGTACTCAAGTCTTAACGAAAACTGATTCTTGTTTTAAAAAGCAACTATGCCATTTTGCCTGGAAAAAAAAAACAACCTCTGTAACTTTGCTGATCATAGACATGACTAATGCTACATAGCTTGATAATGAATTAATCAGAAGGAAAATATCACATAATATAACATTAGCAAGAATCTGACTTGCTGCCTATTAACAGTTGATGTTAGCTACTGGAATCGATGCTAGTCTGACCTGGCATTAGTGAAACGAAAAAAAAAAACAGGCTAACTTAGTTAAATACTATAGGCAGTTAATGTTAGCAAATTAGCAAAATTTACCCGAACATGCTTTTTTTCAAATTAGATGGAGTCCACCGTCTATGGAGACAAAGCAGACACATCATTTTATAGAAGTCTTTGCTTACTCAACTATATTGAAATATTTTATTAAGGTAGGGCCAGGGGACCTTGCGATCTATAGCATTAACTACATTGTGTAGCATGAGTAGATTAAATTGGTACAAGTCTTGGTAGTTTTAAAACTGAAGTTTTAGTTTTAAAACTAAACTGAAATGCTTGGATGCTAAACTGAACCCATTTATATATATATATATATATATATATATATATATATATATATATATATATATATATATATATATATATATATATATATAATGAAGTGCAATGTATAGTAATGGAGTGCAATTACTTAATTATTTTCCACTACTGAATGAACAGTTCTTATTAATTGCTACGTTCTTATAAAAGAAAATTGCAGAAGTGTTGAACAGGCTCTGGAATGGCGTACTCGCCCCATCTCTAGCAAAAGCTGGTATGTGAACTGACAGTTCATAATCCTGGATTGAGACGAGAAGAGACGTGAGCATTAGAGCATTGCGTTTGTTGAAAGCCACACCAAGGAGGCATTCAAGGCATGTTCAGTAAATGAGTAATGCTATCCTGTAAACCTGTACATCCTGGGATTGATTCCAAAGCTTTTGAAAGCACAACGTGTATATGGTTGACGTGAGGTGTGATAAGAAGACTGATGGATTGCTTTAGCAAGGTTCAGAGTTTAAACTTGGTTTGTGTCAATACATGTTGCATGCCTACAGATTGAAGTAGAAATTCAGTGTTTTTTTTGTTTTTTTTTTTGTCTCTGCACTTTATTTATAATGTCATATAGTTGTTCATATATAGTGATGGCTGGTTGTGATATTAGATGGGAGGCTAAAATCTTATATCTATCAATAGTTTAATAGTTATATCAGTAGAGGCTATTAGAGTTGATCACATGAGAATAATGTGGAGCAACATATGACATTTAGGCAGCAGCTGCATTCATGATTATTAATGATCTAATGGGTTCATGCCATGTTTCCTTAAACATGGTAAACAGAAAAGCTGTAACCCTTTTCATTTGTCCTTTTGTGTAATTTGTACTTTGTTTGGACAATGTGTTTAGTCTGTCTACTTTTAGTTTGTCCTCTAAAGGCATTATGGGGAAAAAAAGGATGATAGATTAAATAATCCACTTTGTTCGCGTTCATGTATTTGAATGTATCATGTATATGGGAATGAATGTGTCAGCGAAGTGGGCTGAAGGTATCAGCCGAAATGGAAATGAAATCTCCTGACAAAACCACCATTGACAGGCTGCAAGAATCTACAGTCTGGGCTAGAAAGAACTCAGCCCCAGCTTTGCTTATTTCTTCCATTCTGTATAATGACCACTGGTGGTGCTGTTGCACTTGGTTCCACTAAAAATAAAAAAAAATAACAACTTTAAGACATTTGATAACAGCAAATAATCTGGTGTGGATGCCAAAAATGAACCTTATATTGAAGTCTGAGTAGAGGGGGCGGAGACAGGACTAGAATCGCAAAGGCATTTTCGTTGTCAGTGTAAACAAAAAGTCACATGGAGGGAAACCAAAACTAAACATGAACTACGCGAGTCACGCTGGGGCAAGCACGACGCTTTGCGAGAGGGGAATTTGTGACAATGACAATAATGTAATGCTTGACAAAAGGTTAGATAGTTCTGATTACAATATAATAAACCATGTTAAAAGGTTAGGGAGTTATTATCAAAAATTTCAATATTACCACACTAGTTCCTTCTTTACTGCTTCCCTCCTCATGCTTTACCTTCTGCTAATATCTCAGTGTCCCACCCTTATACATAAATGCACAATTTTGCTAGAATACTACACTTCCTCAGGCTCTAAACCTTCCTCTGTGGGGTTTTGTTTTCTTGCTCTACAGATTTTAGCCCTTTACAAGCACCATAACCCCGGTGCATCGGCTCAACCATGTTGTGTACCTCAAGTCCTGGAACCTCTTCCAATCATGTATTATGTGGGCAGACAATACAAGGTAAATTTCTAATATCTTGATTGTGCTAATGTGACTTTATTGAAGTTCTGGGAGAGAAAATGACTATGAATCGATGTGTCTTTTCTGTTCAGGTGGAGCAGCTGTCCAACATGGTCGTGAAAAGCTGCAAGTGCAGTTAAAGATTTTGAAGTTCCTTCAACTCAAGCTCTCTCCTACACACGCACACACACACACACACACACACACACATACACACACATACACACACAGTGATGGGGACAGAATGTCTCTGAGGGAGAGGAATGGAATAACAGCAGGGAGGACCTAAAGATGAGAAGCAGACCAAGTAATGAAAAAGAGCAAAGAGGACCTTTAACTTCTGAATTGCTTCTGAATTCTAGTCACCAAAGACAACTTAGTAGACGTCCATGTACTACAACAACAACAACAAAAATGCTTCATTTCATTTTAGTATTCACTTCAATATTGTATTACTATTAATTTATTGTTGCTTAGGTCAAGTTGCATTTTACCATATCACGTAAAACTACATGGCAGATGTACACTGCTGATTTTTATTTCCGTATGGTGCTGTTGAAAAAAAAAAAGGGACACACAACGTTGGAGGACAGTCCGTCCAGTGTTCTGGAGAAAATAAATAAATGAATGTGCTTACCAGCAAATACCGAGATGTTTGCACTAAATCGTGGACACTGAATCCCTAGAGGACAGCGACGATGGACCACAAGGACTGTTGACCTCGGTTTTCGGAAACTACTTTTCAAAAATATGGACAGACGGTCGCTGATGAGCCTTTGCGTGGCCCCGAGGTATCCCAAACCTCTAGTCATTATTCTGGACAGCTATATGTGAAATCCCCCTACCAATAAAGGGGGCTTTACCTAGACTCCTTGACTGAAGGGTTCATTGTGCTGTCTTTTTTTTTTTTTTTTTTTTTACATTGCAGGAAGGAAACTATCCTGTGATAGATTTTAATTATGTATATTTTTAAGATGAACCTACTCAAATTCAAGTCCAAAACTTTAATATTCTACGTATCTAGTGAGCACTTCAGAGTATCAATTAAGACATCTATATATGAAGAGACATATGGAGGGTAAGGGTTGCACGACTACTAATTTTTCACTAGTCGACTAGTAATTCGAAATGTATTCGACTAGTCGTCTTTTCCAGGTAAAGCAAAAACTGTTTCAGGACATCGCTATTTCAAAGGCTGTTTTATTTGTGCAGCACAAAATTGCATTTTAATTAACAGCCATACGCAGACTACAAATTGTATTTCCAGCCTCAGTGCTTTTTAGGCAACATCGTTAACGATGAAAGTAAATAAATTGGCGCAATACATGCGCAAAATAATAAATCTGTGTATCATATTACACTTACTAAGGATGTACTAGTTCTTAAAATGCACTCGTGTAGATGAAATGGCGGCTAAGTGGGATTCTGGAAAAGAGAGCATGCAGAAGAAGCTCCTTATAGCTTAATAATGGATGGTGAATGCGATGTCTAGATGGTTTTTCCCGCCCTGGTTAGTAGCATCCGGAAACAACCGTGAGTATCCGTCTTTTATCTGGCATGCGCCGCTGATCTGACTCTAAACTAGCTGTATTGGACTGGGCAGTGATGTGCAACCCGTGGCTCTGAAAACACTCTTTCACACAGCACTGGTCACAATGGAATTCACTATGATACGAGGCAATTTAAAAAATAAAGAAATACTTTATGCAACGTGTTAAGGCAAAAGAAATTAAAAGACCTAAAATAAAAAAGACCCACGCTAGTCTTGTGAAGCTGACCGTAGAATTAGCTTCATCTGGTCTGGAATATTTTCACACTAACAAAACACATTTAGCCTGCTTTCTGTACCGTCCACAGAGACGACTAGTCGCCTAGTCTATGTAACCCCTAATGTAGGGCCCTCTACTATTTTCCCAAAACCATCCATCCATCCTTTTTTTTTTTTTTTTTTGTACAAGCAGAGCAGGGCCTGTGCATGGTCCTTCACCTGTGTTTAATGTGCACGTCTCTGTTCTTTGTCCAATGGAGAGAGTGAGCTTTTGAGCGTGTCTCTTTCCTCTGAATTTGGCCTTGATGCGTTGACGTGTATAGCAAACATAGCGCGATTATTTATAGTGGCAGCCTGCTTTCTTTCCCACTCCCAAATGAAAAGGGCCGGTTGTGGTGTTGGTTTAAGAGGGCAGTCCTAAGCATAATACATAATACACATACTTCCTACAGAGCCCAATATTTTGGGACAGAAAGATGTTCTGACCTCGTGTAGAGGTGAAATATAATATTTTTTTTGTAGGATGTTTTAGAGCTTTATAGTTTTTTAATTGTTTTATTGTAGAGTTTTTTTTTTTATTGTATTGTAATGTGTGAAAAAGAAAAAGTGTTTTCTTTGTGTAATTCTATCAGTTTGTTTCATTTCAAGACGATGAAAAAGGTTGTAAAGGTCATAACTCATACTCTTCACAGTGATCATATATCATCTACTGGTTTATATTTGCACCAACTTTATTCCATTATCTTCACACACTGTTGAAATAAACCAACGCTTTACTGGAGGGATGCAACTAGACCATGCTACAGACTAAAGTTCACATGTTTGTGGTTTCTTTTTTTCTTCTTCTATATAATCTAAAAAACATGACTTTAAAAAAAAGAAAAGAAAAAAAAAAAGGTCAGCTGTATCTGACAGCCATTCATGTAGAAGATAAAGCTGTGGAAAAACACAGTGGCAAGTGAGTGTGGGCGTGCACATGCTTGTGTGTGTGTGTGTGTGTGTGTGTGTGTGTGTGTGTGTGTGTGTGTGTGTGTAAAACCCACTGGTAAACAGTGCACACCTGTTTGTCCCGGAGTCTGTCATCCCTGCCAGGCACTGTTGGGCTTCACATGTGAGTGAGGAAAGCACGAAGTTCCCGAAAGACAGACCTTCCTCCTCCTTCTCTTTCTCTTTCTCCTCGCTCTTTCTGACTCATCACATGGTCATCATGCATCTACCAAATGCTGACAGGTTCTTGGGTAATAATTTCATTTTCAGGCTCCGATGATCCTCTTAACCCTCGGGCTTTTTCCTTCATTCTCTCTGACGTAGGCTAAATCCTAAATGGGATTTGAGCACAAAAAATTATTAACGTCACAATACAAATCCCTTGTGAAATTAATCATTTCTTGTCACTTCAGCCACAAGTGTCACTTCTTGTCACTTACATCTTTCAGTGAGTGCAAATGAGTCAGAAGTAGGTAAATTAGAAATGCTTAGTCATAGGTTTAATCATTGTATTTAGCATTTAGGATTTATTTTCTAGCTTTTTTCTCACCTCTCTCCTGAATCCTTATATTTCATAAGTAAAAATAATATAAATATAACCAGTAATTAAATGATTATTAGTGGCATTTTTTTGGTTCGCTGTTAGGTGTGGCAGTTGGCCTGGCTTTTTTTTTTTTTTTTTACTGTCCCACATTCCCAATAAAATTTGGGTTATAATGCTATACATACCATTTTCCAAATAATATATAATTACACGGCAAATTGAGCAGTTTCAAGTATGCAATTACACTTAATCTGACTCTAGCTGGAGTTTATCTAATTCTGGATTTAGTTAAATGATTCCACACCCAGTCAACAAAGGGTTGATGTTAAAATGGCATTAAAGCTTTTATCTTTAAAGTATCACGGATGATGATGTGACACTAAGCTGTTTGACAACCAGTTAACTTCAGTGATTAACCACTTAGATTAATGTAAGAGAGAGAGTTTTTTTCTCGCCATATGTTGGTGAATACTGTAAAAATACTGGAATAGTATTACCACCATTTTCTACTCAAGTGCTGTGACAATAGTGGCTAATAGCACTAGACCAACAACGCTAATAACACTATGTTAGCTAGCTAGTTGGGTGATTCCATGATTGGGATACGCATAGTGTCCAACTGATACTACACTTACAATCAAACACAGGTAAAGTGTCATTCACAGCAACATATTTCAGATAAATATAAAAATAATAATAATAAAGATAATATAAAAAATAAAACTTAAAAAAAAAAACCTCTCTACAGCTGTTTTTTTGCCTACTATAACTACATATTACCTTAAAATATCATCATTAAAATGCTTCAAAAATTGTTCTGTTTTTACATTAATGTTTAACATCTCATGATTGAAACATCCTTTTCAATCACACATCCATTATAGGTTATGAAAAATATTATATGAACAGATTCTTCACTTCTGTGAAGTATTTGGTCAACAGGAAGTTGCATCTGAATTTCCGAAAATCACGGGAAGTTCCCTTATTCTTTTTTTCTTTAGTTCCAGATATACTGAAATTAAATGAATCATTTAAAAAGTTGACACATGTGATGTTTAAATGAATGTTTTCTTGAATTCAGTGTTGAGAAATGATAAAAAAAGAGTTACAACGCTAAATGGGACCCCAACTGTGGTATGATGCAGTTAGCCTACTAGTGTCCTGCTTTACTTATATCATCAACTGAAAACTAATTTGTAGGTACAAACTGATAAATTGTACATGCAAAGAAAAATCGGGCGAATTATGCCACAAATAGAGGAAGGAAAGAATACTCAAATGAGCTTAATGCATCTACTTTTTTTTCAGATATCAAACAGAAGCTCAGAAGAGTGAAACTGAATCTCAGATTAAAGTTGGAGAAACACATCAAACAACTTTTCAAAAACAAAATATGAACACAAAATAAAAGAGGTAGATGAGTCTAAAATATAATAATAAAAAAAATAATAAAATATTATGATCTTTACTGCTGTAATAATTCTCAATTTTGATATTAATACACAGTTTTATAGTTTCTGCAAATTTAATACCTGCCCGTCAATTGTAATAATGATAAGACCTGCTATTTTGTATATTTTTATGTGAAAGATTAAGAAAGTTTGCAGGTGATTTTACAAATGCTAACCTTTACTATATCAGGGTTTGTTTTCTATAAATGACTTCAGACATAAGTGTTAAGTATTTTGGTGCAGCTACTTGTTAATCAGTGGTTCTACTCTATTGACCAGAAGGTTGTGTGTTCAAAACCCAGCAAGGTCCATAACCCTCAACTGCTCTTGTTTGCATTGTTGTATTACCTGCTTATTCTCTCTCTCTCTCTCTCTCTCTTTCTCAGGACAGGGGGATTAGTGTCTTTCCACTACCGCATGAGCAGGCCCAGACCCGCTCATAAGTCCTATGCTTCTTGAGTTCACATATACAAACACACACGGGCCTTCACACATGCTGTAAACACACCACAAAGTGCAAAGATTGAACATTTATGCTGTCCAGACCCCACAGAGACTGCTGGAACATTTCAGCTCTGATGGCTCGTCACACGGCAAGGACACAGGAAACTGCGTACAGTGCAATTCAACACTCCATCATTTAAAGTGCGAGTGTTAGTCAGCATCGCTTTCTGACTACAAAACATGGCACGTGTTGGCTTGGCGCAAGCTCGCGTGTTAGCATGTCGTTTGATGTGGCAAATAAGACTTTTCATCAAGACAGAGCAGGGAAAAGAAACAAAGGGAGACAAGGAGTGAGGAGGAGCGAACGACTTCCCAGCAGCTGCACCTGTTTTACCAGGCCACTAATGACAACACGAAGCGACACTATCGTTAACTGTCACATAAATCTTTCACAGCCCTAATATAGCAGTCCCACTGGGCAGATAAAGCAGCCACGTTCCATGTTTCCCCAAGTGCACTTCACTCAACAGTTGGGTTTAATACAGAGTGTGTGACCGTTTACACTCACACGCGCACGCAGGATTTTACTCAAGGCCCCTGGTGTGCTCACACCCTCAGGCTCATGATGTGGTTTTGTACTGCGTGTCAGCTTGTGCAATTAACACGGGTTGCTGTTTGTAGCGACAATCTGAACTTGCTTTTGAAGCAGTTTTGTCTGTTGTGCAATCATTTTTATGTCGCCCGACCCGTAGTTGTTGAGTGAATAATGAGTGTGACATACTCTCTCTTCATACAGACGCTCACAAACACCACTGTCACCCTGATTCATCTGTTCTATTAAATCTTTATACAAGTCCTTGCAATCGTCTCTGCATTTCATTTGCGTTTCATCCAAGCCAAACACTTCTAATAAAAGTACTAAACATCGCTGAGATATAAACAATTACCTCATGACAAAGTCTTACAGCATGACATACGTGAGTCAAGAGGCTGGTCAAGGAATTTTTTATTTTACAGAATCCTTTCTTCTGTGAAGCATTTTACACGTACACATAAATCCATTCAGGTCATTTATTTTCATCACAAAGCCACACTTCCTGACCTCATTTCCAAACTGACAGATCAGCTTGGCTTGACAAGGTTCTATCTGCCAGCCAATCATCATCCAGAATGAAGATAACATAGACAGCCTTGGCCAATCAGTGGGCCTCCTTTATCAAGCTGGATATGAATGAATTTATTCGTAAATAAATAAGATCAGTCATTCAATAAAGATGAAGGAAATGCCGCTGTATAAAGGGAGGACACTCTGCAATGTCTCAGATAGTGTATAAGTCAGTTCTGTTTGTATCTTCTTCTAATATGGTGCAACTCTTTAGAGCCATAGACTGATGAGTCTCCGATCTGGTATACCTCAAGCTGAAATGAGCCATACAGTTGAGGCCAAAGTTTTGCATACATCTAGGCTTAAGAGATTCAAACTCCATACATTTTGTGTCACCATACATTTCCTGTGTTAAGTCGTTTAGGGTCATTTCAAATTCAGATTTATTTAATCAGATTTTCAATGGGACAAAAATCAATTTCAATGGGTGGCATTGCTTGAATTTTAATTGCTTGAACTTGAATCAAATGCATGGGATAGACTTCTACAAACGTCTCACAATACTTTGCTGTCATTGTTCCTGACAGAACTGGTGTAACTCAGTCAGGTTTATGGGCTTCCTTGCTCAGACATGCTTTTTCAGTTCAGTCCACAAAGTTTCTATGGGATTCAGGTCAACGCTTTGTAATGGCCACACCAAAACCTTTCACTTTAAGCCATTTTGTTACAATTTTAGAGGTATGCTTGTCATTGTCCCACTGGAAGACCCAGATGTGACCAAGTTTTAACTGGTTGATATCTTGAGGTGTTGCTTCAGTATTTCTTGTTAATGCTCCTTCCTCATGAGGCCACCTTTTTTCTCAAGTGCACCAGTAACTTTTCCAGCACAACACCCCTACAACACGATGCTGCCACCTTGTCTAAGAATTCTTGTCTAAGAATTATGATAATGTAAATTTAAGTTTAAAGTGTAGCTGTTGTCGATCTGTAAATGCAAAATACAGAACTTTAGGGTTGTGCTGGCTGAAATGGCAGACCAGTCTTATAATACAATGGTCACAACTTGGTCAGAGAAATGTTCACTTGCAAACACTGGCCACAACAATGTGAATACACCAATTTCTTTTTAGCATCAAACACCACTTTCATTTGTATCTCAACTGATTCCTTCTGTTAAACCCATTAGACCTTTTAAAAACCAACTGAAAACCAAGTGCTTGACGTGTTTTACTGCTAATTACATTTGCACTCTTTTAGCTTTAAACAAATTTAAGAGGCTAAAAAGTGAATGTCATCCTGCCTTGAAAAAACATTCAGAACCCTTTTTCTCTGAACGACCACAACAACTACAGTGCAATTACGTCTTTTGTAATTGGGATTCTTAGCACACTAGCTACTCATTAGGACCAGAAATGCTTGTTTAGGTCATAGCACAGAGATGGACAGAATCTCATGGCCCCTGATTCATAATATGATTTTAGTTTTTTTTTTGTATTAAATTTAATTATAGGGTTACTTTTGCTTGATATACTGTATATTGTATTAGGAATGTACTTTAAACATCTCAAATTACTACTGTTATATTGTAGATAAACATAAATGGGTCAAATACCCACAGAACAAAATTCCAGTAAGCTGCAGTTGTCTGTTTAGCAGTAAGGTAAGTTGATGCATATCTTAATGGAGTAAGGGTTTGTTCCCTTTCTCAAATTTCCCTTTTGCTGTTAATCGCATGCAAAAATAATATCAATAGTGAAAACAGTCAACCACAACAATATCGTCAAATCACGACATAACTTGGTAAAGAATTCACTATATCACTGACAGCAGATGAACTCTGTTCTCATGTCTTGTGTTTTGTTATTCTCCATGTGCTTTTATTTATTATGTCATGCACCTTTGTTTCTGTTCTAGTCCTGTCTCCATCCCTGCCCTGTCATTCTGTTTGTTATCCAATGGTGTTCACCTGTACTGTGTTAGTCCTTGATTAGTTTGTCTATGTATACCCTAATGTATTTATGTATGGGTGTACAGTTTTCTGTTGCAAATTATTATTAATGCAATTAATTAGGTTAAGACTGGGCCTTCTGTTTCACTGTACTTCTTGGTTTTATCCTTGTTTTGACACTGATTACGGATTATCCATGTTTGACTGTTTGACTGCACAAAAGTCTTTATATGAATTTTTTATACAAATTTTGTTATAGATCTTTATTTTATGACTTTTGCATTATTAAGTCAGTACAAAATACAGTGCCCTCTACTAATATTGGCACCCTTGGTAAATATGAGCAAATAAGGCTGTGAAAAGTTGTCTTTATTGTTTAACCTTTTAATTGTTTGTTCAAAAAATTTACAAAAATAGTCTGCTTGCATGGATATCAATCAATTGCAAACAAAACACAGGTTTATCCAAAAAAAAAAAAACAACTTTGTTAAATATATGTGTGGCACAATTATTGGCACCCCTATGAATTCATATGAGAAAAATATATCTGAAGTGTATTCCCATTGATATTTTAAATTTTTTAGTACACCTGGGTGACTAGGAACAGGAAATTGTTCAAGCATGACTTCCTGTTTCACAGGGGTATAAATATGAGGTAACACATAGGCAAAAATTAGTCATTATCACAATGGGTAAGATAAAGGAATATAGCTGTGATGTGCAGCAAAAGGTTGTTGAGCTTCATATGGGAAGTGACTATAAGAAAATAGCAAAAGCATCGGAAATGCCCATTTCCTCCATCAGGGCAATAATTAAGAAGTTCTACTCAACAGGAAATGTTATGAATCAACCTGGAAGAGGACGTGTGTCTATATTGTCTCAACGCACTGTGAAGTTGAGTGGCCAAAAAATCTCCAAGGATCACAGATGGAGAACCATAATAGAGCTTTTTGGCAATAAACACCAGAGGTTGGTTTGGCACAAACAGAGAGGTAGCCATATGAAAAAGTACCTCATGCCCACAGTAAAATATGGTAGTGGTTCTTTAATGTTTTGAGGCTGTTTTTCTGCCAGAGGACCTAGACATTTTGTTAGGATACATGGCATCTTGGACTCTATCAAATATTAACAGATATTAAGTGAACACCTGACTGCCTCTGCCAGAAAGCTTAAAATGGGCCATGATTGGATCAATGATCCAGCAGGAGAATGATCCAAAACATATATCACAATCAACACAAAAATGGTTTAGTGACCACAAAATCAAGGTCCTGCCATGGCCATCCCAGGCCCCTGACTTGAACCCCATAGAAAACCTGTGGGGTGAAATGAATCGATCCTGACTAGAATAAAGGGGTTACTGAAGATGAATGAATGAGTCTATAGCTCTTTATTTTTAGCAGGCCATCTAGACTATCAAATTGTCCCTAGTCTTATCATGAGATGTTGTTGAAACATAAATACGACAGTCTATAATTAGTTTGTATCTATGTGTCTGAAGCAGATTATCCAAAGTGTTAAATCATTTCCTTTGCTTTTCCTTTGCTCTATTCCTCCTCCAGCATTCAAATGGTAAGGCATTTATTAATAGCATTCTCAATACACTTAACACACAACTAAAATTTTAAACATCAGTTTGTTAAATGCTTATGGTTTCTTTAAAATAGGACCCTGGATTCTAGGACATTATAAGAAATGCATTTTGGTTCATTTCTCACTTTAAGAAGTGTTTAAAAAAACTCATTGCTCTGTGATGTGTAATTATGTGTGAAGGAACACAGCGTGTAGTAAATTGTGGTTAACTTAGATCCAAAAGCAAGATCTAAATGAATGAGAAAATAAAGCCTTGAAGTCTAATGGGACTTCATTATGCACATTTTATTGAAAAGTGTGAACTCTCACCGTATACCGTGTCGCACACCCTTTAAAATGACTATTTATCAGTTATCATATGAAACAACTCAAGATCCTTGGTTAAAAAAGATTTTTCTAAGCACTGCCTCATGTCTATCTCTCTCATCTTCCCCCTTTTATCCTCACTCTGCCTTTCTCTCCTTTACACCTGCACACTTGATGAAAAGATGGTTATCTCAAATTTGTAGAGCTCACTAGAGCATTACTTCTCTTTTTCAGCAGTACAGGTAGGAGACTTTGAAGAAGCTCTCTGGCTTTTTGTCTTCTGCACACAATACATGATAGGGGATGAGTGAGGGAAAAGGGATGGGAAAGGAAAGGAAGGGCAAAAGCAAGGAGACAGGACCACACACACCTCCACCAGATGACCACAGTGGAGTTGTTTATCTTCTTTTCGCAATTTATGCTACGGAAAGTGAGAATGATTCATAAAGTAGGTCTTATTCTGTGTGGGAAAGAAGCTCAGACTCCTTGTATCCAGTCTAAAGGCTAGGCTGTGTTGGTCATAGCAGATATCACAAATTCTTACAACGTGGATCAAAGTGACATCTCTTTGAACTGTAGTGAAAGGAAACCAGAGTCCTCAGATCAAACGGAAAATCAGAGAGGAAGAATGACTGGAATATAATGTGTTTGTGTGTGTGTGTGTGTGTGAGAGAGAGAGAGAGAGAGAGAGAGTCTCGGCACGACATCAATTTCCTTTTAAGACTCCATTGTGCAATGTATCTAATGAGGTTATGACAACTGCCCTGAGCATGAAAGTGTGTGTAGAGTACTTATTCTGTCTTATGCATGATGTCTGGCTGTGTTTATCATATGTATGTGTATTTCTATGACTGGTGCTGGTGTTGTAGTGAGTCAGCTTGAGCTCGTCTGGTCCGAAAGGCCTGGTCAACCATGACTCATTCGCTTGGCCTCGGTGAGATCGTTTTTCTAAAAAAAGAACGATCCCAAATATATCTGGCCATTTCTCATCCTACATCATCCCCTTTTCCTTTCATTCTTTTTTTTTATTTGGATGCTCTGTCTCTCTCTCTCGTGAGAAGAATGAAGGTCATTAGGACACATAAACAGACAAACCTATCCAATTTAGTCCTTGTACACCATTTTATGGGATGAAAACGTTCTGGATAGGAGAGTGGGTGGATTCATTTGAGGTCATTCAGGGGAATATCCCAAGCTTTGGAAATTAATTTATGTGTGTGTGTTTGTGTGTGTATGTTGACCTGCTTTAGCCTTGACCTTCTGCCTGAGGTTCAGCTTGTGTGTGTCTGTGTGTGTCTGTAAAATTTAATCCATGTATGACTTGAAATTAGAGTGGTTTCGCCTGACTCTTACAGTGAGATGTGATAATGAGTCATGATTAAAAGAGAAGCATACTGTTTCTGCCTAACCGTGATACTGACAAGAAGCCTGACTGCTGGTCATGTGGCCATGAAATAAAGCTTGGTGTATAAAAACTCTTTATCGCTTAAACTTTATCTTGTTTAAGACTTTTCAACATTTTATTTGAAGGGTACCTACACTGGGCCTACATAACACATTCATAAGTGTTACATACATATATCATAAGTAATACTGGAGAATTTAGGTATTGCTTATTTTAAAACTCATTAGATGACATAAAATGAAGTTTTTAATGAAATATATTGCTTTGTCTTTACACAAAAGAGGGAAGAATCCACAGTTACCATTGCAGATTGACTGTAAAGTTTAAACTTTGGAATGTATTATTTTGCTTATTATATTACTAACAGCACATGAAATCAGCTACAACTCAAAAATCGCACAAAATGATTTGAATCTAGCCCAAAAAGTTCAAGGGACAAGGGAGACAAAATTTTCTTCTTTTTTTTCAGTATTTCCAGGACATGGTGATTAGGGTCCACATAAAAAATGTGAAATCCTGAAATCCTGTTATCCAACACAGATAAAAACACAAATTTGGATCACTAAACAACTACAGACACAGGTAGCATTACACCCCTGGAAGGTATGAATCTACCCTGTCATCTTTCCTTTTATGGGGTGTAGTTACTTAGGAGCATGCAAATGAATGCTCTTTGACTGCTCCATTTGCCTTAAAAACTCTTATGATGAAACACCATTCAAATACACTTAATTAATAAACCAGTATTTCAGCCAAATGAATGATTTTTAATGCCCTCAAACTAAAGTGATAATCAAATTTCCATTTGTAACACTGATGTTGTGTATCTTATACAACTGTCTTGGGTGTTATGAATGTTAACTTGAAAAATAAGCATAAAACTTCTGAACATGCACGTTTTAGGATAACAATAACCTTCGACAGCTGCAGCTATTTTTGTTGGAAGAAATGTTCTGGGTTGAAGGAAATCTTGACAGTTCTTTCCTTAAACTAATCCTAACACAGTTCATTTGCATTGTTTATTTAAAATTTGCATTTAGTGTAAGGTGCATGGAACAAAAGCAGGGGAAATATTCTGGCAGTTAAATAAATAAATCCGTTGGTTATAACTGCAAAAGCAGAAGTATTTATGCTGTCAACACTGGATGAGATAAAAAAGCATATCACTGAGCCATGGCCAAAGGTCATTCAGAGCACAACAGATACGCTAATCCAGCATGTAAAGAATAAAAGAATACAGTACTGCTGCAATGTTTTCACTGTAGCTCCAATTCTAAATTCTTCTGGAGGCCGAATCAAATGGAAAGCCCTTCAGCTCTTTTTAGGTATCTGTGCTATGTTGCTTGGTTAGCAGTTTATACAATAGGTGGCACATGATTTTTGGGTTTAGTGTCAGGTATAAATGCAAGGGGTTATACCCAGTACAGTGTCAGCTCGCCAGTCGGAAACGACTTTGACAATCGAAGCATCGGTTTAGAACCCACATTGAAATCATGGGCAGGGTAAGGACCAGACATGATGGCAATGGTTTTGATAATCGATTCTACTGTGTTGTCCATCATCTTCGCTTAACTCACCCTTTTAATGTACTATATTGTATGCCTAATTTGGTCATTTTTTGCCCAAACAGGTAATCTTCTACGAGGACAGGAACTTCATGGGCCGCTCCTATGAGTGCAGCAGTGACTGTCCCGACATGTCCTCCTACCTGAGCCGCTGCCACTCCTGCAGGGTGGAGAGCGGCTGCTGGATGGTGTACGATCGCCCCAACTTCATGGGAAACCAGTACTTCATCAGAAGGGGCGAGTACCCTGACTACATGAGCATGTGGGGCTGGGGCAACAACTGCATCAGGTCCTGCCGCATGATCCCCATGGTATGCTAATCATCTAACGAACTATAATAACTGCCCCAGCTAGATATGCATAAATGTTATCCTATGTTCATTTTCAAATGGCTTGTATCTTCCTCAAAACAGTACAGGGGCCCCTACAGAATGAGGATCTATGAGAGGGAGAACTTCATGGGTCAGATGATGGAGGTAAGCGACGACTGCGACTCCATCATGGATCGCTACCACTGGTCCAGCGGCTGCCACTCGTGCCACGTGATGGATGGCCATTGGCTCATGTATGAGCATCCCCACTACAGAGGCAGGATGTGGTACTTCAGGCCCGGAGAGTACCGTAGCTTCAGGGACTACGGCAACATGAACTTCATGAGCGCGAGGCGTATCATGGATTCCTGGTATTGAAAACCTCTAAAATGAAAAGCAAACAATAATTTGAATAAACCCTCCAAAGCAGCAGAACAATATTTGTAGTCTGTTGTTTGTTTTCTTGAATCTGTATGCTCTTGCTGGTAAGCTGAAATAGTCACCATTATACACTGGTGAATTATCTGATCTAAACTTCATCTTACACAGATTTATGGTTTATATGTAGTTGGAAAATGAGTAGACACAATTACAGTCAACTGTAGAACTACCAGTATCTTTCAAAAAAAAAGGGGGGGGGGGGGGCAGGTTATTGTATAAAATAAGTATTAGGCATAATAATACAAAAATTTTCATTCAAATAATTAGAGAAATTACTTATCTTTCCTCTATCAAACCTCACTCACATAGTATCTTCTCTCAAAAACAAGTGGCATGCCAGAAACATTATTGTTGCCTTTGAGTAAATATGAGGTTGCAGACATGTACAATACTGTTGCTATCCATCATCCAAAGTACTTTCAACACAAAAAGAGACAGATGGTTGTGAACTCTATGTTAAGACACTACCTCTGTATTGGCTCTGTAATGGCTGCACTGACTGAGAGCATCTCGCAAAATGCAGCGCCTGAACTTTACCAAGCATCATTAGAGCTGCAATTGGAATCAGTTATTGTGGTCAGAGGAGACCAAAATCAAACTTCTTGGACATGCACACCATCATCAGCATATTTGGAAAAGGAAGTAAAAAGAAGAACAAAGGAACTGCATACCAAGAAAATTCTCCAAACCTACTGTAAAATATGTTGGATCATTCATGCATTGTGGCTGTTTTATGGTTTCAGAGTCTCTTGTGATGATTGATGTGATCATGAATTCTGTTAACCAGGATATTTTAGGTCAAACCCGCAGTTGACTCTGCCTGGAGGTTAAGCTGTTAGATTAGAGCTTCCAACAAGAAGGTGACCCCAAATCAACCCAGAAATATCTGTTACAAAATCTGTTATACAATGGCCATCTTGGGGCCTATCTAGCTTGTTTGGTACAGACCAATCAAACTTTCCTTTAGTTTGGTTCATTTTGTCAAATCACATATTGAGGATCTTCGTCTTTGACCAAAGGAACCAAAATTGTGTGACTATGGTAAGGTTAGATAAATTTTGACATTTTTCATTTTTTGTCTCTAATTACAGTTTGGTTATGGCTCTAATTTTTTTGCTTACATTTTAACCCCAAAATGTAAATACTGTATAAAAATCCACTTGCAGGACCTGCAGAGGAAAACCAACCCTTACTGATAACCAATAAGAACTACTCGTCAAAGCACACCCCACCAAATTCCTGTCCAATCATAGAACACAACAATTTCCTGTCCAATTCCTGTCCAATCATAGAACACAACAATTTCCTGTCCAATTCCTGTCCAATCATAGAACACAACAGTGTCCTTTAAAATGGTTGCAGCATGCAACCAACTGAACCAAATAAAAACACAACCAAAAATCAAACACTGGTACAGACTTTAGCAAAGGTACTAGATGTGTAACTATTCTCTGGATTTTATCCCTGTCGAAAACCTGTGTTTGGAATTGAAGAAGGCAATACCTAATAATATGCAGACACTTTAAATGTTCTGCATGGAGGAATGGTCCAAGATTGTTAAAAAGTGTTGTCCAAATTTGTTACAATCACATGAAGAGGCTCAGTACTGTTCTTTTCAAAGAACATTAATATTCCTAATGGTTAGAGAGTCGAACTTGCAACCCGAAGGGGAACCTGAAGGTCGTGGGTTCGAGTCTCGGGCCGGCAGGGATTGTAGATGGGGGGAGTGAATGACCAGCGCTCCACCCTCAATACCACGACTGAGGTGAGTCCCTTGAGCAAGGCACAGATCCCAGAACTGCTCCCCGGGCGCCGCAGCAAAAAAAAAAAAAAGGCTGCTCACTGCTCCGGGTGTGTGTTCACATGGATGGGTTAAATGCAGAGCACAAATTCCAAGTATGGGTCACCGTATTTGGCCACACTTCACTTCACTTACTTCGCTTCACTTATAATGAAATAATTTATGGACAGGAGCACTGTATAATCTTACAGCAGCTGCAACAGATCTTTCAGATATCAAAGAGCAAATCAGGAATCCACCAAACCATTCTGGATGAATCATTTCATTGGAAAATTCCAATGAATGTACTAATGACAGTACATTAACCATATACCATATATATCACCATTTCAATGCTTTGCCTTTAATATTTATTACTTTTAAAGGTATACTTGTTTTGCTAGTGATTACAAAGTGCAAGGTGACCGTGCTATGACCTGGGCATGTGATATCATATGCACTCCCAGAGTAAAGCTGATCTAGGATCGGGTTTTGCCTTTGTGTCTACAAATATGTGTTCAAGTATTGGGCAATTCTGAGAACTTTCATACTTATGAGCTGAGGTCTACATTTCAAGTATGTTGCTGAACAGTAATTGGACCCCCTTGCAGGACATCGTGGTTATCCCTTGACGTTATCAGGGGATTATGGTTGGACAGAACACGTACTCTGTTTTCGATTAGCCTCCTGGTATCCATATTTCTTCAGCCTGCCAGTCACTGGCGCTGAGGTAGAATTGATGGCTATAGTGAGGGGAGTGAAACTCGGCCTTGTAGCTCCCATTACCGTTTGAAGGTCCCCTTGTGCCTCTTTCTCTCTCGCTTTCTCTTCGCCCCTCCTCTTCTGCTCAGTCTTTTCCTCTCGTGGGGTTCTCTCAGTTCCCCATGGACCATAACATTCCTTCTCTTTCCCAAGCTGTTTCTGACTTTCTGT
This sequence comes from Pangasius djambal, assembly GCA_022985145.1. Taxonomy (NCBI): domain Eukaryota; kingdom Metazoa; phylum Chordata; class Actinopteri; order Siluriformes; family Pangasiidae; genus Pangasius; species Pangasius djambal. The sequence goes on along the minus strand of CM040995.1, from coordinate 6,033,385 downwards.
ACTTTCATCTCACTACACAAATAACTCATGGGTGTGTGTACATGTCAGCAAGTTTCACATACGCAAATTATAGAAGTATTCAAAGAAGCAATGCTTTGTCCACAATAATACTGATACATTTTCTTACAAGGCATTTACTTTAATAATTTACAATGTTTTTTAAAGCATCAGGCTCAGCAAAGTAGTTCAGAGTTATATCACAGTACAAAATTGTAATCATAGAGGTCATACACAGTAATGGTATCCATAACCAAAGCAACATGTACAATCCACAGGAGTAGTCTAATGGGTTGTAGCAAAAAGGTCAAGGCACGAATAAGTCAAACAGGAAAACACAGCTTAGAACTTACACATCGTTTGAGTAGGGCAAGACTTCGCGTTTTACCAGTGCATGATGTGCTTTATATGGCAAATAAACCAGGAAGTAGACATAAAACAGAAAATAAGCAAATGATTAGAACTCAGGAGACGGTGATCTCTGTTGGCGATAAGGAGCACTGTCCTATACTGTTGTGAACTTTTTTGTTTTAACATTTTACCCACATTAAAATGGTGTTTTTGACCATTGAAATCTTTTTGAAACTCTTTTTGTGAATCCTGTTGATGTCACAGCTCTCCATGGCCAGGAGACAAGAGATCAAATTTGGCTGTTTTCTCTGGATGGGGGGGATGGCATTGCTCTCTATTCTGTCAATCAGAGTGACACTAGACACTATTTCGTCAGGATAAGAAAAACCTCTTTGTCATCATAGAGAGGGTCTATACCAGCTAACTAACTAACTTTTGTTAATGTTAGTAATGATTCCAGCTAAAATAAATAACATAGCTAGCTAACAAACTACGAGGCAGCAAGACATGGAAGATCCACTGCACTTCTGCTTGTTCTGTACTGTATGTAGTGAAATGTATTAGGCAGTTGATTTTCAGTATAAATGAAAATTAATTGTCATAATGAAGAACAGACACAGTAACACTGATACAGTTAGTCGTTATTCTGTTTTCAAAACAGCACAGATTATACACAGTAATAGCTAATCCAAAACTCACTTTATTTTAAGATGCTAAGACACTAAATGGTAGAACAGAGTTTACCTGTTCTGTGGTCATATTATTTTGCGCACACAATCGCTGATCCTTTCAGGTTTAGTAAATCACATGGTGCAGGTGATATATTATCCTATTTGCACTGACACTGTCCTGTATTTTGCACTTTTGGTAGGAACACCCCAAACTTTTGCTCATTTGCAATATATATACAGTCAGGTCCAGAAGTATTTGGACAAAGACAGAGTGTTTGTGATTTTGCCTTTATACACCACCACAATGGATTTGAAATAAAACAATCAAGATGTGATCGAAGTGTAGACTTTCAGCTTTATTTTAAGAGGTTCCACAAAAATATGGCATTTACCGTTTAGTAATTACAGCCATTTTCAGCAAAGTACTTCCATTTTCAGGGACTCAAAGGTATTTGGACAATTGACTGACAAGAAGTTAATTGACCAGGTGCGGTCCATTCCCTCGTTACTTCAAGACAAATAAAGCAGATAAAAGGTCTGGAGTTGGTATCAGGTATTGATTTGACATTTGGCAGCTGTTCGACTGGAGCTACCAATATGAAGTCCAAGGAGAACTCAATGCAAGTGAAGGAGGCCATCATTAGGCTGAAAAAAACAACATAAATCTATAAGAGAGATAGCAAAAACCTTAGGTGTGGCCAAATCAACAGTTGGGTACATTCTTAAAAAGAAAGAAGGACTGGTGAGCTCAACACCATCAAAAGGCCTGGAAGACCACGAAAGACAACTTGTATCATTGTCAAAATCTACAATCAAGAGATGCATTCATGAATGTAAATACAGAGGGTTTAAAACAAGGTGCAAACCACTGGTAACATTCAAGAACAGGAAAGGCAGATTAGACTTTGCCAGAAAACATCTAAAAAAAGCCTCCCATGTTCTGGATTCTTTGGACTAATGAAAACAATATTAACTTGTACCAGAATGATAGGAAGAGAAAAGTATGGCGAAACAAAGGAACAGCTCATGATCCAGAGTATACCACATCATGTGTCAGATATGGTGGAGGCAGTGTTATGGCATGCGTATGTATGACTGCCGATGGAACGGGCTCACTGGTGTTTATTGATGATGTGACTGCTGACAGAAGTAGCAAGATGAATTCTGAGGTGTATAGGGCTCTACTCTCTGCTCACATTCAGCCAAATGCTACAAAACTGATAGGATGCCGCTTCACGGTGCAGGTGGATAATGACCCTAAACATTCAAGTCACCTGATCTCAACCCAATAGAGCATGCTTTTCACTTACTGAAGACAAGACTGAAGGCAGAAAGACCCACAAACAAGCAGCAACTGAAGGTGGCTGCAGTGAAGGCCTGGCAAAGCATCTCCAGGGAGGAAACTCAGAGGTTTTGAGAACATGGGCTCCAGACTTCAGGCAGTCATTGACTGCAAAGGATTTTCATACAAATATTAAAATTATGGTTATATTTACAATTATGTCACTTTGTCCAAATACCTTTGAGCCCCTGAAATTGGAGGTACTTTGTTGAAAATGGCTGTAATTCCTAAATGGTAAATGCCATATTTTTGTGGAACCTCTTAAAATAAAGCTGAAAGTCTACACTTCGATCAGATCTTGATTGTTTTATTTCAAATCCATTGTGGGGGTGTATAAAGGCAAAATCACAAAAACTCTGTCATTGTCCAAATACTTCTGGACCTGACTGTATACATATATATATATATATATATATATATATATATATATATATATATATATATATATATATATATATAGAGAGAGAGAGAGAGAGAGAGAGAGAGAGAGAGAATAAATAAGTCGTCTGGTGAGAAACTATGTGAGAAATTACTTCTCTATTTGTCTACATTTTTTGAAAAATTATGCTAAATAACCAAGTGAGCTACGCTGAAATGAACACCACACGGATTATCAAAAATGTAAAAAAGAAAGTTAACATTAGCTGGCTAACTAACCAAATGCTGTTGAGGTTTCAGTAGCTTCCTATGCTTATTAGGTAGACAGCTTGCTCATGTTAATTCATACATGTTACTAGCTATATAATTACCAAAGACGTGGTTGGCTGGCTTCACGTGTCTCTGGGGAAGCATGTGTTAGCCTTCACCCTCCCTGTTTGATAGCTGTCATGTGATAGGGAAGAGCTAGCACATTCATACCACACGCAAAACTGCAGTGGATATGCACAGGTTCACGGTGTGACATCAGCGTTGATGGGGCCTCAGTGGTGTTTTCAAACATATCATCTTGTAGACAAAAAAGTTAAAAAATTACAGGAAAAACAATAGAACATTAAAATGTATGACCTTTCACACACCTGCACGAGGAAGAGATAGCAGCAGGCACAGCTGTTTCCCTCTTAGTGATCGGCACGCAATCTGGACTGTCTCAATTACAAGAACAGAGAGAGACGGTGTGGGAGAAGGGCATGGGTGGAGGAGAAAGCTGTGAGTCATCTCCAAAAGTGAGAGACAGAGAGAGAGAGAGAGAGAGAGAGAGAGAGAGAGAGAAATACTAAAAAACAAACAAGTGGTGGCCCTAATTAAAGATGCCATGGAAAGGGGGATGGAATGGCTGAAGGCTGAGTCATTCCTGATGGCCATTTCCTGTGAGGAGGGCAGTCTGGGAGGGGTCAAGGGCACTAAATTATGAGTCTGTGAAAACTCACATGCACACAGAACCTCACACTTGTGGGCAAAAAGAGTGAGAGAAAAAAAAGACAGAAAGACAGAGAAGAGGTAAGTTATCTTGCACATACACACACTCAGAGGCAGGCATGTAAAGCGGCTCAACTGCCAAACAATCAGTGCCTAAGAATAAAAACAGCTCTTGGGTCATGTCTCCTCTGGGCACCTCACCATGGAACAGTGTAATGGCTCGGAACGATCCAACACCTCCATAAACTCATAGAGTCTCAGTGAGCAATACATGGACCTGTCAGCACCCAGGAGCAAACAAGCTGTCAAGTGTCTCACATTCGTCACAGTTTATGTAACGGTGATGGCTCCACAGAGGGGGGTCTGTAAACTTGACCAAAGCTCTAATAGTTCCACTGACACTTGAGGACAACCAAGTTAGACACAGGGCTACATTCTGAGTGGTAAGACCAGTTATTATGGAGCATTAGCATCCACAAAAGTTTAATTTCTGCTGTAGTTAGCTTTACTTCCCTTCTCTATCTCTCTCTGATAACCCTTGTCCAATAACACGGTGCCGCTGCTGCTGCTTAAGAAATGACCCATGTTTCCACCAAACCATTACATCATCAGATAACAATAACAAGGAAGGATTTTTACGTGGTATCTCTGGAATTTTACCATGTACAGTAAAGTCCACTTCTTCTGTGTCTACACACAATACACAGAACAAAAACACAATGACAGATGCATGCATTTATAAATACTATTAACTATTTAGTTTGGTTAACTAAGCATTAGAAATGTAGTTCAGCCTCCTGGGATTGCTGATCTGTGGTCGCAATATTATTTTCAAAATGCCCTGCATTATACACTATATGGCCAAAAGTATGTGGACACCTGACCTTCACACCTATATGTGTTCCTTCCTCAAACTGTTACAACAAAGTTGGAAGTATAGAATGTCTTTGTATGCTGTAGGATTAGAAATTTCCTTCACTGGAACTAAAGGGCCCAAACCTTTTCCAGCATGACAATGCACTTGTGCACAAAGCACGGTCCATGAAGACATGGTTTCCCAAGGTTGGAGTGGAAGAACTTGAGTGGCCTGCACAGAGTCCTGACCTCAACCCCATTGAACACCTTTGGGATGAATTTAGAAGCTGATGGCACCCCAGGCCTGCTCATGCAACCTCAGTGCTCAACCTCACTCATGTTCTAGTGGCTGAATGGCCAAATCCCTAGGACTAAATCTGAAATGGGATGTTCAAAAACCACATATGGTCAAGTGTTTACAAACTTGTGGCCATGTAATGTGCCTATGCTTATGTTTATTCGCCTTCAGTAACCGCTTTATCCTGGTCAGGGTCAGAGGGAATCTGGAGCCTATCTCGGGAACACTTTCCCTAGCCCTTATTACAATGTTGAGCTGAATAGATGACATGACAACTGTGATCATTTGTTTTGCTCTTTGAGGAGTCAGTCAATCCTTCACGCTATTCCTTTCTCTGAAGAGAATCAAGATAAACGTTATAATCTAGCCTGTACTTCAAGATAATATCAGTCATTATCTTGAAGTCAGTGATTTTTAATTCCCCAGGTAATGATCAACAGTCTCTATATACTTAGTAATGGTCCTGTTATGTTGACAATGAGCAATTCTTCTAGATCTTCCTTTCTCAGGCCACCCAGGGAAGAGGAAATTATATCAGGGGGAGGAATTAACTATTTATAGTTGAAATATCTTTCACAGTATCACTCTAAAGCCACATTTTGCTAATATAAGGTTCATGTTGACTGATTTTTGTAGTGAAAATATGACTTCCAGCCTTAACCTGAACACTGGAGGCGAGGTGGAAATACCCACCAGTCTATCATATGCATTATATACTTCTTATTTCAGAGTCTTTTGTTGTCTATATGCCCTATAAGACTTAGATTGATTCGAATTTACAAGATGAAGGAAACAGGAGTCAAGCAAGTATTGATTAGAGTATTAGGAAGCACCCTTTACATACTCTTTCACATTTGTTCCTTTCACATTTGTTCCTTTCCAATTTGCTAATCTGGTCATAGCTTCCTGTCATTTTTGGACTGCCCTGTGCTGTGTTGTTTGGTTACACATCTTCCTGGAACATTTTGAAGAACTGAAATAAAACTGCACAATTATGGGAAGAGCTCCTGTTCTTTGTTCCCACTGCACTGCATTAAACATTATGGGAAAGGGATACTGACTGTAAGATGGTCACGTAATTTCAGCAAAGGGCAAAAACACAGCAAAAAAAAGGTCAATGGCTACTGCATTCCTGAAAATGTTTCTGTGATTTGTCAGTAGCAGCTTGCGAGAATAGATTTGGTGGGGCAGGATGCCATTAATAATGACACAGCATGACAAAATTAAGTTGAGAGGCTATCACATGTGGCTTATGCCACAGGCTACTAACTAATGCATTTTTTTTTGTGCAACCCACTAGTTGGGAGTCAGCAGTTGCGAGCTGACATCATATAGTCTTCCAGTATACAGTGTAGCAGCTTGTTTTGAGAGATATTTAATATACCTTTGTTCAACGTGGTTTATACAACAGGTGCGCATCCAGCATATGAGAGGAACATAGTAGAGCTAATAGCATTAACCAGGGTTTTCAGGTTTCAGCAAAAAAAAAAGTACACAAGACCAAAAAAAAAAAAGCTAGACCAAAGAATTTGGGCATCGGATAAGGGAGAGTGCGATGGAAAGACTTTGCGAAGACTGCCCCTTTGGACGAGCCATCGCTGCTTATGAATGTCCTGGTGATTGGTTCTAGCATGTTTTTTTAGAAGACATGTCTATTCCCAGACTATTGATATGAAAAAACCCCAAATAAGACACATAGAGCCACACTACATTCCCGAGAACTTCTTGTTACAATATTAAGCAAGATGACATGTGAAGAGTGATCATTGGTATTGCTCTTAGAGGACTAGGTTTAATCATGCTGATCTTTAGACAGAAAATATAAACTGTATAATTTAATCTACTTCAAGGTAATGGGGAATTACAATCATGTTTAATTCCCCAGTGAATAATGAACTATCTCACTATGCTTAGTAATCCTAATGTCCTGTTATGTTGACAATAAGCAATTATTCTAGAGCCTCCTCTCTCAGGCCACCCAGGGAAGAGGAAATTATATCAGCGGGAGGAATAAACCATTTTCAGTTTAAATGTGTTTTTTACCGTATCACTGTTAAGCCTAGTATTGCTAATACAAGGTTCACATTGTCTCATTTATACTTTTTTGTTGTTTCTCATTGTATAAACATAACTTACATCCAGGGTACTAACCTGAGACAACAGGATGTTTCATAACGGTGAGAAACAGGAACAGGAAACGTGTAAGAAACCATTTGAGTCATGGATTATTTTCAGTATTTCTATTTGAGTACGTATTAGCTTTTGCGTCACAAGGCACAGAAGGCTTATTGTGTGCGTGTGACTGTTTGCAAGTCAAAATTTCATGTGGGAGTTCTTGTTAAAAAACCTTCTTGTCTTATATATGTCATGACCTGAGACTTGCTAATAACACGTCTGAAACACCCTGCAGTGGATCATTTCCTCATGGCTTTCCTACACAGTTCAGTTGAAGTCATTGTGTGGATTCTTGCTGTGGGTTAGGTAAACCATATGTGCCCTTGCCAACACCGATTGCCCATAAACAAATAAATCCAGTACAAGAAAACATGCAAATTACCCACCACAAGACATTGTGGCTACCGTTAAGTAGCATGAGTAAAGTAGCTGCATGTCAAGATGAACCAAACTAGCATGAAAGACTCGTTTCTGCTTCGGAACTCTGTAGGAAACTTCTGAGGCTGAGACGGTGGCTGTTTTTATGGGCCACACTCAGTAACCGCTAGCAACTGGTGAGCCAACACATTACCAGAGCCAGTGTGGGGTGGATGCTAGAGCTGGCCCAGAACAGACATTGCCAGGCAAAGGAGGCAAATAAACGGAGCAGTGTTTACCTGAATGAGCATAAAATACTAGAGAAGGTGAGTGAGAGGTGGTTGGGCGTTTCCCTGTGATTCTTTGGACGGACATGGCCTTTTCATAGCAGTAGACAGATGTTCAGGTGGATTACATTGGGAAAACTAAAGCGGTAGCCATGTAGCCTAACTAAAATGTCTTTTTTTGCTGTGATGAAAAAGCAGGATAAAATTCGATGCACTGACCTTTGCCATCTCACTTTCTATACAATTCCTCTCATTTTCTTTCCTCTAAAAAAAATCTCCTTTCTCACTTCCTCCCTAATTGACATAGTTAGACAGATGCACTGTGCGTTCTCGTAGGCATTGGCTGATTAGCGTGAATTTCTCATTTCCTGTTTTGGGGTGTGTACATCATCCCTTGTTCTTCTGCCCAACACACATCAAAGAGAAAGGAGGGAGCTTGACTCGGAGAGGGCCAAGTGGCAGCCTGAGAATGAGTGAGTGGGGGAGAGAGTTAGGAGTCGAGGGAGTACAGGAAGGGAACAGCGAGACAGAGGAACATCTAGGGTGAAACCTCCAACCCAATACTGATAGTATTGGAAACATATGGGAGAAGGAGAAAGTGAAGGCTGATACACCACTGTAATTCAGGGGAAGCACTGAGACGGAGAAGAGGCAGACAGACAGAAAAAGAAGGAGCGAGGATCACAGGGGCTAATTACCAAAATTCCCGATAGTCTTCAAAGCTAGACAGTGAGTCTGCATGTTTTAAAACACTGAGGGCAAAAAGTCACAAATCCCCAAATACTGCATTCCTGTTTACACATGCTGGGTTTTGAGAAGTGTCGAACATTTTCTTCCACCCCGTTTATTTTATTTATGTCAATTATATACTTAGCCCCTTTAATTATATACTTAATCCCTTTTAATGAAACTGTGGTGCCAGAGAATTGAGAGAGGGCCATAATGGCTTAATCCAATAAAACTCACTAATCCCCTTCACTCATTACATTTGGTATCCTCATTATAGCTTAAAAAGGATACCAACACTACACTGTACCCAAGAGGGGGAAAAAAATGTATATTTCATGAACTTTGTCGGGTCATCTTATCCACTACGTCCATGTGGGAGGCTAATGAGAAACTGGACAGCTTGCATATCCACGGATCACTGCAAAAGTGGGAAATTTTTACTAGTGGAAAAAACAGTCATTAAGTGAAATTTTACAGTTAAAGAAGGATGTTTATGTCATTCATGAGAAAATGAAGCACTAGCCATGAATCTCCACCAATGTTCAAGTTTTTCCTCAGATAGACTTAATAGACCTAACCCAGTCCTTATAAATTGTTCTCTGAATTAAACTTTTCATTTCTGGCTTGTTGGTGGCTAAAGGGGTCCACAAAGATATTCAAAAGTTCAAATGAAAGTCATGAGAATGGACCAAATGATATAATATGGCAGGAACACATACATGACATGCTGGGTCTCAGTTGCAAGAAAAAAAATGATGCAATATTTTTTGTACTATTATAGGGTATCATGAGAAAATGAGACATAAATGTTTGTTGAGCAATTTGTTTTAGCATCCATCAAAAGGGTTTTCCATCCATTCTCTGTACTTTTTATCCTACACAGGGTTACAGGGAGCCCGGGGCCTATCCCAGGGAACTCGGGGCACAAGGTGGGGGAGAACCTGGACAGGATGCCACCCCATCATAGGGCACAATTGCACGCCAAATCACACACCCATTCACCCGATACGGATAATTTGGAAATGCTGATGAGCCTACAATGCATGTCTTTGGACTGGGGGAGGAAAACAGAGTACCCTGAGGAAACCACCGAAGCACAGGGAGAACATGCAAGCTCCTCACACACAGGGTGGAGGTAGCATTCGAACCCCCAACCCCAGTGGTGTGAGGCAACAAGGCTAGCCTCCCCCCTCAAAAGGGTAATCAAAACTTTAAAAAATAAACAACCGAACAAATAAATCAATAACTCAAATATGCCATAGACTCTGTTTTTTTCCGCAATTCTTTCCTGTTTTATTTATAAGTCCTTTTAAAAAAAATGTACAAATATGGCACAGACACTTTTTTTTTACTCTTTCCCCAATTATTTTTGTGAATAATTTTATGCATTTTTTTTTTTTAAATAATTTTGAATAATTAAAAATGAACAAATTTAAGACACATCTTGACTAGGAGGACACAGCCTTCCACTTACCGTGAAAAGTCTTCTGGTGGAAGGTTGGATTACAGAGACATTACAGAGACATTACAGAGACTGCAACACCTCTGTGCCAAACCACTGGTGAAGGTTGAAGAGACCTGGTGGATTTAATCAGGAAAATGAGCTGGGCTTATGGGATTCTCTACAGGTAAAACCAACTAATTGGAGTATTAACTATGGTCTCCCACATTGGCCATTGCCCCTGGCACTCTTGAGACACAGCCTTGAGCTTGTACTGCTCTTCCTCCACCCTTGCCACCTCTGCCAAGACCAACTCTTCTTCTTGTTTTCTATTTGCTTTAGACCAGAGCTGCAGAGCTTCTCCACAACCCAGCTCAGTCCACCTTGGCTGGAACCTGCCAACAACATCTTGGTGCTGGAGTCTGCTGATCGCTCCATCCACTTTCTCTTGGGCCTTCCACTTATTGCCAGTGTGCACCTGGGGATCTGCACCTGTATCTCACTAGAGGATCAATGAATCCATCAGCTCCAGGACCAGTCTGTTTTTTTCCTGCATGTATGGTTGCAATGAAAGCTGAAGTGTGTTCCTCCTAAAGGGGTCCATTTCAGAATCTCAGTAGTCTCAGCCATTTCGGATGTACAAGTTGGCTTTCCTGTCCATTCTCCAAGCTGTTGTTATGGGGAATTCACACACTTTCAGAGGCCACATCACGCAGTGGTAAAGCGTGAACTGGAAGCACCACATTTTGTACTTCCCTGGGAGTTTGCTTTGGTCGATTCTCGCCAGGCCATCTGAGAATTGCTTCTTTTGAACTGCTTTTTTCCATCCCGCCTCTCAGAGGGCGCATCGGCTGTCTCCGCTTGTTTGTCTGTGTAGTCACTAGCGGGCGTCTCTTTTGAAGACGAGTGGGTTAGGTGACAAGCTTCCTACAGCAGCACATATACTAAAATTGGAACAATACAGAGACGATTAGCATGGCCCCTGCATGCACAAGGATGAACTGCAAAATCGTGACAAGCTGCCTACTCCTACGCCTACCTAAACATTTTAAAAAGTTTATTCCAGCAAGTGTCATAAAGTGTCAATCTTATAAATAGTAAAAGGAAATTCCCTTTACTTAAGGGCCAGAGAATATATACTGTACATAACTCATGGATTGTCTTTAAAGAAGCCAAATACATTCACAACAATCTTATTAATGATATTTGGAACTTTACTTATCTTTACTTAAAGATGAACTATATATATATATATATATATATATATATATATATATATATATATATATATATATATAGAGAGAGAGAGAGAGAGAGAGAGAGAGAGAGAGAGAGATAGCTGTTTTTACAGTATAATGATTGTACCTTATCAAAACTTTCATTGTGTAGCAATGGTTTTCAGGTTTGTAAATGTTTCTAACAGTTCAAGAGTCACTGCAGAGCATCTTTAGTGTCACCTTTCTTCAATTTTGAAATTAACCTCACATAAATTAGTTTATGTCACATCATAACTATTGTATTGTGTAAGAAACAAAGTTAGTTGGCAAGTCAGCCTGGAAAGTGTCTTAACACCACCTTAGCTCAAGTAAAATCTGTGTCATTCATCTCGGCCGTTATGTCAATTTGACATTAAAATTAAAGAAAGCAGTATCTATGACAGCTGCTGACAGCTGTTGGAATAAATGTTTGGGTTTAGGTTTATGCCAGTTGTCAGGTAGGCCTATGTAGACATTATGTAGTTATATGAACATTGCCTTGAAAACAAAAAGTGCTAACAAAAAAAATCACTGTAGTATTCTTGTGTCGGTTTCCACTGGCTTTATGTCATAGAACTTTCCTGTCTTAAAATATTTGTGAAGTGTGTAGCGATTCTGGCACCATTGTCTTTGTTGAAGCCACATTTTTATTGATGTCACAGGGGAACTTTGCTAGTGCAGTTATAATAGTGTTTAAAAGCGCTGGCGTATCCTTTTTGTCAATTTTGGGTGTTACTATAAATGTAATTAGATCAAATCAGTGTGTATACCCCACTGGACGTTTGGAATTTGGGATGTAGGGGATTTCAGACCATCAACTGAGATTAAAAAACCCTGTAGTACATCTAAAACAGCTTGAGAAAAAATGTAAATAGACCCTTCAGATATTATAAACACATTCTGTCTTTGTCTTATCTCTCTGTTTCTCTTTGAATGTGTGTGTGTGTGAGTGAGAGAGAGAGAGAGAGAGAGAGAGAGAGTGTTTGAAAGGAAAGGAGGCAGTGTTCACTAAGGTATGTAGGTATTCTGTAGTATTTTCCGCTATATCAGATTTCCTTCTTTGCAGTTACGCTGAAACAGCCCTAGTGAACTTTTTTTAAACACGGATTTACACAAAGGCAGCACTTTTATACAGTACATTTACCCTGGATGATTCTGGAGAAACGTGTTCATGTTAATAGTCGTGATGAGTCCTTGGAATAATCACCTCACAAAAACACAAATTGTAAGTGAATACCATTACAGGGAAGAAAAAAAAAAAAAAAACTCTAAATAATATGACAGGATGCCCCCAAGCATTGGTACACAACAAAGAGAATGAGGAAGGAAACTAGCAGAGAAAGTGTGGTGTGTGTGTGTGTGTGTGTGTGTGTGCATGTGAGCATGTGGGGCGGAAGGGTGGGACCATATAAATCAGTGTCTATTTAGTTAAGCAGTGACTTCAGTTTTTTTTTTTAATGTTTCTCTCACTGCCTCTCTGAGCCCATTCCAAAAGCATATGTGATTGCAAAAAAATGCAAACTCCCCCTCGCCAGACCTCCAGCAGACCCCCGTCGTCATCTGCTCATTAATGATAAAGAGGAAGCTACAGTTTTTCACTGCTTTCAAGCTCTTATCTCTCATCTTCCACCACAGTTTAGGGAGTGCTGATGATGAAAACGTGAGGCAAGCATGCCAAAGGACCACACCCAAGCTTTCATGTAGCACTACAAACCACAGCCTGTCACTTAAAACACACACAGAGACACACACACACACACACACACACTCAGGCATGATGATATGTTTACAGGGACAGTGTGGCCAGTATATGTCTCTGTTCAAGTGTAGAGTGTGTAGCTCAGACCTGACCTCTTGCACAGTTCTTGTTGGATTTTGTACACTGCTAATGTGAGAAAAGGTATGACCGCTAACACCAACTCTTACCCTAACCTCAGCCCGTATATCTTTTCATATGAATGGAGTTGAGTAAACTTGAAAAGAAGTTCAAGCACAGAGCTTATCCAATAATTATTAGGAACCAATGAGTACAAAATACACTGACTAGAAATACAACTACTGCTACTCCGGTAATAATTCATTTGAGTAGAAATTAAGAGCAGCCAAGTGCTGTTGGGGCTTCATTAGCTTGCTAGATTTGTTAGCTAGCTAGCTAAGACATGTTAATTCGTACGTGTTTTGAGCATATTATCCTGAGTGGTATAGGCTGTAGCAGCATGCACTTCGATATATTTAAGACAACAGGCAGTGAACATCAGAGTGATGTGTTAAGTTTAATACAGAGCTTTCGTACTGCGAAACATCACAATATGGCTAGCTAGTCAAGCTCATTCAGCTAGCTATTGGTTTAGCTGTACATGTTTCCACAGGGTGGGCACGGTGGCTTAGCGGTTAGCACTGTTGCCTCGCACTTCTGGGGTTCGATTCCTGCCTCTGCCCTGTGTGTGTGGAGTTTCCATGTTCTCCCCGTGCTCCAGGGGTTTCCTCCGGGTTCTCCAGTTTCCTCCCCCAGTCCAAAGACTGTAGGCTGATTGGCATTTCCAAATTGTTCATAGTGTATGAATGTGAGTGTGTGTGTGTGTGATTGTGCCCTGCAATTGGTTGGCAACCTATCCAGGGTGTCCCCCACCTTGTGCCTGGAGTCCTCTGGGATAAGCTTCAGGCTTCCCCGCGACCCTGTGTAGGATAAGTGGTACAGAGAATGGATGGATGGATTGATGGATGGATGTTTCCACAGGTTGGATGTTGAGCTGGTCACATAATTTGCGGATCACAATCATGGCTGCCTAAATGCATACATCCACTTCTGGATTTGATGCATTACTCTCTGCTTTCAGGGAACTTGAAAGGAAATGAAAGATTCAGTGGTGGTATTTGAATGACTGTCCTCTACAGGAAGAGTAGTAGTTAACCTTTACTACTTCTATCTTTGATGAATTAGTCAAACTCTAATAGGAACGGTGTGTAGTTATGAAATTGAGGGACCAAGGAACGTGTTTTGGGAGTTTAAGGGGTTAAGGTTCTGTATTAATGTTTACATAAAAGCATCTGCCAATGAATAAATGTAAATAATTGTTTTAAAAAAAACTAGCTATTTGATGATCCTCTGTTTTGTATCACTTTATTAATTATTCATTCAACTGTCTAATATATCATACAGATTTTCTTTTTTTTTCAGATGCAGTGAAAACTAAAAAGGATTTAAAATGATGAATCATCTGCTGCATATGATTAATACCAGACTATGATTAAATCTTGTCTGGGAAACCAGATGTATGATTTTTTAAATTATTATTTTAGAAGTTTTTTGCAAAGCAGAAAAATATATAAATATGTTTATTTAAATAATAATAACCATCATCATCATCATCATCATCATCATCCTTAGTAACCACTTTTGGGTCAACACTGGGCGCAAGGCAGGGGAATTCACCAGGGATGGGACACCAGTCCTTTCTGCACACACACATTCACACATTTATTCACACTTAGGGACAATTTGGCATAGCCAATCCACCTACCTGCATGTTTTTAGACAGTGGGAGGAAACCGGAGAACCCGGAGGAGACCCATGCAAACATGTGGACCTTTCAACTCCACACACACAGTAACTCGAGCTCAGGATCGAGCCTGGGAGCTGTGAGGCTACCATTCAACAAGCGGGCTGGAGTTTTTAAAAAAAAATTCCTGAAATCATGTATACACAAAGAAACTGAAAATCCCTACAGAAGTACTATATTAAGCTTTCTGTCATATTATACAGTATGTCAAATTTGGCGGACAAAATGCAACAAATATTCCTTGGCATTTCAGTAAGAGGAATAATAATCTGTCTTTCCTGCTCTTTTAAATGCTATGACTTTTCTATGACTGTACGTGGCTCACTCCTTCTTTTCCTCTTTGCCTGCATGTTGGCACTACAGCTTCCTGTGAGAGATTCTTTCCATTTACTTCTCCTTTCCTGTCTCTCACCTGCATCAAGGGCCCACTTCTCTTTATTCTGTATGAGGAATGAACTCTGTGGAGACAGACTCATTCCTCAAACAGCGGTGAGCGAAAGTTCACTTGCACTTAAAAACGTCTGCTTCTTAACCCATTTGATGAGGCTTGCTGAATCACTCCAGAATGGGATACCCCTAGTGAGTCAAAAAGACAGGACCCCCTACCGACACACACACACACACTTCCTTTCTGTTTGGATGACTGTCTCGCAGTCATGCTGCTTTGAGTACGATATGGATCTACTGGAGAAAAGTTGAACAGTGCCTCACCTTCTTCTGCTTGAGTGAACGGAATTAAATGGTAAAATGTCTAATTAAGTCAGACCCCATGAATCAAGTTTTGGAAAAGAAAGAAAGAAAAATTTCATACCTAAGCCTAAAGCATTAGTCATTGCAGATGTGATACACCATACGCTCTAAGGAGAAGGGCCCTGAGTGAGTTTGTGAGGTTTTAATTTAAGGTTGCGTGATGTTTTCAACAAACACTAGAAGAGGGCATGGTGTGTGCGTCAGATGGCACGGCTGTTTGTGAGTAACACTGGACACCTGCGGTACTTTGGCCCATTTCAAGAGCTTTCACTGGACCCACACGTCTTTGTTTTATTTCCAAGAATGCCACATGGAGAGGGAAACTGTACAGAAAGTGTAAATAAACTTCATCAGATGGCCATATGTGAGTAATAAAAATCTAAATCAAGCTTTCTGCGCCCTATGATGAGAAGATATTTGAGTAAGCTTTTAGTGTATGTTATTGGTCTGACCTCTTATATGGCATGAAAAAGGTGGTTTAGATTAATTATGGCCCATGAAAACGTGACTTGTCTCCAGCAGAGATGCAGCGCCCCCTACAGACCCAGAGGTAATATTACAAGTATAAGAAGAACTTTATTATCATATTCATATGCCCAAGCACAATGAAAATCTAAGTTTGGATCTTCTCACAAATCCTGCCGTGGAAAATAAAAGATAAATAGTAACAAATAAATGACAATGTTAAAAAAAAAAAAAGAAAGAAAATAGTCAAGGACATATTTTACATCATCTTATATTAGATTTTGTATGGACTTGTGTTAGGTATTTGTGCAATATTGTGCAAGATGTAGTGCAACACTGAAACAAAAATAACATTATGGTATATTTAAAAATAGGAAATATATAAAGCTATGCTTAATAACAGTGGAAGAAAAAAAAATACAATAAGTTTTATTTGCATGAGGTGAGGTAGTGTGCAACTAAAATAAACAACAAACAAACAAACAAACAAAATAAATGATAGATAGATAGATAGATAGATAAGTAACAATGCAGATTAAAAGGGACATTTTTTAATTATGCAAGTTTATTTATTTATTTATTTGTAAATTGCTTGCAGTTTATGAAAAAGGTAAAAGTTTTTTTTAGAGCTTACTCTAGAAGAAACCCGGCTGTCGCAAACTTCGGTTTTTACGACCGTCGTTTGACTTTTGACGGCCATCGTAACGGATTACGACAGTAACAAAATGGCGGAGGAGGAGCGGAGTGGCGAGGCTGAGAAACTCAAGGAGAAGGCGAATAATTACTTTAAAGGTAAAGTTAAAACAAATGGCACTTAAAAGTAGTAGTTGTTTAACCTTTACGTGATTGTACGGTATTTTATGGGTTGAAAAGTGCTCGTGTTCTCGGAATGCTTGGTGCATGTGGCAGGCGGAGTAGTTAGCATTGCTAGAGAATTGTGAAGTCACGAAGCCGGTAGTTAGCTTAAATCCACCATCAGCCTGCAGTGTGCTGTAATTATACTCAACATTAACATGTCTGCTCGGTGAAGTGTGTCGTAAAGCGGCTCTGGTTCGTGCTTGGTGAATAACTAAGCCTGGAGCGCGGTGGTGTTACTAGCCAGCGTGCTAACTAGCGGGATGTGATGGTGAGTCGTGCTGGCTTGCTAGTATCCCTGTACTGTAACTTATTCCCTTTACATTATGCAATAACTGTACTTACTATTGCACACACTGTAGCTCAGCAGGAAAGCCAGAGGTTGCTTGTTGGTTGAATGTTAGCTGTATTTTTACAGTGAGAAATCAGTTCGAGTCAAAAATGATTGTCATTCATTCACATGGAGGGGATTTTAATGTGAATACAGATGTCTGCTGTTTGGCTTGTACACCCTTCATATCCGCAGAATGTCCTGATTTCTTTCACAAGTTCAAGACTTCTGCGTCTTTTGCCTGTGATCATACTGACCATGTGATGACTAAGTTAGAAAATGAATTAAAGCTCAATGGATCTTGGGTTTATTAAACAGTCCTGCCCTTTTTATAAACATAGACATCCCTATTTTAGCAATCTGCGGTGAATAACCTGAATTGACTCTGGTTACAGCATCTGATATCACACCCAGGGCCGATTATATTCAAGATATTTATCTCCCATTGACTAAAAGGGGGTACCCTGATTCGCCTTTTTTAAAGTTGGGAAATTACATTAGAGTTCTGAGAACCAGCCGATTCCTGATATAGATCCAAAATGGACGAACACACAGTAACCAAGCTGACTTTTGCTAAGTCATGCAAAACTTCATACTAGTGGTGTGTGTGTGATTTGTTTTTGAAAATCCCGTTCCTGCTTGCTCCTGAAGGGATTCTGGCGGACACTTCAATCCCGTTCACTCCCACAGAAAGTTTGACCAATCCCTCCCTCGTTCAAACACTCTTCACCAATCCCACCCGCTCACGCCGGAAATTTGACCGATCCCACCCGCTCACGCAGAAGGTTTGACCAGTCCCACCTTCTCCCACTGAAAGGCTCACCAATCCTTCCCTCATTCAGACCCTCTTCACCAATCCCACCCAGTCCTGCAGAAGTTTTGACCAATCTGGCCCACTCCTGCAGAAATTCGAGCAATCCCGTCAGCTCCTGGAGAACACTTGTCCAGTCCCGTTTGCTCCTGCAGAAAGTTTGACCAATCGCACCTGTTCCAGCAGACACTTTTTTACCAACGCCGCCTTCCTCCCCTCCCCATAGATACTCTATCAATCTGGCATGTTCCTGCTATTCTTTGCATCTGTCTGCAATATTTTCTGATGAACTTACATGTCTCAGCTCCTGATGCACATCTCTGCTTCACAGATCTGATGGCAACATGTGTGACATTTAGTCCTGTGCTCATGTTTGAAAATGAAAATTTGTAAAGCCCGAGTCAGCATTTTAGCCCAGTATTTATACAGATACAAATATGTGGCGTCAGATCTCTGTATTCCGGCTAACTAGTGAAAATTTACACCTCTGACAAGCGGTGTATGATGGGAAGACCCACTTTAACCCAGCTGTGTAGTCCAGCTGCTGTCACTGACATGAGATTTACAGACCAGCACCAAGTGTGTGTGGATAATCAGAAATGTGCCACCGGTTTCAGTAGTGTGCACTTTGTTCTGCACTGAAGGTTTATCGCGTTAACAACAAAAGTATTTTTGTGGCCGTGTGCTGAATCAGCATTCTCTAGTGACACTCGAAATAACAAAGGTCAATGTAGATAAACGGCTCGTGATCATCACTCTTCGGCTCTTCCTTTCAGAAAAAGACTACGAGAATGCAATCAAGTATTACACAGAGGCGCTGGAGCTGAATCCATCCAATGCCATCTACTACAGTAACCGGAGCCTGGCGTACCTGCGCACCGAGTGCTATGGCTACGCCCTGGCAGATGCCACCCGCGCCCTGGAGATCGACAAGAACTACATCAAGGGCTATTACCGGCGCGCCACTTCTAACATGGCGCTCGGCAAATTCAAGGCCGCGCTTAAAGATTACGAAACGGTACGCTTATGAAACAACTTTCAAAACCAGGCCTCCTAAAATTGTCACATCATATGTGTTTATATATGATGTATGAATATATACATACACACATACATAAATATATATATATATATATATATATATATATATATTAGTGTGTGTGTATGTGTGTGTGTGTATATATATATATATATATATATAAATATAAATTATTTTTTTGAATTGTGGTTGGTTTACATTGTATGTTGCAAGTAAATACATCTTTCATTTTGATTAATATTATAATACTTATTGGCTATAGATACTTAAACCAGTATAGTGTTAAATCAGTAGATTTATTAAAAATAAAACACGAGTACAGGTTTATTTTGTGTAGATTCACAACATAAAATCCCAATTAGTCCATCTCATGTTTCATGTTGTATCGACTGCGATAAGTACTTACACAAGGCACTGTATGTTAAACCTGCAAATAGCTTCAAAACGCTGAGAAATGTCTCTGCAGGTGGCAGCGAGATGTTTGCGGTTGATTTCATTTGCACTGAGGCATGATATACTATTTCCTCGACCTGTTTTACCCTGCACTCGTGTATTCAATCAGACCATTCTGCTCAAGCACTTAGTATAAGCTTTGAGAAACAGTGCATCACTGAACAAGCTTTGAACAAACTGCTCCACTTGCGTTTGGTCTCGCCGTTGACGTGAACAGGTAGTGAGGGTGCGACCCAACGATAAGGATGCCAAGCTGAAATATCAAGAGTGCAACAAGATTGTAAAGCAGAAGGCCTTCGAGAGAGCCATCGCCAGTGACGAACTGAAACGATCAGTAGTGGATTCATTAGACATCGAGAACATGAGTAAGCAGCCTTCTCTCCTACTTAGTCATTATTTGTAAAACGTGCAGGTCATCTGTAGGAATAACCTTCCGACATACGTTTGTTACAAATGTTCTCCTTCGCAGCGATTGAGGATGAGTACGTAGGCCCTAAACTGGAAGACGGGAAGGTCACGCTGAAGTTCATGAAGGAGCTGATGGAGTGGTTTAAGGACCAGAAGAAACTCCACAGGAAGTGTGCTTATCAGGTAGACCTCACAACTCGAGTCCTAATCAAGCCCCTGATTTGCTGTTCCGCCACTCATCTCGTGACTCGCTACTTGACTCATCTTTCTTATTCACTGACTCATGATTCAAGTAACTTCACCACAAGAATAAGTGACCATGTGATAAGTAAGTTAGAAAATGAATTAAAGCTGAGTGGATAATGGCTTTATTAAACCTATAGTTTATTAAACCTGCATTTTTGTATATTCTCTCAAAGGAAGATTTCGTTTTTTTGACAGTCCTGCCCTTTTTATAAACATAGACATCCCTATTTTAGCAATCTTTTTAGCTGAATAACTTGAATTGACTCTGGTTACAGCATCTGATATCACACCCAGGGCCGATTATATTCAAGATATTTATCTCCCATTGACTAAAAGGGGGTACCCTGATTCGCCTTTTTTTTTTTTTTTTTTAAAGAGTTCTGAGAACCAGCCGATTCCCGATATAGATCCAAAATGGACGTCCTCACATAGTATTGATGTTTTTATAATCGCAATCCTGCCTGCCCCTGAACCTGAAGGGTTTCTGGCGGGACGCTTCAATCCCGTTCCCTCCCGCAGAAAAGCCAAATAGCCAGAAGCCTGATCAGGTCAGTCTGTAATCACATGCCGGCTGGCTAACCGTCCGCCGAAAGTCTGTTATAGAAATTGCCGAAATTTCACAGCATCAGGAATTTCCCCAGGCTGTCACACAAACACCGTCTACTTCTACAAGAATAGATCAGACTTAACAACAGCATAAATTTCCACAGAGCTCATCGAAGACTGAACAATACACCAGGACTCGAAACTAATAGACTCTACTCTAACATACTGTGGTATTTCTCAACCCCTTTTCAGATGCTGGTTCAAGTAAAAGACGTTTTATCCAAATTACCAAGTCTTGTTGAAATTACGTTAAAAGAGGTAAGAAACTAAACTAAGGCTAAAGGTTTGTTAGGATTGTTTTCAGGATTTTAGACCTAAATTCTTTTCTTGTCACTTCTACTCACAAGTTACTCTTGATATGGCAACTGTCTTTTGTTTTTGTTTGTTTTTTCTCCCCCTCTAATTGTTCCAGACAGAGAAAATAACTATTTGTGGGGACACGCATGGCCAGTACTACGACCTTCTAAACATTTTTGAGCTGAACGGCTTACCATCTCCGACCAATCCATACGTATCCTTTTCCTACGATCTCAAAGCATTTAATGCAGATGCTTATTGCTAAGGATTAGTTGGCGCCATCGAACAAGGTCTGAAGACGGGAATGTGTTAAAAAAAAAAAAAAAAAAAAAAAAAGCATTTAGCGGATCCTGATTGTTCACTTTGTTTCTAATTTGACCTGACAGTTGAAGTAGCTGGAGCTCGGGCCAATGTCATGCTGACAATGTCACTGCCATTCCGATTCCACGTAACTCTATGTGACGTAAGTCTAGTGAACGCAACACGACCGTGATCTGGACTTACGTCGCGAGTAACGATGGCCATCAGATCAAAGCAGATAGCAAACTGTGGACTGTGAAAATATCAAGACGAGGAACTACTAGCATCTTCCTGCAATACAATACAGTTTTGTCAAAGTGAGAAAAAATGTCTACAGACAGTTTTTCTCAGTATCCTGACAGCGAGGGATTTCGACGCAACGCAAACAGAAACGTACTTTACTTACTGCTGAGCAAAGCGCTTCTCCGCTACATCCCTACTCAAGCCAAGTTGTAGCGAGCTACATGTATGCGCGTCATTTAAAAATAATCTAGCTAACATTATAAAGCATGAGCCTAGCAGCTGAAGTGCGTGAACGTGCACACGTGCCTTTTTCATGGCTGCTGTTTAAAGCAATAGGGAAATTAATCAGAGCTAAGTAACATGTTCTGTAATGTTCCTGACTGATCAGTGTTAAGAAGGTTAGTCATTTCAGTACCAGTACCAATACTATAGTACTCAATCTGAGAATACGGTATTGACGCGTTACTACTTTTTTACCAGAGGGTTAAAGACATAGCTTGTATTTCATGCCCTGCTTATTACGAATATGAGTCTTGACCACAAACTGCAGCTGTTCAACGGTGACT
Organism: Pangasius djambal; assembly: GCA_022985145.1. Taxonomy (NCBI): domain Eukaryota; kingdom Metazoa; phylum Chordata; class Actinopteri; order Siluriformes; family Pangasiidae; genus Pangasius; species Pangasius djambal. The sequence continues at coordinate 6,011,340 of CM040995.1, read as the reverse complement.
TTGTGGACCGTGGCTCCTTCTCATTGGAGGTCATTCTCACGCTCTTTGGTTTCAAGCTCCTTTACCCAGACCACTTCCACCTACTGAGAGGTGTGCCCTGCCTTCAGCATTTCACGTCAACACACACACACACACACACACACACACACTCACACTCTGACAGAGTAAGAGAGTAACCTCCAGCTCATCCCTAGGTAACCACGAAACAGATAACATGAATCAGATGTATGGCTTCGAAGGCGAGGTCAAGGCCAAGTACACAGCGCAGATGTTCCAGCTGTTCAGTGAGGTCTTCCAGTGGCTTCCGCTCGCGCAGTGCATCAACAACAAAGTGCTGGTGAGCAACAGTTCCGGTTCATTCTTATAACGGCGCACGTGTCTGCAAATGTCCGTCTTCATGTCCTAATCTTCGCATACAGTCAGCTCCAGAATTATTGGCACTCTTGGTGAAGATGGGTTATCAGTAATGTCTGTGATGATTTTAATATTTTTTGAAATATTAAATGATCTGAAATATTTTTTAAAAAACCAGCACTTTTATTAACTTTCTTTTGAACCGTGGCTATATCCTGCAGCATAACATAAAGCAAAAGGAAATAATTATAAAAGAAAGAGCGCACACTTGCTGTGACCCTCTCGATTCTCAGTCCTGAGCTGATCAAGGCGGTGTACAACACCTGACAAAAAATACGACCGAAATAAAGATGTAGGCTTTTCAATCAACTGAGATCACAAACTAGATAACTAGATTTCCTTGCCTTTATTTATTGTTTATCCCGAGGGTGTACAAACTTTTGCACTCTACTTTTTGTTCGTGCGCTTGAGTGACGATATGTATTGTGTGTGTGTGTTTTAGGTGATGCACGGGGGACTATTCAGTGAAGACGGCGTGACCTTAGATGATCTTAGAAAGATTGACAGAAACAGACAGCCTCCAGACTCGGGTACGAAATCAAACTGCTTTGTATGAGTTTAAAAAAAAAAATCGATATTTTATTTTAAGTTAGCTCATTCTGCTTCGTTTGCTTTTCTCTCTCTTTTTTTCCATGTCTATCAACTGTCCAGGTCCTATGTGCGATCTCCTGTGGTCAGATCCTCAGCCACAGGTCAGTCTCTTGTCTAATTTTAAAGCTATGTCCCTTAGGGTAAATTGCTAAATTGGTCTGCTACGAGTATTAAAATATTAACAGTTGGCTTGTGGGATATAGATTTTTCCCTGCTTGCTGTTTGGGAAAAAATCCATATTAATAGCTTAATTTTTAGGCATCCACAACCGATGGTCTTTATTCAAGGTCGAGGACCTTTTTTCGCCCCAGTTCTGTCCTCAACAGAGGATCACTTTCTTGTTGAAATGATTGCGAACTGATTTAAACGGACTTGAAATGAGGTCCTGGTTCTTACTTGACCTCATTTTAACAAGCCAGTCATCAGTAAGCTAATCTCATTTTAACAAGCTAGTAATAAACTCGGATGCAAATCTAACAGAGAATAAACTACAATGAAAGTACATTTGCCACGTAAGCAAACGTGTGTCATATGAAATTTTCATCTCAGTAGTTGATCTTTGATTGACAGATTGAATGGTCATGCCAAACTGAATTTTGAAAACGTTTCAGAACGGGCGGTCCATCAGCAAGCGTGGCGTGAGCTGTCAGTTCGGGCCCGACGTCACCGAGCGCTTCCTGGAACAGAACAAGCTGCAGTACATCGTGCGCAGTCATGAGGTGAAGGCTGAGGGCTATGAGGTCACTCACTCAGGGAAGTGCATCACGGTGTTCTCCGCACCCAATTACTGGTACAGTACTCCTTTATTAACATGATGTATGTCCATCTCATTCATGCACACACGCACATTTTATATATATTCTAGCATGTTATGTTTGGCAGCCGTTCTTTTAATCTTAAAAGATGAAGTGTGCAGCTTTTTAGTTCTTTAATAACCATGTAGAAAGACGTATCATGGCCATATTCCAGGATGACACCAGGGTTAAAATTGTGAAAGAATGGCTCAGAGAGCATGAAGAATCATTTTCACACATGTATTGGCACCTCTGAGTCCTGACCTTAACCTCAGTGAAAGTGTTTGGGATGCGCTGGAGGAGACTTTCATCGTCAGTACAAGATCTTGACCGAAAACTGATGCACCGAAAATGGAAATAAGTGCTGTGTTGGGCATTCAACTAAAATTTTATGATTGTCTCGTTCCACATAAATGATTGTTTGGCAGCAACAGTTACCTTTTAATATTACCTTCTAATAAGACAGTTTGAAGTTACGTTTTGTTTCATAGTAGTGCATTACATTACCACTTTTGACTAAACCTACAGGCTGAATTTGACGAATAAACACAAGCTTCTTTGTCCATTCAACTATTCTGATTTCACTCATCTCTAGCTCCGTAGCTCGTCTCCAGTCTGATGAGCTGCCTTCAACTATATAATTTGCTTGAATGCATGTGACTGGCCACAGCAGTAGATCTGCTGCATGTTCATGTTAAGTGTTGCCGAACGGCAGCCATTGTCCTTCACTGCAGTGTAGGCTAACCATTTAATTCAGTGCCATTGTGTGACTCACTAATATAGCAGAGAAAGAGAAGGTTCGTTAATGAGATAAAATGCGTTATCATGACCACTCTGGCCTTATGAGGTTTGCATCTAATAATAATAATAATAATGTCAGACTGAAATATGTATCATTTTGATAAAGGTTCAGAGGAATGGGAATTTATTTTACGTTAAAATTTGCTGCTCTTTCATTGACATGACAAAAAAAAAACAACATTTTTTAAAATGCTTAAGTAGGTATGCAGGCCATTTAAATTTCAAGCTTTCAGGATTATTCTAAGGTGAACTACAGGTGAAGGATTTGTGTAGGTGAGTTATTACATTCGCTTGTGACTTGATGTAAGCATCCTCTCTCTGTCTTTCTGCCTGTAGTGACCAGATGGGTAACAAGGGAGCCTATATTCACCTCAGGGGATCTGACCTCAAGCCTGAATTCCACCAGTTCACTGCTGTGGTTAGTATCTTCACTCTCACTCTTATCCACACTGTACAGTTAGACAGTCACAAAGTGTCTAGAATTAATATCTAGAGCTAATATTACTAATATCCACGTTCGATTCGGATGTGGGATTTTCTTCTATTCCAGTAAATCTTTATTATATTTCAACGTGATCAGAGTTGTGTTATTGTCACTTTATTCCTTTATTCCAAGAAAAGCAGTAATGAAGCATATGAAAAGCACTAAGGTTTAGACTGAGCATTCAAAATATATATATATTCTACAGTCCTGGGCTCCAGTTACCACTCATATGTGAACTTTTCGTACATTTAAAAAAAAAAAAAAAAATCTAGGTCCAATTCTGTAATAATGAAATAATTTCCTGGTGTAAGTATAAATGTGATGTCGTAAGTAGATGTGGGTATGACGATTGAGCCATTTGGTCTAGCGGCTTTCCTGGCTTCATGCAAACGCCGTAGTTTCATCAGTTCATGATCTGATCCTTCAGGTCAAGGCGGCTTGACTACTTTGTTTTAGTGTATTTGCTGGACCATGTTTTTATATGCAGCCAAACCCCAATATTCAAATAACTCCTTTAAAAATATTTTTTTTTAAATAATTTTTACAAAAAAAAAATTATAATTCTTAATAATTCTTAAATAGAAAATATTCTTTAATTTTTTTTTTAATAATAATGAGTGTTATCCATACCATTCTGCAATGTCATGGAAAAACAATAGTCATGCTACCACTAGGTGGTGCTAGAATACTGTCTCATACCATATTGTATATTTTGATCATGACATTAACAGCCTTCTGCTTAGTGAGTCTTAAAATGGTTAATGTATTGGTGCAGTTGAGGAAAAAGAGGGAGGAAATGATTATTAAGCGTGTTAAAGAAGTGGGTAGGTACAAGCTGTTCTTCTTCTTATTATTATTTCAGGTTATACTGTATTTGATGGTTCTTTTGATGTTTCTAGAGTATTTTAGTGATATTTGCAAAGGTATTTTTTTCCCCCTCACTGAACATATTCTGCCTTCTGGAAATTCACTATAGATACCGTTTTCCAGAATCGGAATGTCTGGAGGTATGGGTGTCGTGAAAAGAGCACCTGATAATTACATTCTTAAAGACAAGGATGATTATTAATGCCCATGTAAACCATATGGTACAATCTGATTTTGTCTACACATTGTGAATCATTATCTATAAAGATCTTGTTTTCCCACAGTTTTATTTACTCGTATTGCCGGGTACAGTATTACCCGTAAGACCTGCAGCTGCGATATTCACAACTAAGTGACTAACTGAATGTTTCCACTGTCTCCACAGCCTCATCCGAACGTTAAGCCCATGGCATACGCCAACTCGCTCTTGCAGTTGGGAATGATGTAGAAGCCCCAGCCGTCTCTTAGCAGCTGTTACTCTCTCAAGTCCACACCAGTCCCTCCAGACACATCACACTTGTCGTTCCCAATTTTTTTTTTTCTTTTCCTTTTCCTTTTCCTTTTTTTCCCACGAGCGATTGGTCTTCTAACGCACATGAGCACTCAGAGTGATCAGATGCTTCTTGGTCTAGCAAGATCATCAACTCTTGAGTGTGCCTAATTCAAAGAAAAAAGAAAACAGGACCTCTGTTGCTAATCCATTTTAATTTTGATACATATCAGTCTATTTTCCCTTCCGTTTTTTTTTTTTCTCTCCATAGGTGTAAAGCTGTTAGGTTTTTTTTTTTAAATCCAGTATTAGCAGTTGATCTCCGAGCTATAGAACACAAGGAGCTGGATTGTACCAAAGACCTGGGGTCATGTGTAGCAAACGGCTTGGACGAAGATGGTTGAGGGTGTAAAAAAAAAAAATTATTTTTTTTTTTGCCCTGCCACTAGAATGAATGTGGACGAGCCGCTTGATGCATTAAGATCCTGAATTAGATTCTGAAGCTGAATATAAAGTGTCATCTTGTGTAAACAGTTTGCATTTGTTTGTTTTGTTTTTTTGTTTTTTTTTTTCTTTTCTTTGTTGGGAGGGACAACAGTGTGTGTTCCTGTGATTCTGTAGCAGTGAAATCATCCTGTGCTACTTGGGTTTTTGTAATCAACTGCCTTCATGCGTATGTGTCTCTCTCTCTCTCTCTCTTTCTCTCTGTATTGTAGAGCCAGACTGAGTTGGGTTCATTTGTACTCGAGCTTTTGTCCATCGTATAAATGAGATCAATGAGACAACTGTACAGCATACATACACACACACACACACACTAACATCCACTCCCTGTAGTTACTCAGCTGTTTAACTCTCTCCACATGTTCTTCAGTATTGTGAAGCTCTACTGTCATTGTACTCGGATCTGTTGGCAGCACCAACACGTGTTTTTTCTCCCAGCTCGCTCGACTGAAGTGCACTGG
>CM040995.1:5956742-6005834 GCA_022985145.1 Pangasius djambal | reverse complement strand
AATAATAATAATAATGTTTTGTGTCATACTTAAGTCAATCAAATCCAAATGTATGTCCAGATAAGCTATAAATGACTTGTTCTAGGCATTTGAAGAAACCCAGCAAGTAACTGTTATTTTGGTTTGTAGCTACTTGGAGAGCATTTTCAGCATATGCGTGTCAACCAGAAGCAACAAAAGTAATCCCATTTCTTATGTGCGGCGTCAGTATCTCAGTTTTATTTTATTTTTTTTATGGGTCATTGTTAAACTGAAGAGTTTTATCTAATCAGGCACTCCTGATGTGATGCTTTTGAGCGTCCTTCGCAGGCTGTATCTTTTCATTAGCAGCTTGTAAACTGTTTAATGACAATAGGACGGCTCCTGATATACAAGTCTGTGCTCGGGGGATTCTCACCCCAGGCCATATGTACAGACGCGTGGGGTCTCCTGAATACAATGAGGGTGCCATGCGTCACGATGCTATCCTCCTTTTATTCACACCCCGATAATCTCTGCCTAAACAGCTTTTCATGCTCTGACCCCTGACCTTGACAGCAACCACAGCTTTACCCCCTACTCCAATGCATATATTGCCACTGTCACTCAAAATACCAGCAACCACGCTGGTTTCATTAGAGACCGAGAGACTAATTGACCTCTGAGAACTTAAGCCTGTGCCGGATCTACAGATTAAGTTTGTTAAATCGTCTTATGTTCTTTAGCAGTTTTTATCCCAGGAAAATTAAATGACCACCAGAGGTAGCTCGCATTCATTATTAACAAGCTGTCACTGCCTGCCAAGAGTATATTACTGTAGGATGACAAGGGTTGCCAGATTGGATCAACAATTCCCAGACTTGTTGTGGTCTCAGCACTGCAGAGGTCTGACTTCCTCCTTATTTAACTGAATTTGGTGTTCGAAAAGGTGAAAAAAAACCCCCAAAAACTAACAGCTTTAGCTTTTTCTGTGGATCTAAAGGACATGAGTATGACTCTCTTGGTCTAAACCAATTCACTGTAAAATTAATAAAAGCAATCCAATTATAATCTTCTGGCAAATTTAATGGAGACCAGCTCAAACAGGCATCACTGAATGTACAATTAAGATTTTTCTAAAAAAAAAAATCAACACAGCTATTTGTCTGTCTGTCTGTCTGTTTGTGTGTAGGTCCGCCGGTTCAATCTTGAGCTCGGGTTACTGACTGTGTGGAGTTTTGACCGTGTTTGTTTTCTCCCTGTCTTTGCTTGGGTTTCATCAGGGTTCTCTGGTTTCCTCCCACCTCCCAAAAGATTTATAGGTGAATTGGCTACTGTAAATTGCCCCTAGTTACAAACGAGTGTGTGAATGTGTGCGCGTGTGTGTGCGTGGTACCCTGCGATGAACTGGCATCCCATACAGAGTGTATTCTGACTTTGGAACCACCCTTACTGAAAATAAATGGCTGGGAGGACTTTAAGTTTGCTTCTCACCTTGTTGATGAGAGAGGTCAGAGGAGAATGGCCATATGGTGTGCTATGGTAATTCAAATAACCACTCTTTACGGCCGTGGTGAGCAGAAAAGCATCTCAGAATGCACAGCATGTCGAAGTGTGAGGCTGGTGGGTAACAAAAGTAAGGTTTCACTCTTGTCACAGACAGTCTCAGTCAAAAACAGGAATCTGAGGCTACAGTGGGCACAGAATCGGAAAAACGTCACCTGATTTTATCACATTTATTTATTTATTTATATCTTCAACTGTTGATGTTCAAATGTCGAGTTTCAATGAGCTCCATTCTCATTTTTTTTAAAAATTTGTTTTAATGTTTATTTTATAATGAGTAATCATTTAAAACTATGCTTAGACTTTTTTATATGTTTTTCTTTTCTTTTTTTTTTTTTAAATATACAGTGTCTGAGAAAGTCTGAGCGCACTAGTGAAACTGCATTCTTTTTCAACATACCACGAATGTTTTCATTACAAATGATATCATCAGCAGTGAGTGAAGAGTAGAATCTTAGAAATATTGACATGAATTTCTTCATATTTGGCACGTCCCCTTTTTCTGCTTTAATGACAGCATGCACTCGATCTGGCACTGACTGCACAAGTTTGTATAAAACCTGATGATCCGTGTTAGATCTAATCCATCGGTGCGTCATCTGAACACGTGCTTGAGTAGAAGAGATTAGGCATGAGGAAATCTGACCTTTTGTACAAAGATGCTCAGTATCACAAATTTGCATAAATAGTGACTTTGATATGGTGCAACATGAATAGCTGTGAATAATGAATAGTCAAGAGAAATGTTGTACATTTCTTTCTTTCTTTCTTTCTTTTTTTTTTTAGAATTTTCTAAATTCTAAAACTTTGCTGATTCATTTCAGTTTTAAATAAAAACAATCATCTGGAAAATCTGGATGATTTTTTATGTAAAACTGAAATGAATTAGCAAAGTTTTAGACAATTCAGACTTTTGTATGAACATGGAATTGATGCCTACTTTGGCAGATTGATGAAAAACGACCTGGCAACCTTGAATTCATCTCATTCACTCTGGGTTTATTCAGTGTAACACACACCGCCACCTGTTAGTGACAGGTCCTGCCCCTCTTTTTTTTTTTTTCCTACCGTTGGAGGTTAGGAGTTTCCTTCCATCCTTCCATTCTTCATGCTTCATTCATCTTCAGACTAACTACAGAGATCTTCCACACTGAGCCATTGTGAACCACTGTATCTGAGTTCAGTCTGTGTATGGGCGCATTATGAGTCGGCTGGAGGAGATTTGTTTTCGGGCGCACAGAATGGACCTGGAGGAGGATTTCTACCCGTTTGGAGATGGAGGAGAGGTGCGCGCGGCGCTGCGCCGGAAGGAGGAAGAGCTCGTGCTCGCAGCTCAGCTCGGGAACGCGCTTCTGAGCGAGAACCGGCAGCTGAAGGAGGAGAAGAACAAACTGCAAGAACAGTACACGGAGAGAATCGAGGTAAGATAAGCTAGAATGGTGCGTAAATCGCGCTGAGTGGCAGTGAGGTGCGCGGCTAGGGCATCTGTCAGAGTTTCCACTTGTCACTGTCACAGTCATGGGTGAGGTTTCAGGAAAAGAAAAAAAAAGATGAGTGTAAGGTTTAGTTTCCTGTAGCTTCACTCCTTCCTTCGATTCTTTGACCTCTTCACCACATGTTGGGGTTAGAAAAAGTAAGGCTGTGAACTTTTGCACCAGGTGCAACTACATATGCAAGATGCAACTGCTTCAGCGCTATGTGCAAAAAAAAAAAAAAAAAAAAGGGACTAATGCACGACTAATGCATGCAGAATGCAAGATGCAGTTCTCTCTATCTGTAGAGCTGTGTCTGGTCCATTATTTGCAACTAATCTTTCTATGGAGTTTACTGAAAAAGCAGGTGTATCACTGCATGCAAGAAGTAACACTAATTTTTAATAGAAAAACAAGTGCATTTTTTAATATGCAGATCTTTTTTTTAATTCAAGATGCAATCTAAAAAACAAAAATCAACTGTATCTTTATACACACAAAAACTATTGGATAACTGTTTATAAGAGGCAATAATTAGGGTACTGTATATGTAAGGTATCTTACTACAACATCTAATGATTTGACTTCACTAATGCAGCTATAAATGTTTCTTTGCACTAAATATTACTTTCTGACAACCATAACAATTTATCTGGCGTAGCACTTTAATAGGGAAAAAAATAAAAGTGTAAGTAAGATAGCAAATGTGGAACATTATTAGATATTTTTCAGAGATATTTTGGTTAAATCCAACACTTTTTTTTTTTTTTTTTTAATTTTTTTTGAATTTCACTATCCAGCAATATTCAGCCTTCCAATACATAACCAAACCACTGCAAGCAAATCATGTCGTAAATCCTTAACTGGGTCCCAGGTTCCATCTGATACGGCTGTCTTCATCTTATAAACATCAGAAGTCCTAATTGCTTCCTGGTTATAAGGCTGCAAGAGCAGCACTGCTCTCAGATCAGTGAGACGTCTCAGTAACACCTCGCTCACCATGTGAATCCACTCAGTCTGCACGGGCAGTAAAAAAAACTTAAAAGAGCTGTATATCTTAACTGTAACCTTTGACCTCACATAGCGGCTGTGCTTGAAAGACCACGTGCTTCTAGGCAACAGCTGATGAGCTCTAGTGGACGATTGGGAAACCTTAAGCCGTGACATTCGCATGGATAAACATGGATGAGTACTTTTCATTTTGAATTCATTCTGCATAACCATTCACAGAGTGTTAATATCATGCTTAAAGAACGGTCGTATCCATCAGCACATAACAGTCCTGTAATCACGTGCTTTAAGGAGGCATGACAAATGGTTCGTTTTTAGAAAAGAGAAGAATCACCCTGTAAAATTTCCACTGCGTACATTTATACGTTATATAGTTGTGTTATTCACTGGCGTGTTTACGCAGGTCCTCGGCTCTGTCAAGAAGTCCCTTGTGCTCAGTTGGGCGGTTAGCAATTAAACCAGCTGACGTTCAGTTGTTTAGCAACCTGGAAGAATAACCTGTGCTCAGAAAAAGTACATTTCTCATGTCTGTCTCTTGCTGTTCTTGGGAAATATTTCCTTCTTCTACTTGGCAATGGGTGTCACATTCACCCACACTGTCTCTTTGACTTTGATGTCACTTTTACTGCATGCTTAAAGATAGTAAAATAAGTCTTTATCTATCTCTCTCTGAAAAAGAAGTGAGCTCTCTAGCTGCAGTAGTGGTGTAAGTCACGTGAGCTTTCCATTCACTTGTTTTTATGCACCTTTCGAAATTGTACATGGTGTAAGAAAACGAGAATGGCTAGAACGCATAGATTGGCAGTGGTGGAAAATTTAGCATGATGATTTAGAGGTAGTACTGTTGCCTCACAGCTCCTGTGGTTACTGTGCGGGTTTCCTCCGGTTTCCCCCCACCTCGCAAACGCATGCATATAGGTGAATTGTCTACTGTGTTGTATGCATGTGTTAGCGTGCATGTGTGATGCCCTGACATGGACATCCACCGTGCATTCCCACCTTGTGCATCGTGTTCCCAGGATAGGCTCCAAATCCTGACCAGGACAAACAGCTTACTGAAAATGAATGAATGAATGAATGAATGAATGCTTAGTCCTAATTCATTTACATTTCAGAAGGTGTTTTGAGGTCATTTGTTTAGATCTGAGAATAATCACTTGAGAGAAGTGTTAAAAATGGCCGGTCTTTAAATATGAAGCGAAAGGTGATTGTAGTAGCTATCACGCAGCCTTTCTTTCCGATTTCTATCTCCATATATACTGTGTTAATTTTGCCTGTTTATATAGTGCTCTGCAGCCTGTGAATTGCGGCTGCAAAGGAAAAAATAACAACCCCTTCCCTTTCCCACACCGGACCCCACCCTGTCTGTTAGAACCGTTTATTCTCATTGTACCATGTAGCTTTAACGGCATTAACAGAAACCAGATTATTTATTCATTATTTGTATTTCCCTATCTTTATTTTGTCATTTTAAACACACTGTGATTGCACTCAGAAGGCAACATCTCAAGAAATTATTTACTGACGATGATGATGATGATGATGATTATTATTATTATTATTATTATTATTAGGGAGAAAAAAAACATCTTGAGATTTCTCCGTAGTATCCCACAGTGCTGTTGAATTCTCAAATCTGATTGGTCAGAAGGGGTTGATTAAAGAGTCTCCAGTGTCAGCGCTTTGTAACAGTCAGAGGTGAAACTGTAACTTTAAGTTTCCTGCTTATGGAAAACATGACAAACTGCGTTTTTTTTTTTTGTCTTATTATCTTTAAAGAGAGAGAAAAACAGAGGCTGGTGAAGGAATGATTGTTGCTATAATATGAATGATAACAGGACCTAGGGTTATGAATGTATAAATAGTACAAAGTGTTCTTTAATAGATAAAAAAAAAAGTACTTGTGGGCAAATTGCCGTGGTATAAGAGGAATAAAATGCTTCTGAACACACTGTTATACTTTGGGGTGGTAACAGTAACAGCAACTCTGCTTTGCGTCAGGGGCATCACACTGGCATATAGTTGTACTAGCATATAGTATATATTTTCCTATGACAACACACCCTGTCATGTTTCATGCCTTACTTATAACCCCGTCTCTTAACGTTTGGCCGAATATCCGTTTATTAACTCTTAAGGAATAAGAATGAATGTCTTATATATTGTCTAGAATGAATAATAAAATCCCTGAATAATAGAATCCACTTTACAATACCACTGCTATACTGTACATTCAACAGTTGTTCTTGGATTAATAAGACATGTATGGGAACAGAGCATGAGGGTTAAGTGTGGCTGTGTGATTAACCCTGTCTCTCTTCCCTCTTCCACAGGAGCTGGAGCAGGACAGACACGATCTGAGGCTGAAGCTGCAGGGATGCCAGGCTCAGTGGGAGAGTCAGGTGGGCGAGCTGGAGCGGGACGTCCGGGCGCTGAATGCCCACGCTGAGCGGCTGACACGGCAGCTGAGCGAGGCAGAGCGAGAGAAGAGTCGGAGTGAAGAGCAACACAACGAGATCAGTCAGCAGCTTCAGGAACAGCTCCAGGCGGTGAGCGCTACTTCTCTTTTATTACATAGAAATGTCTCCGCTATGGCAGTTTGGACCTGATGAGTTCTCTCTCTTTTTTTATTTTCATGAACGCAGGTTTCATAGTAGAATTAGGAATGATGAATTTAGACCAGTAGGGACCACTGTGAGGGGGGATAAATATGATATGATTTCCGATATGATACACATTTCTATGAGTAGAGAGTCCAGTTGAAACAATAATCAGTGATGTCACTGCTAACAAAGATTGTTAGTGTGTTAATGAACATGTGTGTTTTTCTTTTTTTTTCCCCCCCTTTCTTTTTCTTGTTTCATTTTTTCTTTCTAGGCCTGGTTAAAACTTTATTTGAAGTAATATTGTAATTTAAAAAAAAAAAAAAAAATGCCAAGAGTCGCTCTCAGCAGTTCTGAATACGAAGATACAGTACATCATCATCATCATCATTATCGTGACAGTGTAGTATCATTTTGCCATATCGCCCATATTTAGTGACCACGTGCCGTACCAGTAGGAATCAGCATTATGACTGATATAACGCCAAGTCAGGATTTCTGCTCGTAAAGACTTTAAAAGTAGGGATGCTGATCTACAGAGTGATTCATCTCCTCTTCAAGCCTCTTGTTCTAAATATCAACCCAAGGAATATATATATCATGCACCTTGGAATGGAATAAGCATGCTGACTCAAAACCAACTGCCCGGTTGTTCAAGTAATCACAGCGCTAAAAATAGGAATGACAGAATGCCCCTGCCTGAGTCACTTTTTTGCCCTGAGGACACACAGAGCCACAACACTCCCAGCGTAACTCCCAGCTGTGGTTTGTGCATTAAAAATGTAGCGCATAATAGATAAGGAGTGGCATTACTCACTACTGAAACTACTTTCTGCCGCATCAAAGTTACAAACGACTTTGATTTTAAAAGAACAAAGGTAAATATCCCTTATATCTAAAAAGAATAATACCAAAGTTCACTTTCAGTGCTCTGAGAAGAACATCATCGTACAGATATACAGAATAAAAGTCTGTAGTCGTGCTACAGGAGAAAGAAAGCATTGCCTTGTGTGTTTACTGTCAGCAGCACTGCTCCTCTTCTTCCTGCTTCCTTCCTGAGTACGAGATCATTAGTGAAGTATGTGGAACACAGAAAGTGAAAACAACATGAAAATGATGGGTGAATGTCGAATAAGTTCACGATCGTCCTGAAATTTCACTTTGGAAAGGAGAATAAGTGATTCCAAAAGTTCGAAAGAGTTGACTTGGTGCTCATGAGAGTTTAAACAAAATGCATGGGCACATTTCTGTGTTCCTCTGTTCTAATCTAATCTCCCGAAAGTCTGCTTCTGTCAAGGTCAGACCTCACACAATACGTCAGCACATGTTGCTGCTGTTCGAACACTCCTTGCTCCAGCTCACGAGGACTTCTTATCTGTTTTATTTGAGTAATCAGAACAGCTATAGGGATGATAAAAGAGACGAATGCCAGGGCCTGTTTTTTTTTTTTTTTGTTTTTTTTCCTCTGCCTGCAGCATTGCTTTGTTGCAGTGTCACACATTCACACACGTTTCCTGGTGTAATTCCTAACTCAGGCTGTACAGCATTCTCTTGCCAGAAATCAAAGTTCAAGGAAACTAGTGCGTTTACAAGAATCATTCCATCTCTCGAGTCTTAGGGAGGAGGAAATGGCTCATTCGCATTCTGCCTTCACTATGGATGAGTCGCAGATTTTGAGCAGAGTAAATGAACAGCTAAAGAGCAGCCAGAAACAGGGCTGTAACATAACCAAATTGAGCAGCTGTATAGAGGGTATGCCTTTACCAGATGTAGTGAATGACGGCTCCTTCATTTCCAAGGCGCCAGAGAAGGTAAGTTTGGAATCTCCTCAGTGCGTATGTACAAGACTGAGAGAGAGAGAAAGAGAGAGAGCTAAAATGTCCTGAGGTTACTGGTTACTCAATCTTAGAAATTTGGCTACTGCTTATCTAGGGCAGAAATGTGAAGGAGGATAGGCGTAGGGAGTCAGAAAGTGTAGGAGACAGCAGGTGTTACAGGGTCACTGAAAACAAGAACCGTAGATGCCAGGAATGCCGTATCTGCCCGTACCAGCGAGCGCAGACACCCAGAGGCTGTGTGTGTGTGTGTGCATAGGTTGGCCTTTCAGCCCGTAAACCCCCTGACATTCTCACATGGAGCTCTCAGTCGCACTGTTACGCCGTTGTAAAGCTGTTGTTTGATTTCCGTTGAAAAGGAAATATATGATGTTACTGTCAGCCTGTGTCAATATATACTCATGATAGCAGGTCCAGCATGGTGGCTGATTTAATGATACTTATTTGCATGTCTGACAAAACAAACAGACGGGGTGAGTGAGCGAGAGAAAGAGAAACTATTTTACAAATCACTTCTTTATACTGTTATATTCATGACAGTGTTGACATTTTTTTTCACGTAAAAGCCGCCATTCGAAACAAATGTCCGGTGACAGAAACCGATATCAATAACGTGCCAGATAAAAGCTGAGCAACATAAAACGTGCTGGTTTTATTATGTAGGGAAAACAAGGTGGTGCATTTAAAATGGCAAAACACCTTTAATAACTCACATTTCCTCCCTTGCATGTCAAATAGCCTTCGAGCATGTTTACTGTTTTGCAAGTATATAGGCGTATTAAGACAAATTTGTTACAAGGTTTGTTGTGGTCGCACAAATCCCTTGACTGAAATCAAACCCGAGGACCAAGCAAATGAGATTTTGTTAGTAAATTATTCACTATTGTGCTGTTTATGACGTAAGGAGTTAAATATTGTATGAAGAAGCAACTGAACATGGCCGGTTTATCTTAACTCGCCATTTGACTTCTTTCAGTGAGTCGTAAAGAATGAGCTTCATCTGAGACTCTTCTGTTTTGATAAATATCAATATGCACATATAAAACTCAAAAACCATCAGGAACCATCGTTGGATAATTATCAATTGAACGCGGTAGGAGTGGGATTAGATTAAAACTTGTATATAAGCATTAGCGCTAAACTTTACACTCTTTTGGGGCAAAATTACCCTTATTCATTTTTAATAAAACTATACTGGATCTAATTTTTAAGATTTTCTAAATCCTTTATGAGCTTGGCTCAATTTGGCTAATAAACATGAACCATAATTTGCATTTTTACATAATAAAGAGGTCATGATTCAGTCGTTTTGTTTTGAGAACAACAGGGTGGAAATGTGTAGTAGGTGGAAACTGTAGTTTTAGTGCTGGTAAATGTCAAACTAAATTATGTTTCATTTCTTCTGTCTCTGATTCATGTGTAATATGTGCACATACCCCTACTACTGCTATACACTTTGTTTATTTTAGTATTGAGATAAAGATATATTGGGTTTTCCAGTTTTCTGCTAAAAAAGTCAACAGGATGTCCATTGGTAAATAGTGCACACAAAATGAGAGGGGATTTTGCTTCTAGTTTGGATTGTAACACACCCCTGAACTAAGCTCCACCCCTATTGGGAAGAAGTCATGCTTGGGCTGTCTCCTCCTCTGTCTTTTCTTTACCTCCCTAGGGGTTTAGTCCTGACTGGGGATTTCAGCTGTTAAGCGCATTAGCAAACAGTGAAATGGCACCCCACAGTGTGCTTATTTAACCATCATGTTCTGTTCTCTACTTACAAATGAATGTCCCATTGACCCATATATCACAGTTATAGGCAACATTTGCATATGGGTGTTTTACCTCAAACTTCTCGGCTCAAAGTGACTTGAACATAATCTCTGAGTTCTATTTCAGGAAAAAAAAAATGTAGCATCATTCCACTTTTGACCCGAACAGAACAAAGACAGTAGACAGGCTCAGGATGACCGCTATCTTTGTTTGTGGATTTCATTACCGTTGAGTTTGACTGAAAAACAACCCACACACCCCGTAGCCCCCCAACTGTGCCTAATGTGGCATGATGATGTGCCACTGCCAAGACCAAGATGCCACACTCCATCTGCCGAGCTCGCCTTTGATCCTCTCTCGAGCGTGCGTGATGGGAGCTGACGTGAGGGGGCACAGACCGCTGAATCAGGATCAGGCCACCCTTTTGTTTTTGGTGTTGACAAGCACACATAACTCCCTTTCACTGTTTGGTTGCCGAGGCACATTACTTGTGGCAGAAAACATCAATTAATATTGCTTTTCCAAAAAAATAATGGGGCCCTTAGTCAATTAGGCTGTCTTTATTGGAATTAACAAGGGAACCATTGGGACCATCTCTGGATAACTGTATGTATTGACATGAATTTTCATATCAAGACAACTTCTTAGCCTTTAATCATGGTTTATAGCTATCACTGTGTCCAAGTTGAAAAGAAAAGCGTTATATAAACTGTAATTGTAACACGTGGAGTATGTTTGTTGTTAAATGGCTGTATTGGGATTGGGACAAACCTGTTTACATAGATGTAAATTCACAATTTTCCATTTAAAACAGTGAATTTCTAAGACGTTCTGAAAAGACGGTATTTATGAATTGAATGAGTGAAACACTGCTCATCACCCTGAGAAAGTCATCACCACAGTGAAGCATGGTGGTGGTAGCTTCGTGTAGCGCATTCTCTTTGGACTGAACATAAATCATTTTATTGGTTTATGATTATATTTTCAGAGCTACATTTAAGCTTTTGCCTTCTACTGAAAGAAATGACAAGATTGTTGCTCCAAAAAAAATGAAATATTGGTTTCAAATTGGGCAAAAATGTATAAAAAGTCACGTAAAAAAGTCACGTAGTCATGTAGCTTTAAATTAATTTTTTTTTAAATTTAAAACCATGACTTTCTGGGATGTTCTGAAAGGGCCATATTCAGAGTGGAGTTAAGCGCTTGCAGTGAGGATTTGCAAATTAATTAAATTAAACACGGCTCATCACCCTGAGAACACCTTCCCCAGAGTGAAGCATGGTGGTGGTAGCATCATGTTGAGCATTCCCCTTGGATTGAACATAAATCATTTTATTGGTTTATGATTACTTTATTGATGTTCAGAGCTCTTTAAACTTACTTTTTTTAGACAAAAAAAATACTGTATCTACTCAAAGAAATTGTGAGGTGTTCTAAAACTCAGCTGTGTTATGCTGCCTTCTGAATGAGACCAACTTATCCTTGAAAGCAAAGGCTGCTCAAATATCCTGTTTATTCAATTCAGTTTTATTTGCATAGCACATTTAACAACAGACACTGTCATAAAGCAGGTTTACAGCAATGATAATGTATTTAGATCCCTATGAGCAAGCCAGAGGCAGCAGGGGCAAGGTAAACTCCCTTAAGGAAGAAACATTGAGAGAAACCGATAGATTTACACTTCTCAAACACAGTTTATACCCAAGTCTCACCCTTACTTCAATGCATAATCTCATGTGACATTGTTCCTAAGAATTGCTGCTGTAATCATAAAGACTTTCCTGTACTCATCTCAGGACTCTTATTCACAATATGCTCATATTGAACATCCTCTCTTCACACTGTACTGTTTGCCTTTTCTCTTATACATCTGTATACTGTAATGTAATTTATAATCACACTGTCCGGTGTCTGGTTTATCTAGCCTACTGACTAGCCTATTTTTGGTATTTTTCATTATAACAATATGCATTTTGAACATTGTAGTATACCATATTGCTGATTAGCACATCTCTCCTGTGCTAAGAATCTGACGTTTTATTGCTTTACACCCTCACTGATACTGTTCGGATACCAAGTCACTCACCCACTACCCTGGAGATTTATATTGCGCACACAGAACTTCCATTAGATGTTAATACAGCCCTTGTTTGTGCGTAGGCTATGGAGGTGAAACTGGCCGTCACGGCTGAGCTGCAGAGCCTGAAGCAGGAGCTGGGAGAGAGGGGCCATCCAAGACCACAAGATGAGGAACTGCTCAGTGCCCTTAAAGAACAAGTAAGATATTCAGCCTTATACACACACAGTCAGTGAATAAGAACCCTTAGCTCCGTGGCCCTTATCAAAATACATAGTGTATTTTGCCTGTTTTTCTGAACAGAACTGATGCATTCTTTAGCTTCACTCCAGCTTCTTCTTACGAATAACTATTAACTTGGCGTTTTATGTATTTATTAGTTAATGACTCCTATCTAGAACACTTAGAGCTCCAAAGGGAGATTGTCTTGTATATTGAAACAGCGGTTAGACTAGTTTTTGCTACACTGTAGATTTATAAGGTGCACTGAGAATTATTTTCTGTGAATACACGGGTGTGTGTGTGTGTGTTTTACGTTTGTCCAGATTGCACAACTGACGCAGAGGGAACAATCTCTGGAACGGCAGTTGGTGACGGCGTGCGAGGAGAACGCTGAGCTGAGAGAAAGTGTGTCTTCGCTACACACACGACTCGCCCTGCAGGAGCAACAGAGTAATATGCAAATACAGCAGGTATACAGCACACACACACACACACAAACACACTCATCAATATCCTTTATCCCCAGGTAGAATGCATTGAATTTTCCAGCTTAATGAACAAATAGAGTTTCCCCCAATCAACATTGAATTGTAGGATTCCAGACATCATGTTATTGCTCTTGTTTAAATTTTTTGTCACGCATGA
Organism: Pangasius djambal; assembly: GCA_022985145.1. Classification (NCBI taxonomy): domain Eukaryota; kingdom Metazoa; phylum Chordata; class Actinopteri; order Siluriformes; family Pangasiidae; genus Pangasius; species Pangasius djambal. The sequence goes on along the minus strand of CM040995.1, from coordinate 5,992,675 downwards.
GTTTCTGTGGTCATTTCATATCTGGAGCTTTCTCTGTTTCTGCCGTCAGAAGAATTTTCATGCACGTGAAATAGCTTTTGTCTCTGTTTCCATACATGCTGTTTACATCATTACTAATAACATATACTAGGCACACATTGCTTTAAAAAGAGATTTTACAGCAACATCCATTGAGTAGCTGGAATATGAGGGTTTATACGTGTTGTGAAATGTGTGTGTAGCTGACGGAGGCCAGGCAGGAGGCAGAGCTTGCGAAAGGCAGAGTTCAAGATCTCCAGTCTCAGATAGAGGAGCTACAGGAAGAGGTTTCTCTCCAGAGGACCACTGATGGAGACACGTCCCTGCTTTCAGAGATGGAGCGTAGTCTAGATGCCATGAACTGGAGCCAAGACAAGAAGCAGGTAAGCGGTCCAACAAAACACAATCCAAAACACAACAGAAAAAACGCACCACTATCGCCAATGAAAAGCATATATCATGCACCTTAATATTATACGGTTCTGCCTGGGGGGATAAATGAATGGTATATACAGAAGAACCTAATAGAAAAGTCAGCGGTATGGGATCTTCAACGGGATGTTTTATTTGGATTGTATATACAGCTGAGAAAATTAGGGCCCGGACTTGTTTTCCATTTAATATAGCTTGTCTGACATACATACTCTCGTGTTTACTCATTCAGCAAGGGACATATTTAGAGTTGAGCTTTATTGCCTCTAGCAAGAAGTTAAAGTAAATAGTGCAGTACTCATTTCTGACGCGAGTACAAACCGCAGTCACAGCATTTTTCACTCCTCCCGAGGTGCACACGCTGTTTATACAGTATGTTCTGTTATTTTAAAAGCAGACAATGAAAGTGGGTGGATTCCGGTTTGCTAAATTAAGACAAATCTGCAGAGATGACAAATGAATGTGATAATCATGCCTAGAACATAACGTTGTGACAAATAAAACTACAGGATGTACAGTTATGGAATTTCGTCTCCTCTGGTAAGAAAATGCAATCGAACATTTTGTAATGTGCGTTATGTCGTGTTCTTCTTCCACTGCACACGTTAATCTCATGGCTGTGAGTACACACATGTAGGCTGTAGCCCAAGCCACACAATGCACACTAAGTAGCATGCCTAAATAACAATAACACCAATAGTGTAATGATATACAATTTAGTACAGTAGTATGCAATTTGGGACTCGTCCCAAGTATATCCAACTCATGATTTCTCAGTAGGAGTGTTATGAGTATAAAATAATTTTACTGTGCATGTCAGCGTGACTGACCCAGTTGCTAAGCAAAACAAAAACGCTCTCAACAAGAGCTTGTTGTAGATACCATCAGCTTGTTCGCTCTTACTGTGACTGCCTGATCAAGCAGCACTGACCTGCTGAGGGGTAACCGTGCTTGAAATGTGCTAGAATGGACTAGTAACATAATATTAGCTAGCTAATCTATAAGCTCGGTTTGTAATCTCACAGCGTGCTGCGTTCACTAGACCATGGACTGAATGTAGGGATGTTCTCCAAGGTGCTTCGCTTCTTCAAGGCAATTAAATGTAGCTAGGTAAAATGTAGTGTAGACAACAAAACTATAAAGCCTGGTCATGTTGATGTTTTTTTAAATACAGAATGTGTTCTCCATGATGTATCTGACTTGGTACTGTATATGATATATGCATACAAATTTCCTGCCAATTCCAGGACTTGACTATTACTATTACAGGATTGTCAGGGTGACTCACAGGAGCAAAACATCATATTATAGAGGCTTTTTTTCTCCTATGACTCAGTAATCATGTTTTTTTAGTTTTCAGAATAAAATCGTACACGTCAGCTCTAAATACATTAGGCTTCTTTAAGATGTTTATTAAAAATCTTGCTTACATCTCATTTGTATGTTATTCTATTTAGATAGATAGATAGATAGATAGATAGATAGATAGATAGATAGATAGATAGATCACTTTATTCATCCCAGAGGAAAATTCACCTATTACAGCAGCACAGAGAGTTAGACGTCTACTGAAGGAATTTAACATTATATATATATATATATATATATATATATATATATATATATATATATATATATAAATACAGTGTAAGAGTGTGGCAATCATTGTAGATATAATCTGTAGACTTGAGTGCATTTAAAGTGGCAGTGTAAACATTGCCAACAGTGTTAACACTGTAAACAGCGATACAATGAACACGGATATACAGTATTCTAAAGTGTGAATATGAAAAAAGGAAAGAAGGGGGAAAATTAATAGGAGTAAAGTGGCTGTGAATATGGATATGAATATTGGATGGTGGTAAAGTTCAATTGTCCAATGAGCTTATCCTGGGGACCATCCAGGGTGTCCCCTGCCTTGTGCCTCAAGTCCTGTGTAGGATAAGTGGTACAGAAAATGGAAGGATGAGCTTATCCTAAGACCGAGCCCGTCTTCTTGATCAGTTCGTTGAGTTTTTTTGCATCTCCAGCTCTGATGCCATCTCCCCAGCATACTGTTGCAAAGAAGACTGAACTTTCTACCAGAGACTGGTAGAAGATCTCTAACATCTTGATGCAAACATTAGAGAACCTGAGCTTCCTCAGAAAATAGAGTCTGTTTATCCCTTTCCTGTACACAGCCTGTGAGTTGGCCTTCAGTCCAGCTTGTTGTTGAGATGGACACCAAGGTATCTGTAGATGTCAACCAGTTCAACGTCCTGACCCATGATGGTAATGGGGCTGGTTGTGGTCCTCTTCCTCCTGTAGTCCACCACCATCTCCTTGGTCTTGGCCACATTGAGGAGCAAATGGTTCTTCCCACATCAGTCCAAGAAGTTGTTGACCAGGTCCCTGTACTCCTCTTCCTGTACATCCGTCATGCACCCAACCACCACAGAGTCATCAGAAAATTTCTGAAGGTGGCAGAGATCCAACCTGTACTGAAAGTCTGCAGTGTACAGGATGAAGACCAAGGGTGAGAGCACAGTTCCCTGTGGTGCTCCAGTGCTCCTCAGCAGGCGCTCAGACAGGCATGTTCCCGGTCACACAAACTGGGGTCTGTCCGACAGGTAGTTAGAAACCTGGGAGATCATGGACGTGTCCACCTGCAGTCTTCTCATCAAGATATAATGTCTCTCAAGACATGTATGTCTTATTCTATATGACTTCAACCTTTCTCTTGCTTGATTGGCTTGATCATTCGATTTTACTAATCATCTATTTAGACACAGTTTTAAAACTCATGTTCTCAAAGGTCTGCTCAGGAAAAATCTACAATCCTAGAGGCATAAACTATCAGTAACCTGCATATCCCACTTTAAGTCACCAATGATTGAAAAGATAAGCAAGTGAAATGAACTGAGATGCAAAAAAAAACAAAGAAGAGCAAAATTGACTGCGTTCGCCAGGCCAGAGATATGCTAACCTCCTCCTTCCTAACCTCCTAGCTAGAGCTTTTGATTATGTATTTTAGGTTACAATTGGACTCAAGTGTAGAATCTTCCTAAGCTTTTGCCACAATTTCTTTAGCAGAGATATAAAGGTTATAGTATAACTCATAGTATAAACTAAAATCCGTAGACTGTGATAAGTAGTAAAACATTCAAAACAGTGGAACATTATGTTTGTTCTCTCATTTAAGGACAATCATTGGACAAATATAGATTATGACACATTAGCCAAAGTAAACAACTAAAGGAAATATTAGTCTTTATATTAGTTTTAAGGGGATGAATAGAAACTGTTCTGTCAGCAGTTTATTTAGTTAACTCACCTCTCTGTTGGTTTAGCACCTTATTTTCTTTGCAGGAATGTGCAAAACTTCTTTGTGTGGCACTGAGGGTTTTTTTTTTATTGGCATATTTGTTCCTTTTGAGTTCATTTTGATAGGACTTTGCTTTTATTTTTGCTTTTCATAAGAACATAAGAACATTCCCGAACACTTGTTTCGTTGGGGACTTTACAGTGATATGGTTAAATACATTTTTGTGATGCCATGAATCCTCAGAAACAATGTATAGGGTTGTGGCTTTTCTAGGTCACAGTGTGACAAAGTGTGTGTCAGTAATAAGCATGTTGATAGTATGGGAAAAGGCATTATGAATATTAACAGAGCAATCTACAGTATAAAACAGTAATGTTGGCAATGAATTACTGAAATTCCTCAATAATGATATTAGGTTGTTATGTAGCATGTTTTCTTCACATTAATTGGGTTAAATGGCCTGTTAGTGAACCTGACTGACTTGCTACATGCTGATGGTGCGACACTGTGCCCTTAATAAGCATACTACTTTAAAGGGCAGTAGGGTTAATTGTTTGTGAGTTCATACTGCAATATTGGGATTGTCATAAAATGAGTCCCTTAACCACTAACTCATTCTGACTAGAGGTATAGTTGCTGGTTCAATTGCTGGACCTATGCCATAGCTTGGCAAACTGGCAAGAATTAAAGTAACTCATAGCTGGAGGCCATTTTAAAAAATAAGAGATATATTAACTTACCTGATGGTGTAAACAATTCATTGTTTTAACAAGTAGACATATTTGTTTCAATGAGTAAACATATTGGGATATACTGTGACTACCAAGTACTCTGGAATTTGGACTGTACTGAACACAGACAAATAAAATATACATTTTTTGCACATATAATAAAAATATAATATAATAAAAATACTACTACTCATAATAATAATAGTTGTGCGTTACTGTTGTTGTTGTTGTTGTTATTATTATTATTATTATTATTATTATTACCACACCAACAACAATAATAACAATATGTGTTATTTAGCACTTTTTTAAAACTCAAGGTCACGTCACAGAACAGTAATCATGTAACAAATAACACAAATAAATAATGGACATGAAGGAGATTTAGAGCAGTTGGATGAAGGTACATTGAGAAGTCAGAATGCAGAGCTGTTCTGTAGAAGGAGAGGAAGGAGAGGAGATGCCTAGTTACTGAGGGGAGATGGATAGCACTGAGAAGAGAGAGGCATGTTTTAAAGGAAGAGCTATGAGACTTCACAGAGACTTCCTAAATTACAGCACAGAAATACCTGCCACTAACTTAAGAAAATCTAAACCTGGGAACCACAAGAACTAGAACTAGAGGACCTTAATGTACAGGCAGGGTTGTATGGGCAAGATAGTTCACCAAGGTACGCCATGGCACAACTGATTTTTGTAGATGAGAAGCATTTTATATTGAACACAGTAGGGGATGGGTGATCAGGGTAAACTGAAGAGAGGGGGTGAGATGAGGGCTGAACGTTCGGTGTATGTGACAGCTGCGTAGTGTTCTAGTGGGTAATGTGGACGTAGTGCAGTCACAGTAATTAACCCCAAGTTGCTTTGTAGATCATCTAATCAGCTTTATGTCACACAAAACTGTAAAACTGCTAAAATGATACACGTTTATATCTGTTTATGACGCAAGTGGCATGAAGCATTTTTCAGTCATATGGCAAACACTACAGACACTCAGCTCCTTGAATTTACCTTTAGGTCATACAGGAACTCAGCTCCACCTTAGACATGCTGCTTCCTGTTTCCCATGGTTCTGAAGCTCCATGCAATCAAGAAGATAGCCTGCAAGGCATGCTGGGACAGCTTAAGAGTGTGGCACAAAGGATTGTGCACAATGAGACACTGCAGGTGAGCTCTATGGCCAGGCTGACACACACACACACATGCACACACTTACACCACAGACTCTCTCTCTCTCTCGCTCACACACACACACACACACACACATGGAAACAATACCCTAAACAATAGCTGACCTCTTTTTCCCCTGCTGGCTTCATTACCTTATACAAACTTGATCTGTTCATCAAGTCACATTGCAGCTTAATGAAAACCACACATCTATTGGGTCAAATGTGACGAAACAAAAAAAAAAGGAGGCAGAGACAGAATAGAAGGCCATTCACATCTGTACTATTTGTTCTCATGTGTTAGTGCTTCACATAAGACCCCTCCCTATGACCTGTAACAAAGGGCTCCCCTCATATCAGCCCGGTGATACTGATGTGCCGTATCTGTGTTTCGTTGCGTCTTCAGGAGCTGAAGAGGCCCATTGTGGGAGGAGACATGGCGCTGTGTGAGAATACAGCCTGGATACAGGATCTGCGAGATCAGGTGACAATGGCTCATGTGTTAGAGCTATCAGGGGGCCAAGGGCTGCTTCTGACCTCGCTTTTGTCCTCGAGTTACAAAAATGCACTGATGAGCCGGGAGGAATTTGGAGACAAAGAGTTCTTAAGAGTATTGCTCTTCAGTAGTTTATGAGCAACGCAGAAATTCAGTGATTGAATATGCTTGAGTGTGTTTCACTTTTACATTTTGAAAGAAAAACCTCTGCTCACTACATTTTCAAACACCACAGCAAATCATCACACAACTTTTAGCATCACACAGCTTCAAGGAGTTGATCTAAATTCCTAACAAATCTAAACTTTTAACCAGTGTGACAGCAAATATTAGATCTAATACCCCTCACTGTAATCTTTCTCCTAAGTACACTTTGTATTTATCAAGGCAGTTCCTACCGTGGCAGCTAGCTATTAGCATTCAGCTTGTTTGTATTGTCAGAAGTATTATCATGGTAGCTAACATTTGACAGCTGAGGAATAAAGCTGCTGTTATTTAACCTTATCTAATTTCTAACCTCTCAAATGTTAGCTAGCTGTTAGGATTCGACTAGTTCATATTGTTAGAGTCATTATTATGCTAGCTAACATTTGAGAGATTAGAGCATTAGCCTTATCTATTTCCTAATTTCTCAAAAGTTAGCTAGTTATTAGAATTCATCTAGTTTGTATTGTCAGAGTTATTATCATGCTAGCTAACATTTGAGAGATTAGAACATTAGCTTTATCTAATAACCTCTCAAATGTTAGCTGGCTATTAGCATTCAAGTAATTTGTGTCATCAGAGTTATCATGCTACATAAGATTTGAGAGATTAGGAAACTGGTATTAGTTAGCATTAGCTAATCCTAATCCCTCAAATGTTAGCTAGCTATAAGGATTCAGCTAGTTTGTATCATCAGAATTATTAGCATGGTAGCTAGCATTTGAAAGAATAAGAATAAAGCTGTTGGATAGCTAATGTTTGCCATGTATCTTGGTTATTTGTGACGTAGACACTACTTTATCTTAAGTAACTAAAATGTATGTCATTTTCTTTTTGTGAATCGCTCTCTTGTGCTTTTACTGTCATACGTTAAGTAAATCTAAGAGTGTATACTTGTCTACTTTAACTTGAGTGAAGAATTTGAAGCTGGAACTTTTAACTTTTAACTTTTGCCAGATAATATTTGGGTATTTTTACCACCGTTGTCTGCAGGTAGCTTTTTTGTAACATATCACTGATAACTTTATTTGTTCGTTTTTTTTTTTCGGTATATAAGCACATACACCATAATTTACTTGACACTTACACTAAAGTTAATTCAGGTTTACCTTCAATAAATTAGACTTGCAGTCGCCTTGATGTCCAGTAAACACATTTTACTCATCATGTTCTTTTTCTTTTCTATGTGTTTAACAAACAGTAACAGATTTCCCCTCTGTCTCTCTCTCTTTCTCTTTCTTTCTTTCCCTGACAGAATGCACAGCTCTTAAAAGAGAACGCTGAACTCAGGCTCAAAGCTGACAGCAGGCTGGATGAAGAGATCATTCAAAGGGCTATAAAGGACAGAGATGACGCCATTTCAAAGTACGTAATTGAGCCTATAAAGGAATGCGTAAAACTGTGTTTCGCTAAGAAAGCGTTACAAACAAAGCTTAGTTTTCCTAAAACACCTATAAAGTTTTTTTATAGCAGTCTGAAGAGGCTCCATGACATTGCGATGTTTTTATGGAAATAGGCTTTGAAGTCACCACGAACTTTATATCATCATTTAGAAGTTTGCTCCAGTATGCAAATGAACCATGCACCACTGGTCCACTTAGCATATAGGTTGTGTGTCTAATGATAATTTTGTTAAATCACCAAAACAAGTAATTTATTATCTAATACTGAAAAAATCGAAACAAGCTTTCAGTGACTTTAAAGTTCTTTAGACCACAGCGCTGTCTGAATTCTCGATTCTGATTGGACAGAAGGTGTTGCTAAATTTTCTATAACAGCAGTTCTGACAGTAGTTCTGGCTGCAAGGCAAATCACAGGTTTATATTAATGTGCTCATTCCTATAGGACTTGTATGGCGGAAGCTCCACATTAAAAATGTGTGCAATTTTTGATATGGTGAAGTTCTCACCATACTTGTGAAATTCTTCAGGATATATTGCAACATGTGTACTGATGTTACACACTTTACCTGTAACTTAGTGTACAAGTATGTGTGTGTGTGTGTGTGTGTGATGATGATGTTTTGACTCGCCTCTCAATGCAGGAAAACAGCAGTGGAGGCAGAACTGGTGCGGAGCAGAAAGGACATGATGTATCTGAACAACCAGCTGCTGGAGGCCATCCAGCGTAAACTAGAGCTTTCTCAGGAACTGGAAGCCTGGCAGGTGGGAAAACTCTCACACCCTCTCTTTCTCTGTCTCCCTCTCCCTCTCTCGCTCACACACACACACACACACACACACACAAAAATAGACTGTGTGAGAGAAAGGTTAGGGTCAATTTCTTCACCGCAACTTGATGCTTCCTGTCAGACAATGAGCAAAACATTTAAAGTCTCTAGACTTTAAAGGACATGTCACCTAGAACTGCTATGAATGGATTTGATCAGAGCACAGGGCAGGGTCGATTTCCTCGCCTCCAGGTGAAGCTTCCTGTTAGAGGACAATTTAGACCAGAGCTGATCAGACAGAAATGCTGTGAACGGAAGCCAGTGAGCATTTCATTTACACAAACACTGATCCATTGGAGCAATATGCCAGGATGTTCATACTTAATGATCATGTGTCTCCCCCTGCTGGCCAACTCATTGCACTGTATAACATGCACATGCACATTCCATACAGTAACATGATGATGCTGCAGGAGCGGCAGGCCTTTTGGAGATAAAAAGCCATCAGTATAAGAATTCCTTTTTTTAGCATCCACATCAGATTATTTGTGATATAATGCATTGCTCAACCCTGATAGTTTCATTCACTGAGTTACTGATAGATACTAGATTTTAGTCCTCACATCTAATATCACACCCAGCCATCACTGTGATACTCTATATGTTTTATTGTACATACGTCTTGTATTTTCTTACCATACACTTGGTTTGTTCATTACTCTCACATAATCGTACTGTATTAATATTGAATTTGTGTGTGTATTGCTTTTTAAAGGATGACATCCAGGTAATCATTAACCAGCAGCTGAAGAGCCAGACAGAGCAGCAGATGCAGTCAAAGCGGTCTGGAGGAGGCCGTCTCTCTTTTTTCCGCAAACCACTAAAAGCATCCACCTCAGTGTCCTGCATACCGGAGAGCACCACGGTGCCCAGCCATTCACCCTGGAGAAACTGGCTCAAAGTGGCCAAATAAACCACACTCACAGACAGCACAGGAAATGCACACACACACACAGACAAACTGCACACTGCTGTATGGAGTGCATCAGCGTCAGAACATCAAATATGTGACTCTGCAGGCTGTAAATATTTAAGCTCTCAGGTAAGAGTCAAGCAAGCATTGAGAAGGTCACTGGATGCATCCGATCGAAAAAACACTACTACATAATGTAATCTTCCTGGGCAAAAGTGGATCGGTTTAACCTAATTTTGCCCGGAGATCAAGTGCATGGTTATTTAAAACCCCACCTGACACTGATGTCTGTGTGGTATTGGGGAAACAAAAGAGCACTTGCGAATCAAATCTACTGTATTTACTGGTTGTGCTTATATTATTTATTTAAAAACAAGGGAACAAGTCTATAATTTAGTGGCTGCTCTTAGAGATTACAACACTTCTAGAGGAACATTCAGGAAAACCATTTCTACTGCAATGAACTGCATCATTTAAAATATGCACGAGTAAAAGGAAATGTGTTAATAAGGCGTCAAAGTCTGCAAAACGTATGAGAACTTCCCTGAATATTCTGCTTTTGTAAATATTTTGTATTAAATATGGAAGAATAACTCAAATTGAGTTGACAGTATTATAAAAAAAAACACACACACACTGGTGGAGATGAATGTCTAGAGCCTGCTGTATGAAGTAAATGGCTTGATATTTCAGTATTTAGCCTATGTGCCACCTCACCTCCTGATATCCAACTGATACCCCGCTGCTCATATCTTTGTACATCAATGTCCTACATGTCTTGAAGAAAGGATCTGTGTCGTTTGTTCATGGTCTGGCACGTGTACTTTAAGAGATTTGTTAAAAGTGTTTGATAATGTGTAATACTCCATCAGGTTCTCCAATGCTAGGACAGATTATTGGTCTGGTCCTTCAGGAAGTTCATATTTCATTGTTTTGTTTTGTTTTCTGTATCTGCTTGGCTCAAGTGTGTTAAGAAGCTGTACAAAACACAAAGAGAAAGGATCAAAAGCTTAGGTGGCTGCCCTATACAGTTACATTTAAACCCAGTTTAGTATTGTTTATCATTATTATTGATCAGTAATAAGTTATCTGTATGGATAAATATAGTTGCGAATGCATGTTTATAATGTATATAATAACTCGTGGACTCTTGCTTAACACTGTAAAATAAAGATTTTTTTTTTCAACATTTGAGAAATGAGTTTATTCACTTTTGTCAGTGCATTTCACCAAACGAAAGGAATCTACGAGTGAAATTTTTTCCTTTACCGCAAAGACGTTTTTGGTGTCCAAAAGTTTTGCAAGGGAACTAATGTAGCTAACAAAATCTTTTCAGTAAATACATATAGACAAGTCAAAATATATTTGCTTCAAACAATGCTGTTAAACTACAGAATCTCATTTTTTAAACCACGATTTATTATCTATTACGATCTCCAGAACATACAGCTTTCTGGTACAATTCTGTCTTCAAACCTTGAACAAAAGTACCCAATGTTCAGCTCCACAACCCTAGCTCACTACATCTACAGTTTTTTTATTACTTTATTATTGAAATATAATCATTAAAGTACTTCAAAAACCTTGCATTAATGTGTGAATTCAATTCAAGCACAACTCATGCTTGAAGCATTTTCCATGAGTCATCCATTATAGTTTATGAAAAACGTACATATTCCACAAGATCATGTTCAGCAGGAAGTTGCATCATTTCCTGAAGATCATTTTTTCTTTTTCTTTTTTCTTCATTTTTGATGAGGTCACACTGAAAGTACAACCCTATCACCCAACTTTTAGATTGAAAATTCATTTTAAAATGAGTAATTCATTAGAATGTCCTTAATGTCTTCATAGCTTTAGCATGGATGCTAGTTAAGTGAAGTCAAGTGACTTGTGGCCAAGTATGTTGACCCATACCATAAGGAAATTTGTGTATTTGCTAATTCTATGCTAATTATTTTTTTTTAAAGGCCATTGTAGTAGCCACTGTAAAAATGAAAGCTCCTCGAGAAACCTTGCGTTCTCTCTCGAAACTTTTGCATTCCCCTTAGAAACGTTGTTTTTGCATTCTCGCACAAAGATATTTGCGTTCTCTCACAAAGGTATTTGCGTTCGCTAGAGAATGCAAATCTCTTTGTGAGAGAATGCAAAGTTTCTCAGGGGAACGCAAAGGATTTGCAAGCGACCGCAAAAGCATTGAAATATAAATTTTCCTCCCATCTCAAATTTTTTCATCACCATGTCCCCTTAGAAAAAAAAAAAACACAAAACAAAACCGTGGATTTGATTGAAAATTGTAGTATTTCAGCGATAAACCGTGCTTCTCAAGCCATGTTGCTCTACTGACCTCTAGTGGTGAAATCACAGTATAGCCGCATTCTATCACACCACAAGGGGGCGATGTAGAGAACAGTTGTCCTAAATAGGACAATGAGTCAAGTCTCTTCTCAGACAGTGATTTGAAAGGAATTTGAGGAGGAAGACTCAAAGTGAATCACTTGAGATATTCCATTAAGATGATCATTTTGGCAGAACCTTCTGACCCAAGTGTGACCTCAATAAGACGCTCCAAATGATGTGTTCAGTGTGTACTTACAGAGAGGGAGTCAGTGTTTCATCCTCAAAGTAAAATAAACAGAAAGAGACAGACTGATTCAGAGGCATTAAACTTAATATTATGTGACATATTTCTAGTGAACTTTTCCACAGTTACAGATACAGGTAACACTGCTAAGTTTCACTTTTTATTTTATTACGCACTCATTTTAAATGTCAAATTATAAAGCAATGTTGATTGCAAATGTTGATTTTGCACAACAAAAAATCTATTTCAGTATCCAGCTGATAAAGTGATGGCATAGAGCTACTCACATTTACACACTAATATCTAACCTTAAAGTTAAGGTGACTTCCTCACATTTAGTAACTGATCATTTCTCATGTCATGCCCAGTCAAGCCATGGCATTATGCTTAAATATCATTACTTTATCATATCACTACTTTACTTATATTTGAGTGACCAGGGTTTTTTTTAGTTAAAAAAAAAGCCCTTCTTTAAAATGAAAGGATGATAATATAGCAATAACTGAATAGTTCTATACAATCGGGTCCACAAGTATTCGGACAATGACACAATTTTACCCTGCACACCACCACAATGGATTTTAAATGAAGCAATCAATGTGTGATTGAGGTGTTGACTTCCAGCTTTAAAGCTTTAATTTTTTTGCCCTAAGAAGCTTTTGGGTTGCTTTCACGGTACGTTTTGGGTCATTATCTATCTGTACTGTGAAGTGCCGTCCTATCAATTTTGCAGCATTTAACTGAATCTGAGCAGAAATTATAGCTCTATACACTTAAGAATTCATCCTGTTACTTCTATCGGCAGTCACGTTATCAATAAATGCTTTGGAACATGAGCTCTTCCTTTCCTTCTCCATACTCTTCTCTTCCATTCATTCTGGTACAAGTTAATCTTGCATCAGAACTGGTCAGGCTTTCGTGGTATTCCAGGCCTTTTGGTGCTGCTGAGCTGAGCTGGGATAGGTTCCAGGCTCCCCACGATCCTGCATAGGATAAGTGGTACAGAGAACGGATGGATGGATGGAATATTGAATGTATATATGAAATATAAATCCATGTTTATGTGCATTCTCACATAAGCATTTTTCTCAGACATTTGATAGATAGATAGATAGATAGATAGATAGATAGATAGATAGTAGAAAGAAGATAGTAGAAAGAAATACTTTATTGATTCCCAAGGGATATGTTAAATTAACATTGACAACTGACCAATTCCAAGCCATATGTAATTATTGTCATGATTTAGGTCAAGCTTCTAAAAAATGGACACCAAAAACATCCAGTTTAGCTACCTCAAGACAGAACAGATCATTTTGGAGGTGCGAAAAGGTTTCAGGTAGAAGCAGACAGCAAGGCTACTTCAAAAGACAGATTACTCTATATTTGCTTAGTTTCTGCCGAGTATTAAATATTACTCGTAGCTGAACAATTCACATAACATCGGCTTCACAGGAAAAATATTTCAAATCAACAAGGATGACTCATTTCAGGAGATTTGTTGTTGTTTAACAAAGGACAACATCTAATAGTTGATATGGTGAAGCTTCCTCTAAGGAGATTTATTTGTATTTATTTAACATTTACGAAAAAGGAGTCTCCAGTGTCAACACTTTGCAACAGTCAGTAAGTTTTTCACCTTGAGTCTTCAAGACCGAGGAGTTTTAAGTTTTTCGGTTTATTTGTAACATGACAAGTTGTGTTTTCTCAGGAGAAAAGAGACACTGGTGAGAGAAAGACTGTTTATAGCTGCTATAACATAAGTGATAACAAGAACTAACATTTTGAGAATATTAAAATGTAAATACAGTGGAGCTCAGATCCTTACGCTTGCCCATTTTTCCTGCTTCCAACACATCAACTTTGAGAACTGACTGTTCACTTGCTGCCTAATATATCCCACCCCTTGACAGGTGCCATTGTAATGAGATAATCAATGTTATTCACTTCACCTGTCAGTGGATTTAATGTTATGGCTGATTGATGTATAATCTGATTTTTTTTTTAAAATTACAACCTCCTGTTCATTAATGAATGAAAAATGATCGTTGGTTTTAGACTATCTATGTCTGCTAGATACTCACTGTAATACACCGAGACGGTGATTACTACATGTTACTATACCCACTATGTGCTAGCCTGTTTGAACAGGAAGTAAATGTTCTTCTCATGAGCCACATTGTTTCCATGTTCTGATTTCTATCACGCTTTTGAAACCTCCAGCTGGTAGCTGTTAAAGGTGTTAAAGGCGAATGAGTGTCATTTTGTTGACATTGATAAATTAGTAATGTGTTGCATTATTACACTTTGTACATGCATTTAGACTTTCACATTCATTAAAGAGCAGAAACGGTTCTGACCTGGAACTGAGTCTATGGACAGAAAAACTGTTTTCATGTTCCATCCGTCTCTGGATGACTCTAGATACCTGACTCCCTGCTTTCTCCCTCCCCCTTCCAGTATCGGTCACGTGACGGCAGTTTCAAAGAAAGCTGCCTGTGAGTTGTGTTCCCCGGGAACTCCGAAACTGTGTGCCTCTAAATCGAACAAGAAAGCCTGTGTGAGCTTTGTGAGACTGAACCAGTTTAGAGACAGTCGAGTCTGTATCAGGCTGGCACTAGAAAATTGGGCCAAAATTTGTGGACTTTTTAAATGAAAAATGTAGGGAAAAAAACAAAAAAAAACGTTTCTGTTCCCATAAATAATAACAACGAATAACAGAGAAATAAAGTATTTTACTATTTTATATATGGTTTATCATTATTCTTTGTTTCTTTCTTTCTTTAGAATTGTAATGTTGTGTTTTTAAGTATAAGAATGATTTTGAAATTACTAGTCAAGTATATACTTACACCAGCACAATATTTCTTTTTTTAGTCTTTCTTTTTTCCTTACTTTCTTTGAATGAACAAATGAATTAATCACACTATTGTTGGTCGGATTCTACATTATTTATCATTGTGTTTTCACACAAACACCAACTAAAGAAGTGCAAAATGATACCGATTTTGAGTTAGTGTACATTTCTAAATTTCTGTATGCTCCTTTCTTTTTTCTTTCTTTTTCTTTCTTAGTATTGGCCATTTATCTCTAGTCAATTACAGTTAAAATGTTTATTTAAGACTAATTAATACAAAAAAAACTTTAATAAAATGAGCTGCAATACAAATTCCTGTCTTTCTTTCTTTCTTTCTTTGTGTGTTTGTTTTTCTAGTGTGATAGTACTGGATTTATTTTTAGTCAGCTATTTATTTTGAGTTGAAATTTGTGCTGATAGAAGAATAATGAACATTTCTAAAATTCTTAATTGCTCTTAATAATGAGTGAATTTCTTAATTTTTTTTTTAGTTGTTTGCTTTGTTTTTTGATGTTTCTTTGATTGTTTGTGTTTGTTTACTAGTATGTTAGTACTGACGTTTTATCTTTAGCCAACTCTATTTAGTTAAGAAATATTTATTAAAGAATAATTACAGCTAAATAAAAAAATCACTTCAATGAGTACCACAACAGATTCTACAGTCTGTGCCTTTCTTTCTTTCTTTCTTTCTTTCTTTCTTTCTTTGTATATTCTTTACTAGTATGATAGTATTGACCATGGATTTATCTTTAGTTAAGCATGTTTAGCTGAAAATGGTGTCTATTGCAAATAGCAATTGAAGTATTATATTTGTAACCAAGAGAAACTATTTAGTATCTATTGAAACTTATAAAAAAGAAAAAAGAAAAAAGAAAGAACTACAGAGCCCCTGTAGTTCTAATGCATGCTGAACCTCCACAGCCAAATCTCGAGTGTTAACATATACAGTGTTAAATTAATGGCTCCCTCTGGACTTTCATAAACACTATAATATTAATTCAACGCTGGAGATTTTGCGCTGTGGATTTGCAATAAATATAAGGGAGTAAGAACATTCCTTTAGTAATGTGCCCGGAGTTTCATCATGTTCTCTTAATGGATTGGGCAAATATTCAGAGTGACTCCCATTGTAAAAGAAATGTTCTCATTTTCAAAACAAACTGTAGCAATGTATCAAACTTGCTGGTGGAAGTTTAACCCTCTACTGCACGTTGTTGCCTATGGCAACATACCATGTATCTGGATTTTTTTTTTTTTTTAACATTTAAAGAACAGCCATTCACTGATTGGCCTTTTTATTGTAGGTGGGCTTCACTTGTACCAATTATGTGTTTGTATGAAGACACATAACATTTAAATCTCTCACAGTCCTTTTTTTGTGTGTCAGCAGAAATTTGCATTGAACAAAATGCAAATTTCTGTTGTTCGTCAATAATTTGCATGTTTTTGCCGCACAAAAAATATTTACTCGTTTTTATTTTCTGTATTATTCCACTTTTTTTCAAGGAATTACAATGTATAAATTCCTACCTATAATTAAAACATTAATAACACTATAATATAACACTATATAACACTCATATTTTAATGAGAGGCAGGGATTGGTTCTGAAAGCAAGGAAGAAAAGACTAGATTGGAAGTTGACAGTTCTTTTTAAGAATGGACAATGCAACGTAGTAAAATTTTATTTTCCATGAAGGTGTCGTAATGTGTCAACTTTCTTGAAGAAATGCAACATTTTTCCAGCTAACAAAATACTTTTGGACTATTTTGTGTGTAATCCTAAATGAACAGTAGTTTACATCTGTAGTGTTTAGATTGCAATAAGTGTAAGAAGGTATCTACTCTGAGATAAAACAGTGTTATGCAAGTTTTTTGTCCTATAAATCCTACATCTGATCTTCTATCCTCCACCTACACTATTGCATTATTCCTGAAGTATCGCAATCGGTTTCTGTTTGAAGGTAATATGTGCCATAACTGGATACTATGATGTGTCAGCTCAGATAAAGGAAGTTTACATTTACACATACTATAGCTGACTATGAGGAATGTCCCATCCTGAAAGCACTGACTGATGAGTAATTGGATCACTAAGCTACATTACGCAGTCCTGATGTTTACTCCATGTGTGATGCTCTTTGTTTGGGTGACACTGATCCTGTATGATCTCTAACAGCAGGAGGTGCTGCCCGGTAAAGCGACACCATCGATTTTACACACAGCACGTCTGTTAGAAGGTGCGGCAACTGAATGCTGTAGTCATGTGACCAGCCTGACTCAACGATTCCTCTCGTGTCATTATAACAATTATACTATGGGCAGTAATTATACTCACCATATGCTGTATTGCGGGGATACGTTTTATTTACGCCTTAAAGGTACACGCAACATCCAGTGATAGTGGTCTATAAGGGTCAGTTGTGAAGGATTGTATAATCTTATCTAGCCAACAAAATAAAATTGATTTCACCTGAGTATATAGAATTGATTTCTACAAATAAAATAAACATTTCTACAAAATTTTCACATCGTTACAAACTTACTTTCTTTCTTTCTTTCTTTTATTGTTTATGTGTTTGTTTACTAGTATGTTAGCATTGCACTGGATTTATCTTTAGGTGACTCTATGGTGTGTATTCAAGAAAAATGAATATAAAATAAAAAAACAATGGCGTAAACGTATCACTACAAATTTCCATGTTTTTCTGTTTCTTTCTTTCTTTGTTTCTTTCTTTTATTTTTTGACGGTTTGTGTTTGTTTACTAGTGCGTTAGTCCTGATTTTTCTTTAAGCGACTCTAATTAGTTGAAGAATGTTTAATCAAGAATAACTGATGCAAAATAATGATCATTACAAATTCTCATGACTGTCAGTCTTGTTAATTTATGCCAATGTTGATTTATTGGTTTATTAATTTATTGATTTGTCTATTTGTTTGTTTATTTATTTGTTTATTGTCTAGATTTCATGGGCATGACACCTGGTAAAAGCTCTGGTGTGTGATCTGTAAAGGTGCATGTGAGAGTAATTTTGTTGCCAGTTACAGATAAAGTGACTTTCCATGGTTTTAATTACAAGGCAGGTGTTCATCCTGGCTTCTTCTGTCATTCTAGAGATGCAGGAGTTTGAACCCATGGTGAATAATTCATGAGGAGAACAGGAGACTAACAAAATGTATATTTATTGTATCATTACACTCATGATATTATATGAAAACTTTATATATACAATACAAACCTTCAATCTGTTTCACCAGAGAATGAAAATAAAGTGCCATGCATATGGCAGGACAGTGTTCTTCAGTATAGGCACAGCTCGATACAAATGTTCCTCTCTGCTTCACTGCACACAATGAGCTGTTCACTTTGTACCTCCTGGCTTTCTTCCCACACTGCTGCACCACAAGGTCCCTTTTATAAGGCTAGCTACAATGTACAGACGTATGCATAACTGTTTTTACACTGCATGTCAGCTTTTCTTCTGAATGCTAAAGCAATCATAAAAATTACAAAGTGTATTAAAATACTGAATTCTCTTTGAATTCCTTGAAATAAAAACACATAAAATAGTAGAAAGTATGAAAACAACTTTTTAAAAAAAAACAGTTTTCCCTAGTCCCACATTGAAATGCTTTTCTCCTCCAGTGCCATCATATTTTAACAGTTTTTTTTTTTTTTTTTTTTACACAATAAGCCCTTCTTTTCAGAGTTCATCAAATCAAAAATATCAGTGTTCTCTTTCATAATAGGGTCTGAGAAGGCACATTTGTACCCTTGTCTTGAACATGCAACAGTACTTGAAACAGTTTGCTTCCTTTTCCCGAATTACACATAGTCTCTTCGGTCATACCCACCAGTAGCTGCTGAGCGGGAAGCTGAATAAGTCATCCTGGATGGAGGGCAAGAACAACATAGCAACGATCCACCCATTATCAGGAGAGCCGTGGCAGCCCAGCCGATGTAAAGTGAAGCCCCTAGCTCCCACCTCTGCGGGTTGGTTAGCAAGGGATTGTAGAAATCCCTGATGATGGTATTAGCTGACCAGGAGACAGGAATCAACTGCATGAACCCAGCCACAAGGAAGAGAACTCCAGCCACGATCATGACTTTGGCCTTGGATGATTCGTCATCAATGCAGTTGGTGCACTTGGCCCCAGCAATGGACACCAGCATGGCTAGAATGACCAGTAGGATGGAGATAACAGTGAGAGCACGGGCTGCTTGGAGATCTTGGGAAAGCGCCAGCGTGGAGTCATAGACTTTGCACTGCATCTGACCAGTACTCTGCACCACACAGCTCATCCAGAGGCCATCCCAGTAAATCTGCGCTGTCACGATGTTGCTGCCGATGAAGGCCGTGACCCTCCACATGGGCAGAGCGCAGGAGACAATGGCCAGGAGCCATCCCAGCACACACAGCACAATCCCAATGAGCTCCAGGCCAGCAGACATGGTCGTGGACGCTCACTGTTTCCTCGGGCTTCTGCTTTGTGTTTGGCCAGAGCTGGATGACTAGCTGCCAAGAAGCAGATGATAAGAAGTGGTCACACTGAAAGCAGTGCCTTGGAGTCGGTGATGTGGTTCATTTGCTACACAAGTATCCTTTATACTCCAGATCAGGTAGAGGGGAGGAGTCCTCCTGGGCAGTGACTTCACTGCAGGCTTTCACACACCAACCTGCTTTTCTCTGAATAATAAGACAACAATAAGATCGTCAGCCTCTTAGTGTAAATCCAGAAGTTGTACCTTAAATAGGTGTAAATAAGTATGCCATCTAAATTTGCCACCATGATTTTTTTTTACAATTTGCTTTTCTGATATTATCTGGACAGTGTATGTGTGTGTGTGTGTGTGTATCTAAACCATATACATTAGTAATGACTATATATTTGCTTTAAGTAAACAAGTATACATTTTTAAATTCCCTTTCTGCAGCATGATGGTTATTTACTTACTTACATCAGAACAACCTTTGTATTTGATCACCATGCAATCAAGTACTGATTGCAGATGCTCATTACATTATCATATATTTACAGTTCATGCAAAAAAGAATCCATACCAACCAGACATTTGGCGTGTTAGGTCTTACTGGTAATCAGTACATACAGCACATTAAATCTGTTATGATCCTCTTAGTTATTACATTCACCCTCAGTTCTTCTTAACATCTTCCAGACATTATAAGGTCGTACACTGTCTTTTTTATATCAGGGCTGGAAATTGAGAGGGTCATGGCAAAACATTTTTATTAACCATTTTTCTGTAGATTTTGCCTTATGTTTAGGATTGTTGTCTTTTTACAGGACAAATTCTTTGACAAATCTTTGGCATTTTTTTGTTTTGAGATTAATTTCTCTCTCAGAACAGCCTCAATTCTTCATGGCATGGTGGAAAGGTGGTGAAAACTTTCTTTTGAGCTTCTGGTCCATGTTGACATAAATGTATTACGTAAATGCTACAGCTTTATCAGCTGCACATCCAAAATGTGCTCTACTGAATTTAGATCTTGTGACTGAGCAGGCCACGCTGAACTCATTGTTATGTTCGTGGAACCAGAATCAAGAAAACATCCCCCACACCATTGCACCACAACCACCACCACCACCTGGTTTGCCAACTTTTGTGGATTCATGCTGTTAATCCCAAATTCTGACCCTACCATCTGTATGTCGCCACAAATGTTGAAGTTCATAAGACCAGATGAGGTTTTTCCAAGCTTCAGCGCTCCAGTTTTGGTGATTTTCTACCCACTGCAGCCTCAGATTATTGTTCTTGGCTGATAGAACTGGAACCCAGTGTGGTCTTCTGCTGTTGTCGCTCATCCGCCTCAAGGTGCTAAGTGTTGTGCAATCTGAGATGCTTTTCTGCTCATCACAGTTGTAAAGAGTGGACATTTGAGGTACCATAGCCTTCCTTTGAGTTCAAGCCAGTCTGGTAATTTTCCTCTGACCTCTCTCATTAACAAGTTTTTTTCACCTGCAAAACTGCTGCTCACTGATGCTCACTGATTTTTTTTTGTTGTTTTTTTATTCTGTGTAAACTCTAGAGACTGGTGTTCTTGACAAAAAAAAAATCCAGGTACTCCACCAACCACGACACATTCAAAATCACTAAAATCACATTTTTCCCCATTCTACTGTCTGATGTGAACTGAAGCTTAACTGAAGCTCTTGACCTGTATCTGCATAATTTAATGCATTGCACTGCTGCCACATGATTTTCTGATTGAATAATTGCATGAATGACATGTACATGTGTTCCTGATCAAGTGGCTGGTATATACAAAATAAAAGATTGCAACCCCCAATGGCTTGTGGGTTCGTTATGCACATACTGTATATTACTATTCTATTTTATTATAGCTTATTTTGAATACATACATACACTTGAAGATGTTATTCATTTATGCTATTTATGCTAAACACTTGTTATTGTTAGCGCTTTTGACTTTTGTAGCTGTTAAAGGTAAGTATAAGCGTCTTAGTTACTGTTGCTTAGTTACTGAAAATCACTCAGCCAAATCCTTGACAGAAAGAAACTCACCGTTACAACCAGTGCATGGTAGAACTCCAACCCTCCCCATGTTCTCCACACCGGCCAAAAAGCAGCGTTTCAACACTTTCAGATAAGGAATGCTGAAATGTTTCAGTTTTTTTTTTTTTTTTTTGTATTACCAACACATTCATTTGTTTGGTATATTGGTATGCATTGTCTTGACCAGCTAAGAGTCACAAACCTAGTTAATCAGTTATATCTCTGAATAGTTGACAGTTGGAGTCACAAGTTTACATATGCCTTGCAGAATCTGCAAAATGTTAATAATTTCAAAAAAAAAAATAAGAGGGATCATGAAAATTGAATTTTGTTTTTATTTAGTACTGCCCTGAATAAGCTATTTCACAAAACAGAATACAAGATACACAATAATAACTGAATTTACACAAATGGACCAATTCAAACACTTACATACGCTTGATTCTTAATACTATGTGTTGTTATCTGGATGATCAACGACTGTTTATATGTTTTGTGATAGTTTTCATGAATCCCTTGTTTGTCCTGAGCATGTAAACTGCCCACTGTTCTTCATAAAAATCCTCCAGGTCCTGCACATTCTTTGCCTTTCTTCTGCATATTTGACCCTTTTCCAACTTTGGCTATATGATTTTGAGATCCTTCTTTTCACACGGAGGACAACTGGGGGACTCGTACACAGCTATTACAAAAGGTGCAAACATTCACTGATGCTCAAGAAGGCAACACGATACATTAAGCGCCAGGGGGGATGTAAACTTTTGAACAGCATGATTGGTGTAAATTGTTATTATTTTGTTTAAAGATCTTTTTTTATTATTTATTTATTACTGCCCTTCAGAAGCTACATAAGACATTTACATGTTTCCGGGAAGACAGAATAATAACAATTTATTCTGCAAGGTGTATGTAAACTCATGACCCCAACTGTATATATGCCTTCCATAATTTTTGGCACCCTTGATGAAAAAAAAAACTGTGGCAGATTCTCCAAGATGCTTAACAAAACTGACCAGCCAGTTAAATGTACCTGAGACTACTGATGCATTTTTAAAGGCAAAGGGTTGTCAGGCCAAATATTGACTATAGTTTAGTTTACTGCTGTTTACTGCTCTTTACAGAAAGGTTTTTTTAATGTAGAAAATGTTTCATTTCATTATTTTCAAAGCATCTTTGCTTTACACCATTTCCTTAAGCTAAGACTAAGCCCAGGACTTTTGCACAGTATTATATGTAGCAAAATTATTAACAGCCTTAGATAATAAATTAAATAAAGCAACTGTCTTCCTTGAAAGATTTATCATTTTTATATTGCTATCGGTCCTTGTTTCCTTGGAGGCTGCACATATTTATATAATCACTTTGCCATCCAAAGTGATTTTGTCATCGAGGTTAACCAAAGAGCTTTCAACACAAAAGAGAGTCAGATAAACACAGAGTCAGATAATGGATATAAAAAAAAATACATAAGCAGATAAAAAAATATATCATTAGGCACAACAAGAATTTTACAACTACTAAAAAAATAGGACACTTGCCAGAAATTTAATGCATGACAGTGCAAAGATAACAGTTTTAGAATAGAAGAGGTTTGTTCATTCTTAGGATTGTCATGTTTCAAAATCAGACGTTACATGCTGCCATATTGTTGCAAGAAATTGTGGCCCTTCCTTCACCTGAACGTCACCAAATGGTACACTGGACTGGAATTATGTTTTATAGTGAGATGAAACCAAAATCAAGTTTTTTGCCCATGAACACCATCACCACCATCATCACTGCCCATGAAGCACCTCCATACTCACTGTACAGTATGGTGTTGTTGATGTTAAGGGGTTGTTTTGTTGCTGGTGGTTCAGGGGCTCTTGCGAAGATCGATGAAGTATCAGGGTTTTGTAGGACTTTCAACAAAGTTAATGATCCCGAATAAACATCCAAATGAACACAGAAATAGTTGTGAGAAAGAAAATCAATATATTGCAATGGCCATTTCAGTCTCCAGAATGACTGAATGCAAAGGATCTTATAAGGTCTGGATGGACGAGTGGTCCAGGATGCCTCTAAAAGTGCCTCAAACCTTGTTAGACATTACAGGAAAAGGCTCAGAGCAATCATTACCTCAAGGGAAGGTTTCACTGAATGTTAATTGTAAGGCTGTAAACAGTGTTTTACAGAAAAAAAAAATCCATTATCCAGGAAGGTTTTTGTGTTTGAAAATACAGTGTTTATGCTGGTCCCTAATGACTCACTGTAAGTGTTATTCTTTGTATATTTTACATTTTTGCTTTCATGAAAGGTGCATATAATTTGGGAAGGCATCATACTGCATCTGTGGCGCAGGGTGTGCGTTGGATTTCATTCTCAACGTTATGATGTCATTGTTGGCTCAGGCACAGACGAAAAACAGTTACTGTTACTCGGAACTTGATAAAAAGGTTTCACGGGATTGGAGATAATGCAAAGCTTTATGAGAGCCTTTTTTTTTTAATTTATGAGAAAGTCAAGCGATATATGTGTAAACTGTCGAACAGACAGATAAAACGTACAGTGTTTAATTTCTTCACAGTAATAGAGTAATAACAGAAAGAAATTGCATTTAAAAATGAACATGCAGTCAAAGTTAAACAGTAAATGCAAAATCAATGTAAGTTAAAGAACCGACGTAAATATTTATTGTAAACTCAGTATGTATTGTAGGTAATATTTTCCTATTCCAGAGAAGAAATTCGTATGGAGCTGATTTACTCCTTAAAAAGTCCCAAAAATTATAATCTACTTAATCCTCAAGCGATTGATAATTACAAAAATAAATAGTAATGATTATTGTTTTCCTTGCAGTTGGCTCTAGACCTGTTTTTACAAATCAGTCATATTATTTATTATTGCTATTATTGATATTTTCAAAGCTGTATATTTATATGAAATATAAATATAAGTATGTATATCTCTGTACAGTCAACTGCTGGAATATTGATACCCTTCATGAAAATCGTAATGACAGATGAATATACAGTATATGATATGAATAACACATGCATTGAGGGCTGTTACTGAACTTGATGATATATGGGGGAACTTTATAGTTTGTTTTTATATTCTTATGCACTTCCTTTTCAATTCGGACTGCTGGTTTTCAATAGGGTTCAAATCTGGAGAATACACGTTGCCGTTATAAAAATGACGATGTTTTCAAAACACTTCCTGGCAGAGGCAACTAGATTTTGGGTTAAAACATTGATAGTTTCATCTCATCTGACCACAAAATATGATGAGTTCTAATGACTCTTCCTGAAGTTCCGGTGATGCACTGTGTGGGTTGCTGTTAGGAAATGCTCGCTTTGGGCAACAGGTTGTTGTTATGAAGATGAAACCACTTTGGAGTGGATTCTGAAACTCGAAAACCCGAACAATCGATTAACTGTACAATTCTTCCCCATCCTGCTGTATGCTCATCCAATTCCTGGCAAGTTTTCAGCTGAACAAGACTTATGAACCTTATGCACTGGTTGTGCTTAATGATATTTTTAATGGCTTATGTATTATGTCTATCTGCTTCTTTTGTCTTGAGACCGCTTTGTTTTCCCCAAGGCTTTCCAAAGCATGGGGCGGGGCCCAGGGCTGGTTAGAGGACGCAGGGCCCTACTTAGCACTCATTTCTCTCTTCCTAATATCAAATCTTGTATATGATATTTAGTGCTACTGCAGTGAATCATTGATCAAATACGCATAAATATAATTTCAATGCGCAAAACCAATTCTGAAGTAGGGTCACACTCTTTTTTTTTTTTAAAGTATGCCTTATATAGCTCAGATAATGTTTTAGAATTAAGTCTTACTTCATAAAATCAACTAAAATATTGAAATCAATCAGGATGATTCATTTTGTTAATTTAATTTTTTTTTATTATTATTATTTCCCCTGGCTGCAGGGCACCTTAGAGGGCGGGGCCTGGTGCGGACACACCAGTTGCATCACCCAAACGACGGCCCTGGTTTTCCCTCATGGTGATAGATAACAAGTTCAAATCTTTTATTTGGTCAAATATGAGTTTCTGGAGAGCAATTTTTTTAAAAAAATTGAATTGCTTTAAGCTTATTTGCCTTTATTTTACACATTTTAAACAATAATTTTATCAGAAATGTTTTTGACAGAATCCTTCTACATAAAAAAAAGTTCTTATAAGAATGATTTTTTGCTAAGGCAAAGAGTTTCTCCAGTGTTTTATATCATGTAAATCATTATTAAAAATAATGTTTATTCTGTAAAATAATTTTTTTTCCCTATTCTCTTGAAGGGTGTCAACAATTACGTTATTTCAGTATAAATAAATGAGGAAAATCCCATTTTAAAATGGCACTTCAGTACATTATTGTACTTCTGTGTTATTCTCCAACACTGATACCTACAGATTAAGCCCAGTACTGAGTCACCTGTGCCAAATATCATTTATGAGCCACATGAACTAAATATATAAATCATAAATGCATTATTAAGAGCATCACATACAGTTGGCTGGGGTTATAAGTTAAGAGCTCTGTGACTTGATCTGTTGGTTCAAGTTAGAGGCAAATTATTACAAAAAGGGTACCATTTATTGTTCGAACATCAGTCCATTCAGGAAAAAATGGCTAATATCGTACATCATTTAAATATCATCATGGTTTTGACCAAACATAATGTCTTGTCTCATTGAACTGTACTTGAAAAGAAACTTTCAGAGTATTTCATGCTGCACTGGGGGAAGATATATCCCACTGAATAACTCATAAGACTAACTTATTCTGAAGTTTTAACTGCACGTTTAACAGCCTAATATCAAAAAATAATAAAGTGCAAATATAAGCAAAAATTTCCCTAAGACCCTAAGCTGAGGACTCGTGATTATTAGTTCATAAATCTAGCCCGTGTGTCTTTTTTCCAATGTGTTCTGGTCTTTTCACCTTTAGAGTCACTGTTTGCTTTGTGAGCCTGTAATGACCTCATGACCCCTCTGTGTTTGTGGCTCTTACAGATGTTTGATCCTCATTTCAGCAGCCTTGAGGCTTTAACTACAGGGAGGGGCATTAGATATGGCCCAGAGACTCAGATAATGTGTTTTCCTGACATTCCATGGCACCAAAACCTCTCCATCTGACCTCTCCTTCGCTACACTGAAACAGCTTCATTGTAGTGTGGACAGTTGGATTGAAGCCCTAACAAAGACGAGATTCTTGTTGAGAAAGCTAATAGACCTTAGAGAGGCGAGGAGATAACGAAAGGACTGAAGCTCTAAATCAGCACCTTATTGCTGAGGACATTTTTTAGGCTGTTTGCCCATACTCTGTTCCAGTAGAACACTGTAGGAAGATAATAAATAACTAGACATTTTGGAAAAGCATTTTGAAATGAACTTGCTTTGGGCATTGATAACTTTATTTGGTGCAAATTATCGAAGAGAGTGGACCAATAAAATGAACAAGTATTCAGTTAGCTAAATAATCTAGATACTAGATAAAATGAATGTGTGTGCGTGTGTGTGTAAACAAGACAAAGACCATACAATTTAGACCTGAGCAATATATATTACAAAATCAACCAAAAATTTCAGATCGTTTGTGACAATGTGTGTAGTACATAATATGCAGAATGAATCGTTGTCAAATACTTATATATACTTTAAAAAAGAGGAGAGTCATTATATCAGTTTAGTTTATGATACAGAACATACAGTATTAGATGCATTATATATGCAACACACACTTATGCAGTTTTTTTCTTTTTTTTTTGCTTGAGCATGATGTTTTGTTTTGTTTATTTTATTTTTTTTTATTAAAAAAAGCTGTTCGAGCAAAAGTAGATTTTCATAAAAATAAAAAATAATAATATATATATTCATATAGTAATGTAAGCCACATTTAAGTTCCTATTACTTGTAAGAATACTTGAAAGAAAACAAATCTTACAGTTATGATTGCGATCATGCTGTAGCGTTAACATGCAAAACACATCCAACATGTACAAATAAAACGGTTTCAAACAACACAAGTAAGAGAACCAGATGATTGAGTCAGTCATGAAGGTAACCCTACTGCATTTCTCAATTTGACACGCACTGAGACCAGGGTGTTACCAGTTTTCGTCTCCGTAGTCTGATCAAAGCAAGTACAAGGTGAGACTCTAACCCTTCCTTCTTCGTCTCTCTCATTAGCTCAGACATAATCTTTTCTGTCGTAGGTGCTGGGTGCTACAGATCTTGTAGTGGAGTAGACCATCCTGTTCCCTGTACTGTACCTTTTCTCTTGTCGTGGTGGGCAGCTGCAGCACAGAATCGCTCCCCCTGTCAGCAGCAAAGCAGCAGCCGCCCATCCCAGGTAGAGAGACGCTCCGATCTCTCGTTTCTGTGCCTCTGTTATCACCGGGTTGTAGAAATCCATGATGATCGTGTGGGCTGACCAGGATACCGGGATCAACTCCATGACAGCAGCGCAGATAAATGTCACGCCAGCAGCGATTGTCACCTTGGCCTTTGTGCGCTCATCCTCTATGCAGTTGGTGCACTTGGCCCCTGCGACAGAGACCAAGACTCCCAGCACTCCCAGCACTATGGCGATAACACACAGAGCTCGAGCTGCCTGTAGATCTTGGGGCAATGCCAGCATGGAGTCATACACCTTACACTGCATCTGGCCCGTGCTCTGCACCACGCAGTCCATCCAGATGCCCTGCCAGATGATCTGTGCCGTCACGATGTTCGAGCCGATGAAGGCGGTCACCCTCCACATTGGCAAAGCACAGGACACGATACCAACAACCCAGCCCAGAGTGGCCAATATGAGGCCCAATATCTCTAAACCCAGAGCTGCCATTGCGTTCTGCTTCACTCTTCCAGAGAAATGAATACACAGGGCTGAGATGCTGAAGGAGGTTCTCGGCAATGACTCAATACTTTATGTACACTGAAAAAGGTGGAGTCTTGGGTAGATGTGGTCCAACAGTGATTGGTCAAACATTTTGAAATACTGTTTTTTTTGGGTTTTTTTTTTTTTGCTGTTATAACCTTGCCACAGAGACTTTTTTTAATGATTGAACTATTTCACACAAAGTAAGCAGTGAACTGATAACCATGGCCTAGGGGTGTCTGGTTAAAGGATAACTGCTAGGTTACACTTAAACCACAAAACAAAAAAAGTCTCAAGAAACAAGTATGACCTAGGAGGAAGATTCATACATGAACAGGTGCACATGTTGACACTGTGTCAAGGAATCTTAGTCTATAAACTCTTGGCAATGCTGAGCAAAGCCACATAACACTGCCATATAAAGGTATTTGCTCGGCGGTAGTCGGTTATTAATTGTTGACACTTAACTCTAACGGAAACTCCCTGAATGACAAATTTCCTTGACAGAACAGCCAATAATTTCCTCTAAAAACGTTAAGTAAACAGTAAAACGGTACAGATAAGGAGCTACTGAAACTGGAATCACTTCTCCTGTCATTTTTTCAGGAAAACAGAACACAAAGAAACTATGTGTTTATCACAAAGTTTATGTCAGCCACATCACTGTGATTCTCAGTGACATAGTTTTACCCTGTGTTGCTGGGGTAGGCGGGTATTTTTGGTTTACAGCTCAAAAGGGTCATGGTGGGGGATATTGCGATGTTGTTTTGCATGGTAGCCTAAAGCCTATTTTTAGGTGCTTATTGAACTAATCGAATTCTTTCATGTACCAATATAAGTTTCAAAAGCCTGGCTCAAATCCAAGAGTGTGCAAGACAAATCAGTTCAATCATTGCAGCATGCACTAAATGAACTCCTGTGATGAGAAGAATTTTCTCTTTAAGAGCATTTGGAAGCAAATCCATGTTCTTGCTTTGAGTGTCTTGTTAACCTATAATGTAATAATACAAAGCTAGCAAACTCCATGCTAATCAAGCCTGAAATTTTGAACTTAGCTGTGTGTTTGCAGAGTTTATTTCAAACAGGGAAAACTTTAAGACAAAAACATTACAATGGCTTATATAAAGTCTGTTAAAAATATGTTGCTCTAATATATTACGTTTGCTGCGTAGCAGCATCTAACTGATTGCTTTATAATTGTTAGTGGCACTGTTAATCCATTATGTATTACTCTGATTGGGTGATTTAGGCTTTTTCACATTTCTCTGCATTCTTTAATGCATTCTTTTCCATATAGTAGTTTTCATAGTTGACCAAAATATTAAATTATACTTCTCTAATTTTGTAATTTTCCTGAACCCAATATTGACTAAAAAGTCCAATATTTGGTAAAACTGCATTTGTCCTTCAACTATGTTCTACCAGCAAGACAAAGGAATGCCACAGCACAGAGACTTTGCAGACGTAGCTCCAACTAAGCAAAAAGGAAGGTGCTTTCATCTCATGGTGGCTAGTTTCAGTCACACTTAAAGAATTGAGCAGTGGACACAAAGGAGCAGAAGAAGGTCTCAGAACAACGGCTGCATTGTACCCAGTCACGTCTACACTGATGCAGGGAGGTAATTTCCAATGTGCAGCAGCCCCTCAAGAGCTGGGTAGATTTCAAACGATATAGAGCACTTTGGACTAAGAATTCTTTATTTCAGCTCATCCAGCTTACCTTTGCAAAGTCTCGGGTTTCCGGGAATGGTCATCCATTTAGAAGTAGATGAAAAGCTGCAATATCGCAGGAAACATTTATGTGCTGACTGACTTGTTATAAGAACTTTATTACCTTCAGAAAATGTTTCATTACTAAACCTTGCAATGCCCATCAGCCTTAACCAGTAAACTCTGAGGGCCTGTAATGTAACTTAATGAGAATTGCAACATAATTAGACATGTTGGATACCTATTTAGTCAACATAGTTCAGTTAGACAGATTTCTCATTGTGTCTCAAAATCTAGATGTAAAACAAAGGTTATTACACACTAATACATCTATTTCAGATCTACAGGCTAAAGAACACATCTATTGGCTTACTGTTGCTGACTGAATTAACTCTATGCCATAGTTCAATCATATATATAACCATTTGATCATATCTCTCTGGTGTTTTTCCTAGTGAATAAAATTCCAGCACAGTTTTTATTCGCTGAATGCACGCTCATTTACCAACCTACACCATTCAAACATAGTCCCTTCTGCAATATCCATTTGCGGCCACTGATTTCACCGTTGAGTACTGTGCTCCAACAGACGCAGGATCCTTGGGTGTCCTGGAACGACACGAACAGGAAAGTATGGCTCCCCCTAGGATGAGCAGGCAGGAGGCGCCCCAGCCGAAATACAGTGAGTTCCCGAACTCCCTCTTCTGCGTGTCCTGCAGCACTGGGTCATGGAAGTCCAGGACAATGGTGTAGGCTGACCAGCACACAGCCACAAGCAATAACAGCCCGGTGCTGCCGAACGCTACACCGGCACCCAGCATGATGCGAGGTTTACTGGACACATCCGACGTACAGTTGGTGCACTTGGCGCCTGCTACAGCCAGCGTCATGGCCACTACGCCAATGAACACAGCGATTACAACAAGAGCTCGTGCAGCCTGCAGGTCACTGGGCAGCGCTAACATGGAATCGTAGATCTGACAATGCATCTGGCCTGTACTCTGCACCACACAGCTCATCCACAGGCCCTCCCACACTACCTGTGTGATCACAATGTTCTGACCCACGTACGCCGCCACGCGCCACATGGGCAGGCAGCAGGCCACCATTGCTCCCAGCCAGCCAGCCACAGACAGAATCATGCCCAGGATTTCCAGGCCGGCTGAAGCCATCGTCTCTCTGGAGTTCTGCACACTGAGGTCCTCTGTGTCCAAGTGCGATATTAGATCTCTCCGGCTCCCGACACTGGCCGGAGCTGAGAAGGGAGGGAAGGAGAGGCAGAGAAACAGATTCTACCTTCTTTATACGTATAGTTCGAAGGTGGAGTCAGACCATGATGGCATCATCTTTGCACTGGTATAAGAGCAGGGATTTGGGAATTCACTACTTTGTGATGGGGTGGCATTATCAAAATCACATAGCTGGGATTGTTAGTATACAGACGTAAAGTGTTGTACTAGCATCCTGGACAATGGCATAACAATAACCATATTGTTAAATGTTACAATATGGTGTTATATGTTATTTGTGAAATTGATAAAATTGAATACATAATCATATATTGTAGAGCATTTCTATGTTAATATATAGCAAAATAGGCTAACGACAGGCTATAAAAAGGGCAATAAACAGCTGCCTTTATGCCAACACTAAATACCTACAGTCACAAAGAAATTCTAAGAGTCAAGTTTCAGAACAACTGAAAGGGTTTACTAGCTACCCTATTATTTTCTAGAAGCAAGATTTTTTGCGTCTTGAAATTGGATGCACAGTTCTCCCATTAACCTTGAGGAAAAGCTGCTGTGTCACCTTCTCACTAAGACACGTATGAAGGCAGGACAATTCCACTCTTTGTCTATAGAATGATCAAGACCTGTTATCTGATCTCATGTCTATAACAGCTTCTATTTGCACTTATAAACTAGAATTTTTGTTTGGCTTATATGTATTTATTGATTTCTGGACTGGAATGAATTCAACCTTAAGAAAAAGTAAAACTACTGAAAGAAAAAACTATCAGAAATCTTGCTAAATAGTTATCCGTGGTGACCTTCTCATGCTACACAGTGTGATTAATGCTGTAGCTATCTGTGCACCTCTGAAAATGGATAAGCCACCAGACTGCAGTGTGGAAACTGAGGATTAGTGTCCCTTGACCCTACCTCAGTAAAATGTTTCAGTGTGCTGGAGTAAGAAAAGACTCTTATAAAATGAGGTATCTCCTTTGCATCCCTAGAACGCCATCTAATTTGAAACTTTGTGGTATTGGTCATGCATATAACAAGCAAATTTACAGATTGATGATTGAATGACGTTTAGTTGCTATGCAGTTGCTTTAAAACAAAAATCATCTAACAGTTTTAGATAAATAATAAAAGTTACTTCTCACATGAGAACATGACAGTAACCTCATTTCATCAGTTAAAAACATTTACTTTTTACTTCTTAATACTTTAGCACATTTGAAAGTAGCAACTTTTTAAACTTTCATTTGAGTATTTTTTCTTTTTCTTTGAATTGAAGTTTTTGACACATTTCTTAAGTATAATTTCTTAGAAAGATTTCCACTTTTTCGTTTATAACCTTGGGTCAAAATTTATAATGGTGATTAAAAGTACTAATTATCTGTTGCTATAGTGAGTACCAAGGTATATGCTTTGATTGGACAGTCTGGAGCATCTTGTTGAAAAGCAGTAGTAAATGAAGTGGTAGTTTTCTGGAATTACGTCTGCGATAATTCAGTGTAAATTTTTTTTTTTTTTTTAAATACTGCTATGCAATGTAATGCAATTTCAATGTAATACAATGTAATGTAATGTAATGCAATCTAATGTTATGCAATGTACTGTAATGCAATGCAGTGTAATGCAATGCAATGTAATACAATGTAATGTAATGTAATGCAATGTAATGCAATGTAATGCAGTGTAGTGAAGTGCAATGCAATGTAATACAATGTAATGCAATGTAATGCAGTGTAGTGAAGTGCAATGCAATGTAATACAATGTAATGCAATGTAATGCAGTGTAGTGAAGTGCAATGCAATGTAATGTAATGCAGTGTAATGCAATGCAATATGATGTAATGTAATGCAATGTTATATGAAGACTAGCTTGAATATCCAACAAGTAGTAACATATAGTAGTACTATAGCTGATAAAAATTGTTTTTTAAAGCGCATCTGATATTAGCCTTTAGCTATTTAATTTATATAGTTTTGCTAATCAAGTAAAGATTAAATCATGATACATTTCAGAATAACATATTTGTCCATATGACAGAAGGTTGCAAAGTCATCTTCAAAAATGAAAAATAAAATAATAATAAATGACAATAAATGACAATAAATGTTAAACTGAATTAAACTTCGAGTTTAAGTTTTCTGACCACAGTTACCACTGCCCTGTAGTTTTATTTATTTCAGATTTGTGTAATTCAGATCAGGCCTTCAGGAGTAAATACAGTATATCTTTCATTGTGTGTCATTCTGTTGAGCTGGGACTGCTTAAGTGGAGCAGAAACAGTTTTGAATCATCACAGCCATGCTGATTGGATGAGAGGTTCTGCTTGGGAGGATCTGTCTAACTGCAGATGGCACCAGGTGGAAGGGCATGGAAACTACAGCTGCTGAGAGATCTGGCCATTCACACTAGACTTTTTCTATAATCAATATTTTACCAAAAACGAAAGTTGATATTTTGTCAAATGTATTTATTTTTTTAAATGACTCCTTTCAGCACATTATAGTTCAAATTTATGGCATAAAGTGTAAATATTAAACGGATTGCAGCTTTGGTTCTGCATGAATGACCCAACCTGAGCATGCTTTCTCATTTGTCCTCAGACATCTCAAATATTTGCTGTTATGGCCAGTTTCTAGCTTGGCAGAAAAAGAGATAAGATAAATTCATTTTCTCTGTGAATCATGATAAGCATTTGGAGAAAAACCTCTGCTTTACTCTGCTTTAGCTAGACAAGGTATTGTAAGCAAAAATATTTTACAGCTTCGAATGATTAAACTTGAATAAGTATGATGTACACAATATTTTTTGCCTTATTTCAAAATTGTTGAAATTATGCCATCACGTGTTTATGCAAATCTAGTTTAAGCTTTTGTATCACCCAAATGAGGATGGGTTCCCTTTTGAGTCTGGTTCCTCTCAAGGTTTCTTCTTCATATCATCTAAGGGAGTTTTTCCTTGCCACCATTGCCTCAGTCGCCTCAGGCTTGCTCATTAGGGATAATTTTGTCAAACATCTAGGACTGTTGCATGTTTTGTTTGTTTGCATGTTTTTCTGTTTCTTATGTTCTGTAAAGCTGCTTTGAGACAATGTTCATTGTTAAAAGCACTATACAAATAAAATTGAATTGAATTGAATTGAATATGTACAATTAGGCTGTACTTAAACTAAGGGTGGTGTTGTAGGCAAAGGATATATATATATATATGTATGTACATGAACAAATTTGAAACAGAAAAAACATTTAGCTTCTGCATCATCTTTGCATTAGGTTCTACACGTAAGCACAGGTTAAACTGGAAGCGGAGATTAAAGGGAGGTGATCCTCCACTTTTGGTTTAGTGGAGCAGATCTCTAATGGGAATGTAAATCACAAAATGATGCAATGTTGATCATAATAACAATAATAGTAATGGAATAAAACTGTCAAAACTGACAAACAAACCGAACGATATCTGGATATCCAGTGACAGTTAGCCAAATCAAGTGCTTATACCAGAAACAGACATAAATATAAAAACTTATTTTAATCCTTTCCATGATTTTAATGTTAAGAACATTGTTGGCAGGCATGAAAGAAGTAGTGTTTCCCCTAACTGTTAAAACACAATTAAATCCCTGCCATGACATAATGAGGACTCGCTAACTGATGGACGTCCGTATAGTCTACTTTAAAAAAAAATAAATAAATAAATAAAGACATTTTTGCTGAGAGCTTTGTAAAGCGAATAATTAACACACTATCAGGACAGGTCATGCGTGTTGAAACATGCACTGACTTGTACTTACTTAACCTTTTGGGTGTGCTTTGAAATTCTTAGTAAAAAATAAAATTAAGAAAGAAAGAAAGAAAAAATAGTTCCTTATGTGTTCTTCACAGGCTTGACTCTTTATTCTGTTTTACTTTATTGGTTTGGGCTTTCCGAAATGGTTATACTTGGAATCTTCTGTTATTTCTACATACAGCTGATAAAACCTTAAATGCACCTAATTTATCCTGTTTTAAACTTCCAGATATCTTTGGCTCCATGACTGTGAGTACTGCATACACTGACTTGCAGAAACAATAAAACATGCTTACTGAGAACTTCGTAAAGCTGTTGTTTATCACACAAGATCATGTGTGTCTGTGCAGGAACACACTGTCACCTTTGTTGACATTTATTCACTGTGGGAATGGAAACCTGCTTGGCCTGAATTTTCTGACTATGAGAGCCGGTAATAATTAACAGCCAGGATCCTGCATGCACAATAACGGTTAACTGAAAAACAAAGCAGAAATGTAGAGAACCTTGTGACAGCCTATTTAACCTTTCCTTAATCACAATGCTATAAAGGGATTAACAGCAGAGGATTTTATACAGTTTGCTTTTAGATAGTATAGTATTTGTTACATTTCTTAAATAAATAATTATATATGAATGATATTTTCAGGATATTATTTGAGGAGAACTCAGTCTGTCAGTACTGTCTAACAAACGAATTATAATTTTAATACTGAGCATTTCTTTTTAATGAGTTTGTTGTACACATATGGCTACATATAGCCATTTATAACTATGATACATAAGCAGTAAATCTCTTCGGGGTGTGCTGTGATAGGAAAATAATCACTGACAGGTGA